>VXAC01005955.1:287-36273 GCA_013399225.1 Rhipidura dahli
TTGTTTTTTTTTTTTTTTTTGTTTTTGTTTTTTTTTTTCCCCCGTAGAGGGGGATCTCGCTGGCCATTTGCCATCATTTTCTGAGGGAACGAAAGAATCTAGACTCTGATTTGGGACGGAGGTGGCAGTTTATGAGCTGGTCTCTATCTCTTGGGAAGCGGCAACTCCCCGCAGACTGCCGAGCGTGGGGCGGGCGTCGGGACAAAGCACAGAGCGCAGAGCCGGACAGCCACCCCTGCCACCACCCCTGCCACAAACAAGCGGAAAGCACTTACGTTGGCCTGTTGCTAGGTATGAAGTTACTGCGAGCAGCAACCAAATCCGTGTATCCACAAAGCTGAGCATGTCTAGTTGCAAGACATGCAGACTCCTTGTGGTGCCGAGTCGGTTGGTTAGCTATCGCCTGTGGGACGCAGGCATACAGTCTCGAGGAGTAACTCCAACCTTAGCAGAAATCTGCTGCCCGGGACGCTAAATTAACCCAGCCCCGGTCCACCCTACTTATACCGCAGGAGGGTCCCGGCGCCGCCCCGGCTGTCACGTGCCCTGTGTCTCCAGCCCTCCACAGCAGTCTTGGCAGCGGAGGGGCGGGGGGGCGGCGACGCTAAATTGGTTCCATGCTTTGAGGACGTGGACACTGAGGCTTTCGGAAGGAAAATCTGACTCGTCGTCTCTTTTTTTTTTTTTTCCTTTCCCTCAGCCGTCCCACGCCCCTCTCGCCCCGCTTTTGTGGGAGTGCGGCCGGGAGCCTCGCCGGGCAGCCGGCTGGCAGCGCCCTGCTAGCGTTCAAAGCGGGAGCTGTCCAGGGCCTGCGGCGCCTCCCGCCCCGCGGGGAAGCGGCCGGGGCAGCCGGGAGGAGGCTGGATCCCAGCTCAGCCTCTCTCCGCAGTCCCACTGCAACCAAAGGCAAAAAGCGACCCTCTCCCCATCCCCTAGCACAAGCCCCCTAGCACGGTCACTCCGGTCCCGCGCCCCTGGCGTTTCCCCGCAGCAGCGAGTGCCGGGGACACGAGCAGCCCCTCAGCCCGCCCGCAGCCCGCGGCGGAGCCCGTTCGCGTCCAGCGGTTCGCTCTCCCAGGGGAAGCATCTCCGGCCAGAGCCCTGCCAGTCTCCCCTCCCGGGTCCGCGACCGCTCGGGCAGTGTGTGTGTGAGGGGAGCCCGGGATGCCCCGCAGCCACCGCCCCGAGCGCTCCCCGCCTCCCGGCCCGCTGAACGGGATTGTCCGGGCGCAGGGAGGAGGATGGGCACTCCCGGCAGCTCCCCTTCGCGACGGCCATCCGCCCACCCAGCTGAGGGAAAGCTGGCGGGCTTGCTTGCCACGTCAGAAGGCAGACGGCTTCTCCCCTATCGGGAAGGGGGCCGGGGTGGGTGTAAGAGGAGCTGCCCGCGCTGTGCCCCCCAGGGCCGGCGGTACCGGGCCGCCCCTCGCGGCGGGCAGCGCCGCCCCATCGTTCCTCTGCCCCGGGACCGGGGTCGGGGCTGCAGTCACTTGGGGTCGCCCATCGCGGCCCCCGCGGCTGCGGGAAGCTGACGTGGTGCCTCCGGCCAGGCCAAGCAGCAGCCGCAGCCAGCCCCGCTCCCCGCCCAGGGGCTCTTCCAAGGCGGGCAGCCGCCCCCTCCCCGACCCCCTCCGCTCGCCGAAGGGAGTCCCGGGCAGAGCTAATGGTGAAGACAAATAGCAGCCCCGCCTCAAGGAGGGGGGACCTCTCCGGGGCGGAAAAGGCGAGGGGAGCGCTCGTCCCCTCTCCCCTTCCCTCCCCCAGCTGCAGGCCGCCGAGCAGGCGGATCCTGCTCAGGCACAGCAGCGAGCGGCCCCAGCCTCCGGGAGAGCTGCGGCGGAGGGCGAGGGACGGCTCCCGACAGCGGGTTGGCACCGCCTCCTGACCACCCCGCAGCCAAAAGGGTCGTCTCGCCCTCAGCCTGTCTTAGGGGAGGTGCCGCGGGTGTATCCAGCCCCTATTTATCAGCTGCCTTCAGGGGTTGCGTACAGAAAGCATGGGAAAGATGGGTCATGGATGTACACCTGAGAGGGGATCCCACAGAGGTTGTGTCTCAGTGGCACTGCCAGCACCGAAAGCACCATCCCTGTGCCACGCATCCACGAGTGTCCGGGCGAGCCAGCCGTTCCCAGCTGGACAAGCCTGCCTGAAGCTGCCTCTGCGGACAGGACAGTTCCTTGCTGTCAAGAGTCCCGAAGAAATGGAAAAGCCTGCAGTTTGGATAGGAAAATGCACAGCATTAGGAAAAGGTGATCCAACGAAGTATGTCTGACCACAAAATAGTAGCACAACAAATGATGTGAATGAAATATTGTAATAAAAGTACATGGCATACATGGTACTTGAGTATTCTTTCAGATTATCTTTCATGTGAATGGCATCAAAATAGACCAAGAAGGATTTTAAATCAACCTGGACAGTGAAGAGAACTACTATATAAGTTTATACCAGCATAAACCTAAAGTAGCTCAATGTGCTTCAAACAAGCTAAAATAATAAATAAATTAGACCCAAAGCACTGTGGCTCAAGTCCAGGTATTTCCTGACATTGCTTTCAGTGAACAGTTTGGTGTTTTCCAAACTTGTTCCTTGAAATCAGTTATTGTCTCTATAGCCAGTTTTTCTTCATTTTGATTCTGCTGCATCAGCAGAACAGTCATTGACTGATTTTAATAGTAATTAGAGACTTCTGAGACAAACCTGTTCTAATAGCGTATGTATAAACCTATTTTATGCACATTTTCAAAAAATGATAGCCCTTTTCTATTAGTGAAATAATAGAAAGGTGCAAGGATGCAGACATGTATCCTGACCAAATCAAGCTAAGCCACTACTATTCCCATCCATCCTGCCCATGAAGTTTCACACAGAAAGGACAAAGTTTCACGCAGCTACAGTCCAAAGAATGGAAAACCTCTGGAAAGATGTGGATTTTCAATTACCATGTCTCCCATAAAGCAGGTGGGTGAGGGAGACATGGAGCCAGAAGCTCAACATCACACAAAAGCAGTTGAGATGGTATGAGACTCCTCAGGCTTCCAAAGAGATGAATTCTTGGTATGCTCCAGCCATTTCAGGATTGGTGCATATGGATAGAAAAAAAAGAGATGCAGAAGAATAATTCATTGATATGGCTCTTTTCCCATATTAGTCTCTTTTCAGCGCCCCACCATGCTGAAAAATCCATAACTGAAATTGTCTAGGACCAACAGCTTTGACACAACAGTCCCAGATATGTACCTGACCTTCCGATCCTATGGAATCCTTGGCCATTTTCTTCACTTTGAGTTGTCCGTTGTCTTCATATTTCAAGGAAAGATGAGAAAGGAAAGAGAGGAATCTCTTTTCCCTCTAGCATCAGCAGTAATTCAAGCCACACCAAATGATTTTAGGGTAAGTGACAAAAGCCCATTAAGCTGACCTTCCTGAAGGGTGTCCCTATCACACACTGTCAAGTTTATGTTGCGGAGACAGGCTGCAATGCTTATCTTCTCCACCTAAGCATGCAAAAATAATCTTAGAAACCTGGGGGGAAGAGGAAAAATTATTTCCTTAAAAAGGTAGTGCCTAGTGACTTTGGTTCTATAGTATGCAATCAGCAATACTTTTTCCATAAAGTACAATTATTGCAAGTGGTTGCTAGCATGCAAATATCATTACTAGTACAAGTACTTCTGAAGTAACAGAAGTAAAATGAAAGCTTTTGGAGCCATTAGCATACCAGAATTGATTTGATCAGCCAGCTTAAACAAGTAAACATCTAAGAATTCTTTTTCCCTTTGGAACATACATGTTTAAATAGTTTAAAGGAACTATTTCCCACTAAAGCCAGTAATGCCTATGGCACAATTTAAATTGAAACTTTTGTGATAACAAAAAAAATCCTCTGCAAAATTTGCTGTTTGGGCAGGCTTTAAAAGAGAGGAGTTACCTGGTGATATCAACCCAGATTTTTTTCTCATTATTTTGAAAAATCATTAGAATACAGAGCAAAAATTCTGAAAACATTTGTTGAGATAACAGTTGCATGCCCAACCATACAGCAGTAATGGGTGAGCAGAAAAGATGCCTAAGGGAAGTAGTTTCCCAGTGGGACTACTTCTAATAGTGGGGCTGGTTCAGTGACATGATCTGGCTTCAGTCTTCCTTTTGTAGTGTACATGGCTATATGAAGGTCTCTATGGTTTAATGCAGCAGTAAGTGGAACCTTGGATAATTTTTGCTGGACGTCTGCAGTGCAGTCATATCATCCTCCTTAGAGCCATCTTTAACAGAATTTTTTATGATTCTGAGCTTCACATCTCAGCTTGGTTAGTCAGTATCTTGCATTAACAAGGAGACTAGCACTTCGTCAGTGGAGAAAATATGGAAGTGGTACCGTGTATCTCCCTCACTGCAGCTCATTGTGTCATGCCTGCTGTTTTCTTCTTGACTGTGTAGAAAAAAAAAAAAAAACCAGAAAAAACAAAAACCAACACTAACCCAAAAAACCAAACCAAACAAAACTAAAACAAACAAAAAACAAACAAAAAACCCCCCAAAAAACAAACAAAAAGGTTGTGCTCTGCTCTTACAGAAAAATCCTGAGTAGAGACAAGATACTGCAAGTAACTTCCAGCAGTCCTCTGTACCCTGTGTTGAAGGGCTGGGTGTGCTAAGACTCCTGTGGCCAGTCCTACTGTTCCCATATAGGACTAAAGGTACCCAGAGATCTAAGAGCACAGCACAGGTACACAGAGTCATGACTTGGCTGTCCATGGATCACAATTTTGATGGAGTCCAGAGGGTGCCAGTAAATGGTAAGGAAGCAGGAACATTGTTCTTTGTGCAAACAGCTCATAGCCATTGGCGTCTAATACTTTGATATTTTCAGACAGTTCTTTTAGAATAATTTGAAGTGGCTTTTGAAAGGTACTCCAGCAAACTGACTTTTAATGGGAAATAAACATGTTCTATGTGAACAGCTATGGTAGCTGCTTCATTTAGTTTCTGTACCCCAGTGGCTGTCTAGTGTCTGAAATAAATCATCATCCATTATTCTCAGCAGGATTAATGATCATGAATTCTCAAAAAGGAGCAACTGATAGGCAGCCCTTGGGGGAATGCTGTTAGAGGGATCGGTAGACAAATTCAATGGAAAATTTTCCTCGATTTTACTTAAGCAAAAGCAAACCAGAGGATGTCTCAAGGCTGCTTTACTGAAACCGAGATGTCTAGTTATTCTTCTCAAACGGGTAAACCTCCAAAGCAGCACTCAGTGACCTTTCTGGGTGGTGTTTAACTTACTTAAAAGATATATAATTTTTCCTCTTTTTTCTTTTTTTTTCTTGTTTTTTTTCCTCAAAGGTTACATATTAAGGGATTGAGGAGGTCAAAACAAAGGCCTAGTTCACCTATTGATAGAAGACTCAGTTGGTTGTTACTGGAGCCAAACCAATTTATCATGTTTAAATAAATTCAGGACACATTGACCTCTTTTCATATTATTATCAACTCAATCTATTGCTCTGTTACACTGAAAGACATTCAATAAAATAATGAAATTATTAATATGCTAGTTTACTTTACATCTGTAAGCTAATTCCAAAACTTTATTTTTTTAAGATAATTTGGACTTCACCTCTAATTCATTTTCTAAAATTCTAAGCCTGCGTGTCTGTTATAAACATCCCTCCACACTGTCTCTGATTCTGTTCTCATTCAGATAATACAATGGAAACTCACACTGGCTTCAGCAACAGCAGAGCCAGGCCACTATTCACTATAGTTGTGTATCTCACAAGTATTTAAGCCATATCACAGAACATTTTACTTAAAAAAAGAAAAAAAATCAGCTTTAACCATCTAATTGTTTTTTTCCCCTGTTCTGTCTGCCAACCTTACAATTTTGACTTAAGGAAATCAAAGTTCTCAACTAAAAGAGAAGGTGAGATGAAATGAAGCTAGGTCATCCTTCAAGATGCTCATCAATCTCAGTAAATTCTAGTAAAGCAAATTAACATAATGCTGGTAAGAATAATTTCTCTATATGAACACACATAAATAGATGTGTGTAGACAGACTCTAAATAAGTTGGTGATGTGGCAATGAGTTCTGGTATACCAAGCAAGAATATTGCTGAAATGGGGATCAAATCACAGTACTAAAAGGTTGCATTGCATCTTCATGGAATTGACATCTACTGAGCCTTGGCTTCAGGGGACTTCCAGGATTTTCTGTATGAGGGAAAACAAAAATGCAGTGAGTATCACTTGCAGAGGATCAATTTAGATCCATTGCCTTACATTCTCAACAGGCTTGGTAACAATAAGAACTCAGAAGTGCATGCATCAAGAATGCACCGGACAATGTAAGAGGTAGAGATCGGTGGAGTAATTGAAAGCAAGCAAACAAACATGATCATGGATTGTATTCGGTCCATGTGAAGATGTCTTTGTTGTGGACAGTGTCAGATAAAGCTCTAATTATTGCTTGATACAATTAATGTGGAAATCGAAATAACACAGGCAATGTTAGAGGAAGCTGCCAAGTTATTGATATCTTGCCCTGAAATTAACCACTGAAAAAGTTTGCTGCACAATTAGAATTAGAAAAACCAAACCAAAACCATCTAAAGAACCCTCAACTATAACTGTCCCACAGCAGCTGGTAAAAGAATCAGTGGTTTTGTTATCTTCAGGTGCTGAGTTTCAATTAGCATAATAATAAATGGTAGTTTTCCATATCAAGTGACAATTTTCAGCTACAACAAAGACCATATAATCCATAATTCAATGGAAAGAAATCTGTCTCAGTAAAGGAAGCACCTTCAACCTGAACCTTCATTATATGGGTACCACTTGGTACGCACACTGACAGTCAAAAATAAGCAGAAGTGCAAGTAAAGGCTTATTTTAGACTGTGCACATCACTGAAATTAGCTTCTGAAGCAATTAAATTCCCACTGGCAGTGAGGGTAATTTTTAAGTGCATTTAAGTCGTACTGTGAAAAATGAGGCAGCGTCCAGATTTAAGTTGTATTCAGCAACAACATTGCCTGGTCAGTCCAGGCTTTTCTATGACTAAAACTTTTGACCCCTTGTCATCCTGAAATGCTTTCACCTCCTAGAGCAGCTATAGACAGATGCCTGTTCTGCTTCATGTGGAGTTCGAATCCCTCATTCAGGAAGGAGAATGCACAGGAAATCTTATGTGTTAATTAGTTTTGGATGTCCTTCTCACAACTTTCTGTTTCCTAGTCACTGAAAAGATAAACAAATCTCCTGCTGCAGACTAAGGAAAAATGTTATAGCATCTGAGTACAAGAATATTAAGGCATATTTTTGTGTCACACAGGGGCAAGTGTGAAATGCCTGCAGCTGAAATCACTCATATAAGGCTTGGCTGAGTACAACATGTTGCTGTCCTCCAAAATTGTACACCATAATATCCCCATTCTTAAGCAGTAGAATCAATGAATGTCATGCAGTACAGTGTTATTTCTCCTTACAAACATTTTTAAAGCTGATTGTGCTTTGTTAAAAGCACTTAATACAGATGAATGGGCCATTGTTCATTGGAACCACATGTGGTTTTGTAAAAAGCCCAGGGTGGTTGCAGGAGTGTTGGAACCCACTGACTTTGCAACAGATTGGTCAGAGCATGGTGCTCATAACCAAGCCAACTTCTTCACTAAAGAGCTGGACTCAATGGTCCTTGTGGTCCCTTCCAACTCAGAATATTCTGTGTGTAGGATTCTGTGTGGTACTGTCTCACACACATTCAGATGAATAGATGTGGCAAACATCCTAAAAATCTCAGCTTCTCCCTTCTCCTAGATTACCCTCTCACATCTATACCTTCTCCTCTTACTAGGCTCAGCTTCCTCCTCTACAGCTATCAGCTGGGCAGAAAGCAGCCCATGCCAGTGCTGACACCAAGCAAGCCAGCATACTTGTGCTGTGTACTAGTTTGAAAGCAAACCAGTGAGAGATTCCAAGTCAGAAAGACAATTTAATATGAAAATTAAAAGAAGTGCAATAGTAGAGAAACAGTGATAGAGTATAACCTGACACCCTGCCGGTCAGGATGGTGGTAGCACACTGATTAAATGATGGCTACAGTCCTCTTGGAGTGATAGATGTGGTTTTATCAAAGCAGTGATCCTGTAGAAGGATCTGGTCTTTCTCTTGAGGTCCAGTAGTGGATATCTAGCTCTTGTTCTCTGGCAATCCAGTGGTAGTGCCCCTGTGGCGTTCCAGGCCTCAGATTATATCCAGGTAGAATGTCTGGTTCCTCCTCCTGGGCGGGGCATCTCAGAATGGATGATTTTATTTTATGAGTCATGCTGGGACACCTTGATGGCCCATTACAGGAGATAGCTCCCCAGAGGGAGTTATCAGGGAGAAGATAAAGAACACTGCCCCATTTATCTTCACAGCTTACACAGATGGTAATAGAATACATACCTTCTGGTTACATCTTATATTGTAACCTAAGACCTACTGATCAGCCAGCTGGTAAACCAAACCAGATAGGTTTGGACTCATGCTGAAGCCTTTTCTCCTTGGAGTTGTGATTTTAGTCTTTTGCCTCTAGCTAACCTGCCAGTTTCACAAAACTTGCAGAATCTTTATATCTTTTTGGATTCTTCCATCAGTTCTGTTGAGGTGGGCAACAAGATTATGGGGGGATGCAGTGGGTAGGCAAGTAGAGAGGATGCAAGTATCTCTTTACTGAAGTCTGTTGGGCTTCAGATGTAAATATATTTTGTCAAATGTTGTTGACATTCTTCAGCACAAAATACCTTCTTGGCATTAACTTTTCTTGTTAGTAAATACCATGAATAGATAAAGAGTGGCAGTTCTCCATTCTGTCTTCTACAATGTTTTCCACTCTTTGAGAAACCTTGCCTTGGTGTTCTCCTACATCTCACGCCTTGTGAGATGATAAGCAGACTTTTTTTAATACTGTACTCCACATTCACATGTAAAATTTTTAATAGGATATTTGAAATATTAGGCAATTAATCAGTGAACTCCTTCAAACTCTACAAAGTGCGAATTCGCAGGTGGGAGTTGAGGTTTGTAGTTCCTGCACCTTAAGAAGCTAAAGGCAGTGAGAATATTTGAATAAAATATCACCTCTTATATTTGTTTTTTTTTTAATGTCTTTTATTGTTCACCATCAGAGACAATACACTGCATTAGACACACTTTGATCTGACCTGATAGGTTCCAAAGTATTTATGAATGAAAAAACACACAATATTGAAAGAAAGCTGGGTTCTTTAAAAACAGAGTCACAGAATCATGGAATATCCTGAGCTGGAAGTACCCTACAAGGATCATCGAAGTCCAGCTCCTGGCCCTGCACAGGACAACCCCAAGAATCACAGAATAAAACCATATAAGTTAATAGAATCCATTAGTTTTTTAAAAAAATTATCAGTACCGAGACTGTGTATTTAAAATAATTTTTGTTTCCTATATAACTTGCAGATATATTTTTTTTTCCTGGGTCTTTCCTGAGAGAAGTAGATTATGCCTTAGACTGCTACTGAAAAATTGAATGGAAAAGTCATGTACTTGACAGTCCCGGTATATCCATGGGACTCTGAGGAAGGCAAGATCATGTCTACAGAATCTGTATTACTGAGCAGTCTGTACATGAGAGTAGCTAAATTGTCCGTGTTTAGTCTGATTATGCTAAACAGATATGGTGGAGAATATTTTAATTTGTAAATTGCTTTTTATCTGTGCCACAGAACAAGATGCTCAGTAGGGTGTACGGATAAGATCTGAACAGAAGAGCTCCCAATGCAAGTACGTGCAAAGTGCATGTACAAATGTCTGCTGTCTTACAATTTATAACATATTTTTACAGTTACTCCATTTCTTATCATTTCAGAAACTACAGGAAGAATGATTAAGAACTGGGATGTCTTGGTGAAATTTCTGTGTGCATGAAGGCCCCACTCCTGAAACAGTGTGGTGGAATCCAGTGTGAGTGGATTCACCACAGGAAGCCAGCAGGTTTTGTCTCAGGAACGGTGTTGGGAATTCAGCATGGTCCTTAGTGGAACTGAGGCACTATTTCCCTATAGGAAAGGTAGTGATGCAGAGTGGGGTTGCACAGTGAGAGAGCAGACTGCCCTGCTGACCACAGCTGGTGTACATTAAAAGGGAATGCTTTGTTGTGAAGCTCAAGGGCATGAACTCTGTAGATAGTCCAGAGTGTAATGCCCTTTCAGGATAATTTAGGGCTGCAGCCTAAGTAGCCTGGATAGCCTCAGGAGGTTTGATTCAGCAGCTGCTCATCTTCTCCTGCAGTGGTCACAACTGGGACTACAGGCTACCATCACTTCACAGATTATCCAAACTGAAAACAAAAATATTTTCTTAAATTATTTGTACCAAAAGGGTCTCATAGAATGGAAAAGGAACAAATCAACAAAGGGTTAAAGTACTTTGAAAAAAACCCAGACTGGCTAATTAAGTGAATATTATTTAAAAGGTCTTTGGCTTTTGGAAGGCTTCTCTGTAAGATTTCAAACCTTCAGAGGATGGTATCTCTTTGTTATAAAACTGCTATAGACAAGAAATAGGGGGTCATGCCTCCCACACTCCCCTCAAACACGAGAGTGTTTGCCTTTCATTTGGTGTCTTGAGTTACAATGGAGGATGTAACTGGGGGTATGTATTCTATCACCATCTCCATAAATTATTAAAATCAGGTAGGGCAGTGTTCTTTGTATTGTCCATGACACATCCCTGATAACTCCCTCTGGGGTAATATCTTTGTTAATGGCTTGGGACTGCGTGACTCCTAAAATTACATCATCCCATTGTGAGATGCTCTGCCCAGTGGAAGGAACCAAGCATTCCTACCTGGATATAATCTGAGGTTTGGAACACCACAGGTAAGCCCTTACCTACTGGATTCCCAGAGGACAAGAGCTACTTAACAACTGCTGGACCCTCAGAGGAAGACCAGACCCTTCCACAGGATCACCACTTCAACAGAACCACATCTATCTTCAACAGGACTGCAGCCACCACTTAATTGGGCTGCTGCCACCACCCTGCCCGGCAGGGTGTCAGGTTGTATCCTGACTCTGTCAGCTGGAGCCAGTGTTTTCTGCCTTTAATTTTCCTATGAAATAGTTTTTCTGACTTGGGATTTCCCATTGGTTTGTTTTCAAACTAACACATTTGGCTTAACTGTAAATGAGAAATCAGCCTTTATGAGCGAACATAACCATATCCATTGTTATTGTGTCACCCTAGCAGATGCAGATTGTGGATTATGCAGCCACCTGAAGACAAACTGTCTCTTAGAATCAAATAACACTATTTTCATGAAATGAAGTACATATTTTTTGTTGCAAGTGGAATGTGCCTCCCTCTGTATCCCTGTTACACAACTGAAAGATATTCAAATGAGGCAACTTTCACCTTTTCTGAAAGCTGCTGTGTACTGCTGGCATCCCAGTCTAACTGTGATTGTGTCCTCCAGAACTGGTCTATAAACTCCACCTGAATTTAAATGCTTTTAGGAATTACTGCTTGAAGCTCTTTGCATTCAAACAGAGAAAGAGTTACATGAGCCTTAGTTTATTATTTTCCTTAGTAACTGCTAGTGCTTTTCTCTCTTATTTTTAAATTTTGAGACACTTTGTGCTCTCACCAGTGTTCAAGCCCTTGCTCTGCATTAGCAGCATCAGCTGTGTTCAAGCTCCAAAGACATTTGCAACCTTTGTGTGTATGCAGACATATCAGTTTACTCAGCCTTGCAAATTCTGGTTTTCTGAACTCTAATACTTGAAAAAATTAGTGCATTTAGCTTTGGTAGGTAGGTGCATGGTTCAAAATTCAAGCCTCATATCTGTTCTGCATCATCAGCTCAGGACAAGATTTGCTTGTCCATCCCATGCAGACTGCAACCTCAGTGTACAGATATATGATCTTCAGAGGAGTCTGAGTGATAACAAAAGGAAAAGAAAACTGCAGCAGAGAATGTGTATCTTAATTTGTCCATGAGTCTTCTTTTTTCTTTTCTCTGAGTTAATTTAATTTTCCTTAGTTATTTCCAAATTCATAACTTACCCTGTTGTGACAACCCAGTGTTGTCACATTCCAGATGATTTCTGACTGGGGTTGCCTAGCTGAACTCCTACTGCTTTGTTTCCAGACTCTCATATTTCTCAGCTCTTTCCAAATTGCTGCAACTGCTGCCCCTATTGCAGGGAAGAGCTCAACTAAAGGGAAACACACAAGCTTGCTGTCCCTTTTTTCAGGCACAAACATGAGTTTGGGACAAGAGGAATGACATTCTTGATATTTATGCAGAATTAACCCAGAAGACTGTGTTTGAACAGTGAGTTTTATCATGAAACTCGTATTTTAGGGTTTGCTTAAACAGCTATAGGAAAGCAGTAGCTTGCTTCTATTTTAAATCAACAGGAAAGCTGTATGAAAACTGAACAGTCCTGCCTTGATGATCAAGGGTTAATTTTCTCATGGGTTAGCTTGGCTTATTCTCTTATTCCAGAAATTCTCTGGATTTGCAAATTTGACTTAAAACAGTTGTGTAACCTAAAGAATGGTGTAGAGGATCCTTTCATCCTCATTTGAGGAAATACTGAAGGAAAGAGTTCAACAGAAACAGAAGACAATTCACAATTAGAAAAGAACTTTAACATATTTAGCTAAAAGAAGTATGATTATTTCATTTTAGGAAGTAGCTTTTGATTAGCGTTTGCTGATCATGTATGGAACAACCATATTTCGCACCTACTATAAGGTAGTATATAGTACATATACTATGTGCTAAATTACAGAAAGAATTTATGTAATACATATGTGGCAAAGCCATCACCTATCAGGAATATGATCTGCTGGTGGAATTGAACCTGGGCTACAAAAGGTAAGTTTGAGTATTGTTTTTCCTTGTAAGCAGCCTTGTTTCTGCAGCCTTGATGCATTGGATTGACTTCCTTCAACCACAGCTCTCAGACTGGTTTGAGGGCAATGCTTCAGGGTTCTACAAGGAAACCTTGCTGAGTAACTAACATGGAAGAGCTCACATGATAATTTAGGCAGATAGATTATCCCATTCTAATTCGAAATACAGAGGGAATGCCTGGAAAGTATTAGGAGTTTAGAATTTCATTTGGTAAAGATGAAAACATGTTGCAAATTCACTTCTACGCTTACATTTCAGTATTTAAAAATTAAGTTCGCTCTCTGTTCTTTTAACCTAAGGTTGGAACACTATCTCAAAAATAGGACAAAATATATACTTTAATGTCAAACATTTCAGCCTCTGAGGAGTTCTGTATCAAAGACTTCAAAGGAAGCTTCTTATCAATGAATTCCAGGTAATTTGTTTGCATACAGAGCTGCATTTCACAGTTGCAAGGTTGTTCATTAAAAATAAAACTGTGTCAATTCTTACACAAATTTCAGGTTCTCTGTTCTTACTTCTCCAAAGGAACAATTGCTCCTAAGCTAAGGGTCCAAGCAGGAGTAGGGGTTCACTTGTTGCAGACTCAGAACCAAAGAATGATTACATTCACACCTGGTGGAATCGACTGCAGCACACCAGCAAATTTCACTGGTGCGAGAATCACACTGCTGAAAATGACAGCACTTTGGCTCTCATTCTCAACATCCTTTCCAAAATCAGGCAGGTAAAAGTGGAGAATACCTTTCCATTCACTTGCTGCACTAAAAGTTGCATCGTTTTCTTCCCTCGGTTTTTAACTTATTTTGCTGTTTTACCTACTATGCTCTAGATTACTAGTTAAATCAAAAGTCATTTAGAAATCTAACTAATGAGTTACATGATAAACATGTTGCATGCACCAATATTCAGTTTCCAGGCCATTAATACAGTTAACAGACTCAGGTCAGTAAGAGACACTATTTGCCAGTTTAACAAACCTTAGAATCTCGTCATTTCAAGGGGTCATTAAGCTTCCAGACAATTTCTTAATTTCCAACAAATGGAGTGTTTGCATAGAAGTTTTATGAAAAGGCAGTATGATGGCATTTGCCATAAGACAGTTATTTATCATCACCTGAAGCCACTGATTTGGCAGCTAACCTCTGACACTTTACTTCTTGAGTCCTTGTTTCTGCCCCTGCATTATGCCTACAAGCCTTCATTTACATGATTTACAGAGGTGTGATGCATGCTAATAGTTTCATGCTGGTGCAGGCCTTTGAAGATATGCAGTTCAACAATGGTGCTAAATATTCTTCTTTTAGCCAGCCTGGTCTTAATTTCAAGTGACACAGAAATGTTAATGTTTTGGCTCAAGCAGACCTTGTGGCTGAGCCCTAATGCCAGGCAGAACCTTTGGTGTTGTGTCAGTTCACTCAGCCCTACCTACACCTGGGCATTACATCTCTCCAAGTAATTAATACTTCTAGAGCCATCTTTCAATCATCACCTGTACACTCCTGTTAGACTGCTCACCACAGTTGTATGGGATCCCTGAAAATTTAGACTCCCACCAAGCAGAATGTAAGGCATTATTTATGACTGGGTTGGTGTGATGACAAGGCTGGGAAAAGGTATTATCACTATCTGAATTCAATAGTGGGTATAATTCAGCTTTTCAGCCATCTTCCCACTACAAACGTGTCTGCCGAGGTTGTCTGGCCATTAAAATGCCACTTAGGAGATGTTGTCTTGATGACCTGCTTTTTATTAGTCAGTTCTAAAGAAATTTGTGGCTGATTATTTTTTTGAAGGCCTGAGACCTTAGCTTTGATACAGCAAGGTGATTGTGCTCTTGATATTTTTTGTATTTCTTACATGTACTTCTTAATGAGTTTGCCAGAAAATAATTACCTTGTCACTTGTGGAGGCTTTGCTCATCAAGTAAGGCTGTAAAAGAACCAGAGCAAACAGGAAGCCCCTGTCTTCAAGTCCTAATTTGAACAATATGTTCAGAGAATATTTACAGAGAACCACCTAACAACTGTTTTGCTGTATGATCAGGCTGATCAGAGATTTGCAGAAGTCTCTTGGGTAGGAAGAATGTGACTACATCTGTAAACACATCTGGGATGGAAAAAAAGTAGAGGCAAAAGATACAGAGAGGGGCCTAGAGGGATTATGGCCAAGGTCAGGAGATGGCTTAAGGCAGCCCTTCTGCCTTCCAAGTAGGCCTGTGTGTATGTATGTATGCATGTGTGATATAATCCTCTTTGAGGTCCAATCCTGCTTGTATTACCACCTTTCAAAGAAAGCAGCACTTTAGAAGTGTCCATAACTTCTGGATTTGCCCCACAATAAATAAATGTTCCAGGGCTTGTCCCATACTTAGCTGATCTGGGTTCTCATATACTTTCTGCACTGCATGAGTGTGTCATGAACTGGGTGCCGTGTGGTTGGAAAACAGCTAGGCTCACTCAGCATGGAAAAGAGACAGGAGAAGGTGAGGAGCTTTGTGAAATGGCTGCTGTTCATCTGGCACCAAATCTCAGTCTCTCTTCTGATGGGCTGAGAGTTGCAGCTGTGAGAGAAGTAGGAGCAATTCTCTGTGTGGGAAAGACTACAGCAGGTCATGAGCAGAGCTGCAGTAGCAGGCAGAGATGGGGAGTGGATGCACTGCAGTGCACTTGGTCTCACTTTCCACTTCATTTCTGGATTGTTCTCTATGAGCTGCTTAACACAACAAGGTCTGCACAGCTGGTAATGGACAGCTGCAGGTCCTGGATGTGAAGTGGATTGGCTTGCTCCAGCTCATACACAATATTCTTCACTTCCTTTTCTATAAGCTCTTGTGTTTCACTGTTAAGAGATATTAAAATTTCACTTGCATGCTGTGTGACCTTGATGGCAGATGAAGCATGTGCTACTTCTTGAAATAAAATACTCTGTAGTCACTGTAACTGGCAAAAGAAACACAGAGTCCTATCTGTCTTCCCAAGTCTTTATACACAATATAAGCACAAAGATGTGAATTGCTGCCTACAGGTGGTCTAACAAATGATCTGTCACCAGCTGAGCTGTGATCCGTGACTCTGAGCATGACAAATCATCTGTGACAAACATGGGGAAATGAGATTACTTTATCTCTATTCCCTTAAGGGGTAAGGTAAATTGTATTAGTTTGCAGTTTATGTGATCTGAAGCATGCATACAAACAATGTCATAAACACTTGATAGGTAAACATATCTTAACTAATTTGACTGTTTGTATGGATCTGTACCTGTGTGCATCTAAACCATCTAAAACTGTGGAAGTTAGTTGTTGTCTTTATGAGAGGGAGGACCTAAATTTATACTGCATGTTTGGTTTGGTAAGTAAACAGATAAATGAAATTATGTTTTTCCTTTGGTTTCAATATCAAGAAAACTCTCCCTGCTACACCAAAAGTTTTCTGTTGCTGTCTATATGGAGTGGTCAGCCTTTCTTTCAGAATTGGTCAAAAGCTTCTTTTTGATGGACTGGTCCCAAAATCTGGTTTTTTTTAAATAAAGCTGGAAAGCAAGAGTTCTTCATAGCCAGCTATGAATCATCTCATGTCCGTCTAAGAGAGCAATTAGGAAATCTAGGAAAGAGCCCGTGTTTCCTCCTCACATGTCATGCAACAGCCAGCACCCAAAGTGGTGACTTATTTTGGACTGGGCTCCCTGTGCTCAAGGAACTGAGGAGTAGCCTTTTTTCCCCCAGCAGATTAGGCAGAGTAAAACTTTTGTCTAGTTGCCTGGCATTTAAAGGTTCTAAAGCAGCAGAGAAATCATGAGTCAGAATACATGCAAGGAATGTTTTCCAACCCAAATAGTTTATTTAAGAACAGTGCAGCCTGAAGAATGGGGGCAGGGAGGAAGACAGGACTTCAGCTCAGACATTCTTATGATTTCAGCTGAAGTTTTTCACGTCCTGGGAGGAGTTAGTTTTCTTAACCCTCTCATTAGAAGTATCTGAATAACATCGGGCAATGTCACAGACAATCAACACATCTTTTTCTTACTACAACAGGGTCTATACTTTTGTGGAGAGTCAGAGGAGGAGAATAAAGACACAGTCTGATATTTCTGATAGTTTTAATCTGGAGTAACTAGTAATCTAATTGTAATTTCTTCAGAGTGTCACTAGTTGGAGAATCAAAATTATCTACATCCTTATATATTCCTTTATGTCTGCTGCTGTCTCTTAATAGATTAATAAGGCAATTGACTACTCCATGAATTCTACCCTAAAACTCAGCATGTAAATCACAGCAAATGAGTAAAATATGACAATGAGTACTACTGCCAGCTACCTGTATGTTTACAGATGCACATACAGAGTGTTAAGTTGGCACAGGGTAGGGTTTTTTTTTCAGTCCCCTTCTCCCTCCTGTCTTTGACTAATAAAAAACCCAACACCCAAACCAGCCTTGTGTGACTTTTGTTTCCACTGTGCGCTAGGGAGCTGCTGCAAAACTATTTTGTGGTTTGCCTTGATGCAGTGCAGCTGTTGGGAAGTACAGTATCTTTCCAGCCCTCCAAATGCTCTTTATAACTGCAGCCATTTCCCCCTCCTTTCTCTTACTAAAAGTGCTTGCAACTCCTCGATTTCAGTATCCAGGCAAAGTTCATGCTGTGTATTCTTCCTATTATGAAATGCAGTACAAGAGGAGGGAGAGAGAAGCCACCAAAAACATGTTGGTGTTATGAAAAGTTAAGAGATAATTGTCACTGACTGTAAATAATTGTATTCAAACCTCTCTTCTTTCATGCAGCCCCTCAGAAGAAAAGGGCTGATAGTCTCAGAGAAGTCTGAGCAGAAATGCTCAGCAGTGTTCTGGGCTTACCTGAAAACAAGGGGGCTTATAAAAACACAGAGCTGTTACCTGCTTTGTCAGAACCCACTTTTGACAACAAAGCCTTTTGTTTTTTCTGCTCCTCTAACTCTCATCGGTGCTGTGCAGCATTTCACAAGCAGTAAATCTCATGCTAACTTGCAGCATATGAACCTGGAGCCTAAAATTGAAAGCTCAGAGAAGGGCACACCCTTTGGTCAGCATAATAACCATTTATCTTTCAGCAAAATCCACACAACTCATAGTTTTTTAAACACACACATTAAGGAACTAAATATATCTCTTACTCTGATATATATATATGAAAGGCAGCAGGGAAGGACTGGTTCAACCGTAGTCTCTGGCTGTGGCATCTAGCAGCTCTCTCTTATTTAAAGTCATGTGCAGTGAAACTCTCATTTTAACCTTCAGTGGCAGTTGATTCAGAGCAATTGCTTTGTGTGCACCACACTTCTTGCATGAAGATGTGAATTGCTGGAAATTACTTCGGAAAATTGCTTGAACAGGCCTTCCCTTTTAATTGCACTGTATCTCAGATAATGCTATTTCCTTTTGTCCTTTTATTAGCCTGGAGTAAATGCATTGTAACTACCACCAAACGGGCTGAAAAACGAAGAGTGCTTCAATTTCTAAAGAAAGGCATGGTCAGAAGCACCTGTCTGGCCCATGACCCTGGTGGTACAGATGCTAAAAAGAAACAAGCCTGGAAAAGATTTTTCTGATTCCTATCAGCATGATCTTGGCAGCCAGTCCCTTAGAAAGAGCCCTGCAAGAATAAAGTAGGAGAATGAGGGGGAGGAAGAAAAGGAGGAAATACTTTCATAAGAAAACCTACCAATCCTAGGCAGTTTCCTTGAAATGCCTCCATCTGAGAGCTGGAGCCCTGGTTTGGAGAGCTGACTGCTGAGCCACGTTTGCTTGTGCCTCAAGGAGGGGCCTGGAGAGCCATGGCAGGATTTGCTCCAGCTAGCTGGCCATGTGGCAGTGCTGCTCCTGCTGCAGTAGGATTCCTTCACCATTACGTTTCTTCTCTCGGGCTCCACAGGCAGTCCAGCTCTCAGAATCTACACTTACAATTATGAGGTTTCAAAGAAAGGAGAAAAGCCACATTCTGCCCTCCCCCTCCCTAGTTTGAATGTGAAATATTTGCAGTAGCTCCACAGCTCCCATTGAGCAGGCAGGGGACTCTTCATTAAAATAAGCACAAAGCAGCCTCTGCCCCTCCCCAGAACGGGCTGCAAGTGCTCTGATGCTGTGCCTGAAGTACCTGGAAAGCACATGGCAAGCTCTCTCTGCTTGACCTGGGAGGCCAAGTTCCCCCAGGACCTGGGGAGAGCTGGGTTCTGGGGAAAATTCACAGTTCACAACATGATGAGTGGGGGTTTCCTTCTCTGGTTAATAAGGAAGAAGTTGGAAAAAAGTTTGCCTGATTTTTTTTCTTTTCCATGTGGTAGTAGGATTAATGCACTGAAATCACATCCTGGATTTAACCTCCTATGGCTGTCTCCTTGGGACTGAGTAGTTGACTTGTGCTCTGCTTTTTTGACATGGGAGTTTCTGATAGATGTGCAGATTGATCCCAGCTTTCTGCCTGTTCCTGGGCAGTGGCAATGCCTGAGAAAAGCCAGCCTATATTTTATCATGTGTCATGCATGCATGAAGGAAAGCCATATTTTAATCTGTGAAAGACAAATAAGCACAAAGAATCAGTCTGTCAGAAATTTATTGTTTCTCTGTATTCCACAGTTTGGTAAAAGATTTTAAATTAACACATCTAGAACTAGTCATAAATGTCCAGAAACTGGTTTTCATGTAACAGTAAAATACTTGTCGCTCAATGATACCCTTGTAAGATTTTTTTTTTAAAGGAAAGAAAAAACCTTTTGTTTTCTCTGCAAATTCTTTTGACTGGCAAAACTGAATTTAATAAAACCCTAAAAACCTAAAAACACAGTCTAGTTTTTGCTAAAAATAGTAAATATTTAAAATTTATTTCATTAATATCTCCTGGTTATGTGTTCACTCTGTACTTAGCTGCTTCCACACAACCTTAAGATTCTGAGAAAACATAAAAATATACTACAGAAGGTCTTTACAGACTGACAAATTAAAAATCTCTAGTTATGGAACCAACATAGATCTAAAGTGTGTTCACTTAATTAAAAAAAAAGAAAAGAATAGGAGGACTTTTTGTTATTTTTTTTCCCCCAAAGTGTCTTTTTTGATTTACAGATGATGGCAGGAGCAATTGCTGCAGCATGTTGCTACTCTCACCTATAGGTGCCCATGTGTTCTCTCTGGCTAAGTCATACAGGGTTTACTGCTTTCAGTGAGCTAGTCTTTACAGAATTTCTCTGTTATGAGGATGGGTGACACAGTTTGAATAAAAGGCTAAAAAATGAGTGCTTTACTATTTCTGTAGTACCTATATATTGTGCTTTTTATGTGAGGGTTCCTTTTCATGTGGCATCTGCATCTGTGTATCTGAAGCATGGTAGGTTTAGTGGATTTTAAAGAAAAGATATTTGAAGGACCCGGAGCTGTTCCTACTCGTGGTACAGTTGCACCTGATGGTCTGAGCTCATCTGGCATCTCAACAACTGCCAGAAATGGGGTTCCATTCCCACATGATCCTGTCTGTACAGTCCCTCTTCTCCAGGTTGAACTCTCATCTAACTTTTGGTGAATAAACTCTGTTCACTAAAGCAGCTGAAAACCAGTAATTTTAACTTTTATACCTGTTTTTGGGCAGTTGAGTAAGCTGATTTGCCTCAAAAAAGTGATCACATAAACGTTGTGCTGCAAAACTGCCCCTTTCAAACTGTAAGTTCTCAGCTTCAACCATTTAAAACCATCTTTTTTTCACATTACTTAGTTTGCATTTACAAAAATCAAACTTAAAATCATTAAATTGTATTCTGGGATTTCTTGCTGGAATCCCTACCTATGAACTTTCCACCTTCACTTTACACCTCCAAAATCTACTCAATGTGTCCCCTTCCTATCTCTTTGCTACTTCTTTTGTATTAAAATTAACCAAAGCTAACCTATACTACGGTCTTCTCTTTTAAGAAAAATTAGTTACTGAAAAATATTGAAAAATTATGTTATTTTCTCCAAACATAGCATCACTCCACCATTCTTTCTAGGACAAAGGAAAATTTCTCTTGTTCAGCATTCACTAGTTTTCAGTCCTTTTGAATTCTTCCTAGGAATACAGAAAGCCCGTCACAAACAAAGGAAAAAAACCCAAAAAATGAAGATCCTGAATGACATAGAACTGACACACAATGAAACCCATTAAGCTGTGTTGGACTTAAAACGAAGCTTACTGAACAGCTCCCTAAGCAGGTTGCCACAGGTCTGATACTTACTGTTTGCTTAGTTGATGATGAATGTAAAAATAGAAGCACTGTTTTTCTAAACAGTTCCCAGTCTTGCTTTGACTAGTCATTTAGATAACAAATACAAGAAGAGGAAGGATTGTCCTATAGTAAGAAGGCAGTGACATGTGGATCATATTCCTGGTTGACTATGGATTTCTTGACTGGGTGTGCAGCTTCTGTGACCTACAGTTATTTCATTCATATTTCTGGCTGTAGCTTCCCCCAACAGCTGCACCTCTGCTTTGTAAGAGCCAGATGCTGCTGGGCTGAGTTGCAGGGTGCTTTCACTTCACCCAGTGCTGTTTGTCCCAAATCATAAAGGAAGGGCTTAGTTCAGTCTAGGTGTAAGAGAATTTTGCCACATGGATATGAGCTCTGTTGTGCCTCTTGCCCACAGGCCCAGGCAACAGACCTTGCTCTTTATACCTGCTAGTATAGGTGATACTACAGACAAGTAGCAGGAAACATAGGACATTGGAATACAACCCAAATTCTACAAGATAAGAATATCCCATTGTGCTTATTTAGAAGCCTGTGTGAAGCCTGGGATTTCCAGGAAAAAACTATATGATGACACCTTAGTGCATCCTTAGTGTCATGTCATCGTTCTTGCAAAATAAATGAGGAATTGCTGAAGCAGATGATAGAACCCAGGATGCAGCTGATGATCCCAGAACAGCTTGAGCTCTGTGCTCCTGCATTTTTGAATGAAGACTGTGATTGCTGTATCTTGAAATTAGGAAATACTTGTTCAAATAATGGAGACAAGGGGGTCTTAATGAAAACTCTTTACGTTGGGCCCATCTAGCACTTAGGCATAGGTATGTATGTGTTTGAAGCCCTCCAAGAATGGGGGTACTGAGTCTTTTATACTAGCTGAGTGTGTAAGAGGTCCAGTAGCTGTACCTCTCTCTCCTAAATTACTTATATTTGGAGAAAACCTGGCAACACAAGAATGCTCATGGGCATATTCAGCTGGGAAAGGTGTTTCTGGGTGTCTAAGATATGGGTTTAGTTTGAATTTTAAAAATTTTGGTGGATCTCACATTTAATTTCTCTGTGTCTCAGTTTCTCAAGGATTAATTGCAAACAACAGTAAGTCCTTGTCCTGTAATCATGCTGCAAGAATGAATTCAATGCAACTGTTGTGAAGCATTGAGAGGCTTTGAAAATTTGAGGATGTTTTTGTTACTAGAAATGACTTCATGAAACTTAGGTAAAAGATGAAGTTTTACATATGAAACAAGGAAATATGCAATAGTTAGGGTATATATTTTGCCTATAAAATTACATTTGTGTCAGCCCTCTTTCCATAAATTATTACTCTTTGAAAAAAGAAAAAAATACTCTTTGAAAAATCCTTCTCACAGAAAGTCCTAGGTCCTTCAAAGCAAGTTTTGAAATTAAACCAATGTAGAGTTTAATTCTGGATAAAATTATGTGAAATGGAGACAATTCACTGTTAAAATCCAAGGAATGGTGTTCAGAATCTACAGAAACAGTCTGGTGAGATAAAACGCTGAAGCAACCTAAGACATGATTTTCTCCATTTTTCAGTTTATTCATGCTGCAGCATGAGAAGTTACCCACTAATGGGAAAATGTAGCTTGTTCTGGTACAGGAAATTGTTTGCTAAGGAATTTTCTGCTTTCTGAAGTTTTTTTATATGAAAGGCTTTTCACACACAAAACCATAGGATGCACATAAGTGTAGGTATATGCAGACACACACACATACACATCTCATGGGATTCCCAGCTTCCATACTTACAAATATATATAAATGATCCTCTTAAATGCGAAATTTACCAATCTGATAGGAACATGAACTGTTTTCTGAATAGAATAATGTTTAAGCTCTCATTTCTTTTGGCATTACAAAGAAGTTCACATCCAGTTATAGAACTGAATCCTATGGCTAAGGTGGGGACCCTGTTCTTCCTGTGCAGAAGAGTTGATTGGACACAGAGGAAGGGAAAGGGAAGAAAACTCTAGAAATATAGGTCTCTGGAAATGTAGCACCACATTATTAGTGGATTTAGCTGCACTTCTCTCAGTGGAGCTGCATCCATTTACCCCAGTCAAGTCCCAGACCCAGACTCACTTCCACTGCTGCTCTTTGAATCCGTGCCAGAGTGAGGTATAACTTAAACCAGAAACAGATGTGGGTGACTGTAGCTGGACTGCAGAATATATAAAGGCTCCATACGTGTTAATTTTCCAGGCATTTGTGACAGGATTGCTGAAATAACTGTAAAATCTTGTAGCTAATGGACCCTGAATGGTGAGAAAGGCTTCTCCTTCGTTTGCTGCAAATTATCTTTCATTTCTGCCTTCCCTGTTTAGATTGCACTACATTTATTTTGAATTGTTTTCAGCCTTTTCTGCTAAGGATCATGGGAGAGCAAACTTAAGTGATTGCAAATGTTTCTGCAGTAATCATTTCCACTGGAGAAGCCAGCTGGATCGTCCCCCAATGCTTGGCTGAAACTTCTGTCCTTTGCTTTAAAAAAAAAACAAAAAACCCCAGAGGGATAAATATTTTTAATTTGTATAAATATGGTCCTGAAAATGCAGGGTACAGGTATATAGTCAGGTAAAAAGTGAGCATTTCTTGAAGCAGAGAAGCACCAGAGTAAGAATTCTTTTTCAGTTCACTGTGGTTTTGGAAGGCAGACCAGAAGAAAAATGAGAGCTTTCCAGAAAAAACAGAGTTATGGGCCAAACTAAGCAAAATACTTAAAGTGAGCAAAGCAAAGCTCTGTCTGCTAACAGTTTGTAGCAAGGGGCTGTATTTTCTTTACCAGCCTCCTACCCCAGGAACTTTGTCTTAACATCAAACAAAACCACAGTAGGAATAAACAGATTTCTGATGATGAGTTGCTTTGCAAAACCAGGCTATTCTGAAGCTAAAATAATGACTGTTTTCAGAGGTGATTTAATTTTTTAATGGAAGGTTTGCTCCTGTTGTTCACTTATGAATCAAGACTAGATCACTGTACGTTGTCTTAACTCTGCAATCATAACATCAGATTTCCTGTGATTTTTTTCAAAAGAAAGAACCTTTCTTTAGTAAGAATGGGTGTACTTCTTGAACTTCAGGAGTAAGAAGAATGTTTAGGAAGATTCAGAAGTCCTCATAATTTATTTTCTTTTCTTCAATATTTGCTCAGTCTGAAATGAAGGTGAAGAGAAAGTCCAGTTTCCTAACTGTAAGAATTTCCACGGCTGCATTTCCTGCTGAGTCCTCACCGTCCACAGTGGCTTCTGCAGCTTTAACAGTAAAATCTTGAGCAGCATAGCTGCCCACTTGTTCATTATTCCATTTCTCTTCAACATTACCGAACAGTTCTGCAGGGGATGTCAGATGGACTAAGCCTGCAATCAAGACATCCAGCCTCTGAAGCTACCGACTGATCTTTTATGTTGAAATTTGCTTCCTGGGCAGGGCACCAGCACAGTGCCCAGCTTGCCACGTATGTCCCATCTCTGTGTGGATCACAAGAATGTGAAGAAGTTATTTTGGCTCCCTGTGCTTGTGGAAGTGTAATGGTGTCACTGGTGGTTTGCAGACTGGTTTTGCATCAGAAAAGAGCATTCATCTTGCTATGCTTGCAGCACAAGAAAAAGGAAACACCTCCAAATTTCTGAAAACTTTCCTGAAGAGTGTACTGTTCTTCAGAGGTGACATATGCAGCATATGTTGTGGGAAGGCTGAGCTAGTTCTGTATTCTGTTTCTTATTGGACTGTTCAAAGCAATGGCTAATGAGACAGAGTGGGTATGTTCCCAACAAAAATGTCCTAATGCACTTCCATAGTAGGAGCGCCTAATTCTTCAAAATGGTGAATATAATATCAGACAATGGGCCATTGCAGATGAAGTGAGGAGAAGCCTTAAGAAGGCATTTGTCAGGACTCTGAGGCCACTAATAGGCCTTACTGGTGACCAACCTCTCCCTGGGGTCTCCACCCTCACCCGTGGTTCCAGGAGCCCCCGTTCAGCACAGCCTTGGGCCATCATACCTGAATTACATTGCAGGGGTTCTCTCTTCAGCCCTGCTTCTGGCCCTGCCTCCTGGATGTACTTGGGCCCTGTGCAGAAGGTAACTTGTGTCTTGCAAGAACTTCTGACACACAATGCAATCTTGTCTCTGACCTGTCCTGTATTGCTTGTGACAGGACTTCCCAGAAGGACCCTGGGCCTGATTCCATGGAGACTGAATTTCCAATGCTTGATGGACCCGCTTGCCAGCACCTGACTTTGTCTGCTGCATTTTTGTCTGCTGCATTGTAGTCATCCACTCCTACCCTTCTGGAAACTGTTATTAGACAATCTTTAAAACATTTCTAATTTATGTTTGATTGTGGAATAAAAAAAAGTAAAACAAGCCTGAGTGGCAAGTTTGTGAGTAGTTCAGGACAACTGTTGTATTGTTATGTCTCCAAATATTTTACTTTAGTTACCTGAGGAAGCCAGGAGGTATTTGTAAGTAGAAAAAATGGTCATAAGTTATTTAGGGGAAAAAGGAGTTCCTGTACTGTGGTACCACATCTCAGATGATGTCTAGAAATGAACACACACAAACTAAAGACTCCTGTGACACCCTGCATTGTAAAGAAATTGTCCTTTGAGTTCTGCTGAAATTCTGTGTTGTGCAACTGTATACTCATTTGTTAAGTTGCACTGTATTTTGGCTTGTTAGGGAACTGTATCTTCACATTACACATACACCTGTTTTTTGTGCTGTTCACTTTCCTTCTGCAGTGAGAAGTACTTAAGAAGAATGTCATGATACCTATTTATCATCCTGCTAATTACTAGACTGTTTCGAAATCATTGGATAAAATCAGACAAGCAAGAATATTTTTTTTTGACTGTGAAAATGGTTACTGATGTTTTTCTCAGCATGAATTCTGCCAGGTCATCAGTTGTTCTAAAACCGATATGAAAAATAAGATATGGAAAATAAACTATGGAGAATGCTGTTTGAGTGAGTTCATTTTCCATTCCAACCTGAAGCTGACCAGTGCAGACATCAGTGCAGATAAGAGGAAGTGTGCCTGCAAAGTGTTTGTGTCCTACTAGAATTGCAGTGGCGAGCTCTCAGGTGTGCAATTCAGTGCTGGTAGCTATGTACAGCTGCATCAACTGAATCCTTCACAGCCTCCAGGAACCCCACTTTCAGAGCAAAGCTAAAGATTCTGAAATGAAGAATCCTCTGCAGTGGTGAGGGTTCACTCCAGGCAAATCCCCATCCATACAGAAATAAAAGTTTGTGATGCTTCGCAGTTCACTTGGCTTCCCAGTCCTAAGTGGCTTCACTTTATGGATTAATGGCACTGTAGAGCCTCCAGCTGAGAAAAGTCAATATAAATGTGGGACCCTCTCCTCCATGTCATAGCAGCAGTCACATGTGAGAGCTGGAATTTGTGCAAGGCCCTTCTCATTAACCCAGAAACTGTAGCTAACTGACTGCCACAGCCTGAGAGATATGCTTCCATGTACAAACAAAACTCTGTGGAAAGAATGACCATGTTTCAGCCTGCTTAGTTTAGCTTGCTTTCTCAATGTGTTTTTTTGGTTTTAAAACAAAAATATTTCCTTCTTTCTTTGCAAGTTCTCATGATGCTATTATCTTCTCTGCCTTATATAGAGAGAAAGAAAATATTTAAGCTGCATTTATTGTTGTTATTACTGGTTTGAACTAGAGAGAGAAAGACCAAGCTGGAAGCCGTCAGAAAACATTTGGGCCGGCAAATTTAGGAGTGATCTATGGTATCAGTGATAGCCAGGTTCTGGGCTCCTTGGACAACAAGAGTTGTGTTAAGTATCCAAAAACATTTCTGAAGAGAAAAGAATACTAGTGTGCTTGGATGAATATTTTACACACATTTTTAATTCCAATCTTTTGAATTTGGGTGCTTGACTTTACAGCCTTAAGACAATCTTTTAATTTAGGTGTCTAATATGTTTTATTTCTTTATTAAGAGCAAAAATCTTATAAATTGGATAAACAGCTTCAGAAAAACTGGACAGATGGTAGCTTGCCTGTGCTAAACTTTATGTAAACAAACATACCATCCCTTTTCCCGGTCTGAACTGTAGGTGTTTTTAAGCACCTACTTCAGGAGAGGCTTTGCTGAGGTTGCACAGATCCCACACTATCACTAAGTCCAACAAAAATAATTCAGGCTGAATGAGCCAGTCATTGACATGATGGGCTTTTAAAGCTATCCACACAGAGTCTAACCACATTAGGGACTAGAAACCACCAGCATAGCCACCTGTGGAGTTCATTAAAGAGTCAGAGGTTGTTCCAGAAAAAGAAATACTTCCTTTACCCTGGCATCTAAGTCCTGCAGGTCTTTATCAGAGATGGGGTGTTAATGTAACAGAGTTGGATGGCTGCTGTCCTGCCATGACACTGCAGCCACCTCATGCCACTTTGGTTTTTGCCATAAAATAGACATTAGTGCCTTAAGTTCACTTCTGTATTCAGCACATAACCATGGATGTGTATATAGTAAGTATCTAATACAGGGTGATTAGACATCAGTTGGATTTGTTGCACACATTTTATTCCACATTTCACACAATCACAGAATTTGTATGGTAAATCATGTGTGAATTATTCAGTCTTATCAATTCTGGAAAGTGGGAAATTGCCTCTGTTCCCCATGTGAGTAGATTATGTTCAGATGATTCAAAAGGGCACTGGAAAAAGGCAAAAGAGATAACTGAACATCCATCAGCAGCTGAGAAAAGTCCATAATTATATTTATTTTCTAGATGATCCAGCACTCATCTGTGTAGTTGTATTGATGGTTTCTTTGAACTTTTCACTAATATTTGCAAAGTGGTACTTGAATACATTAATTTCCACCTTTAAACAGCTATATCAACTTGCTTCAGAATAAATAAAACATACTTTTGGGGGAAACTTCTCTTATTTCTTACATTTTTCTCTGGTATTTGTCTCTTCTTTTTGCTCCCAGCCTAAGTATTTTAACATCCCTGTTCTTTTCTGAATGTTTCAACATCCCAGATCAAGTAGGCATGTCAATGAATGTTGATAATCAGCATATAATGCCAGCTCTGACAGTTCCAAGGATGGTTTTTACAGCAGGCACTTCAGCAGGCTCTTCTGTCCTCAGACACATCACGTCTGAGATGGGTGGAGCCATGGCTGTGTGAACACACACTCTTGTTTCAGATTTGTGGTAAAGCTGGTGTAGAGGTGCATGGGTAAAAGGTTTTCTTTAATTAATACTTTCCTACTTTTAGGGGCTGAGCAGATAAAAGGGGTGCTCATGTTTGTGCTATTATCCCTACAGGGAGTGTCCATTCAGGTGGTCACTGTTTGGCCCTGCTAATACAGTGCTGAATTATTCCTGGATCACCACTTCATAGAATTGCAAATACACTTCAGTGTTCATAAATGAACCCACTCTGTTAAAAAACTACCCAATGGGCCCAAACCCAGGTAAGGTGTCTCAAACATGCTGCTCAAAGTCCCTCTCCCAGCCTCTAGAACGAAAAAGCTTGAGTTTCCTGCACAGTGGGCACTCAGAATGTGAGCACAAAGGAAACCAGAGCTAGCTAAGAATGACATTTATGTCTTCATGGCAGTCATAACATCATACAGATGTTCCTGAATTAATTCTAGTGCCAAAAGCCATCAGGACCTGGGGCTCCTTAGGGTGGGAGCAACATTGTCTGTCTGTGTCTGTTAGGACTTACACCAAGTCAGGTCAGGTATGTGTATGGGGAATTGTACTGCATGGTCTTGATAGATCCTCAGTCTCCCTGTGCCTCAGTCCTTCCCTGATTCACAGAGAAACAGGCTGAGAGGCTTTTGGGTATAGAGGCTGTAAGTTCCTAGTACACTAAATGGAATTAGGCACTTTGCTGTAAACAGAGATTTAAAGTGTGTAACACCCCCGGCTGACTGAGATGTGAGGGGCAGAAGGGCAGACATTAGCAGGCATTTGGGCAGTTTTGTGTCCTGATTTACTGCTGTGGTACACTGCAGTCCTGCAGCGACTGAAGAGCACTGTGCTGGGATGTGCTCCTGCTGATGTGGCACCAGAATTTCCAAGTTCGTCAAGGAGAAGGTATTCCTGTTACCTCCGCCTCCTTTTGTGCGCTGGAGCCCTACAGACGTGGCAGCTTCCTGAACCGCTTCCCAATTATATGGTATGCATGTTGTACGTCCCCCGTGACCATCAGGACAAGAGGAGAGTCAACAATTCTAAATTAAGAGCCACACAGCACAAAAATCCCCCACAAAAAATCCAAAAAAAAACCTCCACCCCCACGCAAAAAGTGAGAAGTCAGGAAGAAAAGCAAAGACTTTCTTTTCTTCTTTTTCTTTGCACAGAAAAGTTTTGCAGCGGCACAGCCTGATACACTGAGACGGAGAATTGCTACATCGCAGGATCTGAGTTTTGTTTACTGCAGCTCCTCAGTAACATTAAGAAAATGCTGTTATGATTTGACTAAAGCTTGCAAGATCGAGACGTTTGCAGGGGAAATTTTCAGTCTTTTTTTGTCTCCTCTTTCTAAAAGGGCAGGAGCTGGGAGGCAAGATGACTCATTCCATGGGACTTTTAATTTTAAAATGTCTAGAGCTGCTGTGAGTGAGGCCAGGCTGAGGAACACCCGGAGACTCGCAGGGTTTTATTACCCCTTTCCACGTCATCCTGCAGTTCTCAAATCCCTGGAAGAAATATTCAAGCAGAGCGGGGGGGAAGGGAATCCTTTGCTTTTTGACCTGCAAGCTTTCTCTTTAAAACATTTGTATCTCTAACCCACAAACATAAATTTTGCCAATGTTCCTTCCAAGGGTATTTCTGCATTCTATGGTACGTTTGGAAAACCAGAGAATTTAACATTTTCCTTCTCACTATGCAAAAGGACATTTTGCCCTCTCCTCTGTGCCTGTGCTTTATTGTTGTGAGTTAGAAGTTGCCCTATCACCTCTGAAGGTTTCCATTCTTCAGTGCAAGAATACTTAGTTGCAAAGAACAATGCTAGGGAGGTACCGACATTTCGGAAAAATCACAAAGAAATAACGCAAAGGGCGATGTTGAACTGACACGTCTCAGTTCAATGCCTCGAATAGGATGCAGCTTGTCGCTGAGCTCATGAAGTAAAAAACAAGCAATTTGCAGCTAAGCAGAAAGGTGCTCGTGTTTCTGTGCAGAAAGCACACGGAGCCTGAGCTGCATTCTCCTTGGCAGCACTTGGAAGAGCAGTTTTAATGAATGGCAAATGCCTGGGCTTCCCTGCTCTCCCCATCCACCTCAAAAGCTTTCCCTGCTCCCTGCCACAGCATAAACCCTGCATGCCGCGTTATTTCTTTAGCTGAACCGGAGCTGCCTCACCGATCTGTGCAACAGAAGAGAGAGCAGATAATCGGTAGAGCACACGGAGAACAGAGACAGGGCTCCAGACAGCCCGTGCACAGCGAGAGAGAAAGAATCTTGTGGGGACTCTGAGCTGGGAGAAGCTGGCTGGTTTCACTTCATGGCGTGTGGGGAAGATACAAAAGACAGAGCAGGTCCAGGCTGAGCACAAAGCCCGGGCGGAACCTGGGAGCAGCCCTTTGTTAAACTGCCCCCTGGATCCTGGGGAGGAGGTGCACCAGGGCTCAGCATCATGTGAATTAAGGAGGAATCTGCCGTTTATGGCTAGAAGTGCCTTAAATTACTGAGATTTTTAGAAAATATGAGATCACCAATGGAAAACGAGAGAACAATATGGTAAAATAAATTTAATGACTATTTTTTAAATTAAATGATTGCTGAAGAGATTTTTACTTTTTGAAAGTTTAGTAAATGCCATTTTACATGGCTTGAAAAGTTTTTAATACTACTTCTTTGATAGTTTTGGTGATTTTTTTTAGTTTTGGTATTTTTACTAGAATCACATATTTTACTTAAAAAAGAAAGGGTTTTTTTGCTAGATTTCCCTTTTTTACAAAACCCTTTTAATATAGAGCACGATACAGGGGGAGGGGGTTGATAAACACAATTTTTTAAAATTTGTAAACAAAACCATTACTGAAATATTTACAAATACCCAATATTACATATAAAAGTATTATTATAAAAGTGATTAATCATCAGGGAAATTTTCTGATTTGAAAGAACTCATTTAAAAAAATGAGTTTACATAAAAAAATTTTGAAAAACTCTTTCCAAAAGCAGCAAGTACCACTTCACAGAGTCAGGTACACTGATCAGGATCTCTGGAAGTCAGTTAATTCAATTTCCTGCTTGAACCAGCAGAGTTGCCAATGCTGTGTCAGGTCAGCTACGAGTGAAAAGGTAACTCATATCCTGGGGCTGTTATTTTTTTGTCCCTGGGATGAGATTTCTCATTAGGTCTTTCCCAAAGAAAGGCAAAGGAATAGAGAGTGAAGATGTTAAGAAAAATTTTGCACGAACATCTGCCAAAAATAAATCTGCATGAAATAAATAACTCTCCCTTTACATCTAGTCTACATTATGTCACTGCAGTTAATTCTTAGTTTTTGGGGAGGGAACCCTGTTCATGAGAAATCACTGAAGGAAGAATTCATAATGGATGAAGAAAAAAGTATTTGGAGAAAAGTTTTAGAAATTAGGTTTGGATAAGAAGTCTTGCAGTGGGGCAGTCTAAGCAAATGTCATCAATATGGTAGCCCATAAAATGTCTTTCACTATAAATGTTTGATTCAGGGCATTTTTTTATTGTCAAAAGAGCTCTGTGTGAGTTCTGCTCCACCTGGGATTCTCAGGGTATATTAAACAGAGCATGAAAACATTTAAATGTAACACCACAGTGGGGGCAGGGGCTGAAAGCCATTATCATTAGGATTCAAAATGATCTTGACAACTTGGAGAAAGGGAGCAAAGCAGTGGAGTTCAATAAAAACAAACACCAGCAAAATAAGCTTAGGAAGAAAAGCAAACAGATAGATAAATATACAATGAATAGTTAACCTAGGTGGGTGATAACACCCCAGAGAAGGATCTGGAGAATACAAAGAGGCTAAACTGAGGGAGTCAATGGCACAGCCTCTTTGCAGCTTTGCTTGTGCCATTCAGAAGTGTATTAATAAAAGCGTTCTGCATAAGCAGTTACATAGCATTTCTCCACACTCATGATGTCTCAGATTTTTTCACTCTTGAGATGCATGGGGGACAAATTGGAGAGTCCAAGAGTGAGAGCAAGCAAAGGAGCAAGCAATTCAGCAAGGTGGAGAAGAGGTTTAACAAATTAATTTTGAGGAAATTAAAATGCAATGGACATGCAATCTGTGTTCTTCCAGCATATGAAAGGTTGCTCACACCTCATTTGGGGCAGAGCAAACAATTTTTGATTCTTCAGAAGACGTAAAACTTGGATTATCTGTTAGAGAAAAACTTTCTACTAATGGTAGTTTACCTACTGCCACTTTTGAGACAGAAATAATTTCCTCAGAAGTTTTAAAAGGATATTAAATATGAGTCAGAATTCTAGATATTTGCCCTTAATTAGAATTAAAGACATAGATGAAGCTGACTTCTTGATTTCTCAGCCCTACATTTCTGTTATATTTAATAGATGAGATTTCTTACATTTTAAATGGGCTTCCTGTTAAAAGACTGATTTCCGTGTCTGCCCAAAGAGCCCAGCTTTGCACAGCCTTGGCAGGAGCTGGGAACTTTCTGTGACAATAGTCATGTTGGTTATCAAGGGCTGAAGAATCTGGCAAAGAAGAGTGAATCTCAGAACCACCTGTCCAAAATGATTTGATACCTTTGCACATCAAAGGATAATGGATTTTCTGATGAGAAACTTCTGATTTTTCTTCAAAGCTGTCTGAAATTTTCTGCCAAGTGTTGCTTGAGATGTGCATGAAATTTCTACATCCCCCTCTATGTCTGGGCCATGCTGGCTATGACCACAGTCGTGAAATTAAACAGGGGTTCTCCTTGGGCACTATAAATGATCTGTACTGTCTGAATGGTCCCTGGGCTGCCAGTTTGTTGTCTGCCAGAGCTCTGTAGCACTGTGCATATTCCAGGCATCAGCCCCAAAATCATCCTTGTGTGTAACACAGTGCTCAGAAAAGGTTTCCTGGCCCAGAACCAGCACCCGACAGCCCACCTGTGTGTACAGAATCCTTCTGGGCATGCCTGGTGTTCTAGACACACTTTGTCTTCATTATGAATCCAAAGGTGCATCCTCATTTGTATTTCTGAGGGCAAAGAGAACATTTTCACTTCATAGATGTTGAGATATTTTAAGAGACAGTAAAATATAGGTTTGAAGTCTTATAATTTAATTATAAGAAAGATATATTTTACTAGGATTAAGGAACTATTAAATCAGTTCCTCAGGAGAGATCTGTGCCCATCACCTAGGTTTCATTTTAAATCCAGATTAGTGCTAGCAACTGCAGAGCGAGAAAATGTTCTTTGCTTCTTACAGATTAAAATTTATAATGTTCTCTGTACCATTTTAGATACTCTCATGGTGGAGAAATGTGATTTTAATGTTGCTTTTATTAGTAAATGTTTTATTTAATAAAGAACTGTCATGGATCTCACCTGCCTAATATAAATCATTAACTGTTGAAACAGAAGGGATAAATCAAAATTGTTTTTGTTACAATTGATTTTGTTGTCCTGCTGAGAGTTATTGGCCTTTGACTTGGTTAGTGTGCAGAATACTGAAATATGTTCTTTCTCAGTACCTCATAACAGACAGATCCACCTGTACAATTACAAGTCTTAAAATTAAGCAAAAATTGGGTTGCAAATTTTCTTCACCCAGACTAATTCTGGCCAATACTTTGCAAGTTTTCTAGAGACAGCTTTCACAAGTACTCCCTTTCTCCCAGCTTATCATGAGCAGCTGGTTTTACATTTACATAAAATAACGTAATGCAAGAAGTTAAAATTAAGAAGGTTGATAAATAAAAAGTGCTTGGTGCTTGGAGACCATCTAATCTATTACTGATTAAAGTATCTCTGAAACACAAAGGAATTAGCCTCAGAATAATTATGTATCTTGAGGAGTTGGCCAATGTGAACTTCATGAAGTTCAACAAGGCCAAGTCAAGGTGCTGCACCTGGGTTGGGGCAATACCAGATATCATCACAGGCTGGGGAATGAAGGGATTCAGAGCAGCCCTGCCCAGAAGGACCTGGGGATGAGAGGCTGGACATGACCCAGCCATGGGCACTCACAGCCCAGAGAGCCAAACATGTCCTGGGCTGCACCAAAAGCCGTGTGGGCAGCAGGGCAGGGGAGGGGATTCTGCCTCTCTGCCCTGCTCTGGTGAGAGAGACCCACCCTGGAACCCTGCACCCAGCCCTGGGGTCCAGGTCTGCATCCCGCACAGGAAGGACATGGACCAGTGGGAGTGAGTCCAGAGGAGGTAAACAAAGATGATCAGAGGGATGTAGCTCCTCTCCTATAAGGAAAAGCTGAAGGAGTTGGGATTGTTCATCCTGGAGAGGAGAAGGCTCTGGAATGACCTTACTGTGGCCTTCCAGTACTTAAGTGAGGTTTGAAAGATGGAGACAGACATTTTTGCAGGGCTTTCAGTGATAGGAGAAGGGATAATGATTGTAAAGTAAAAGAGGTTATATTCAGATTAGATAGAAGGAAGAAACTTTTTATGATGAGAGTGAAGAAACACTAGAACAGGTTTCCCAGAGGACTGGTGGATGCCCCATACCTGGGAACATTCAGGGTCAGGTTGGATGGGGCTCTGAGCAACCTGATCTAGGTCAAAGGTGTTTCTGCTCACTACAGAAACTCCATGGGATTTTTGGCAGCCAATGAATTTCTGCTGGCGCAGAAAATGCCAGCACCTAAACCCCAGACTTCTTGAAGCAGTCCAGGACTGATAAAAGGCTATCTTCTTCACAAGATGTAACAATACCTCTTCTTCCCTTGTCATGGATGGGAGGGCTGGAAGACACAGCAACTGTGGGGGTGGACATTTTGATGTGGACAACAGTGTCAGGGGAACAAAGAATGTCTGAATTGAGGAATGGTGGGATTCCCTTAAAAGATATATAATAAACGCATCCTGAGATTTATCCTCAGAAAAGGTGGGGCTGGTGAGGTGCCTAAGGAGGAGTCAGTGTTTGCTGGCTTGCAAAGACAGAAGTTTTTAGCGTTTATACTTTTTTTTTTTTTTTTTTTCAAAAGGGAGCAGAGTACCTTACAAATATCATACTTGGCAACCTCACATGGGCATCAAACACACCACTGCAGAGGGCACTTCTGTTTTGCTCTCCAGCTTAGCAAATGCAGCATGACTCCTGTGTCAACCCCTAGCTGTGTCAGAGGATGTTTTGAGGTGATTTCCCTCTGCAGATCACAGAAATTTTTGATACTGTGGCTGGGCACCATTGTCTCTATTTCACATGGGGGAAACTGAGGCATTAAGAGGCAAGATGATTTACTTTATATGGCTCAACAGACCAGAGACAGACAACAGCATGGAAATTATTTTGTGGTGGGGAGATTTAGGTTTGTAGAGTTAATGTTTTTTCGTTTATTCAACTTCATGGTATTTACATAAATACCAATATATTCTATAGAATCTGCTCTCAACTCTTTCTCTACAAGGAGTATTTTTCTTTCACTTTATATCAGAAAATTTCCTGGAGACTGGAGAGAGAAAGCAACAGGCATTTTAATTGTCCAGCTCATCACACATTTATATAACCAGAGTGAAATCTGTTTTCTGTTAGAAGAAAGGGGAGGGCACAGTTTTTTCTTTTTTCTTTTTTCTTTTTTTT
>VXAC01005955.1:36300-216129 GCA_013399225.1 Rhipidura dahli
TTTTTTTTTTTTTTTTTTTTAACAGACCCAAAAGTTGTCTGGAAACTGTGCCAAAACAATAGCATAAAAAGAATTCATCTGGAAGTCATTAGGGAAGCTTGCAGTGGGCAGTGATTAAAGCAGGATGGAATTTCTATTTTTTTTTCTCCCGTTACAGTTTCTAAGCCAATCAAACACAGCACAACTTTAGAGCCAATCAAACCCCAACACTTTTTAAGTCTTATGAATATGCAACGAAGAAAACTTTCCCCCATTTCCCTCCTGAAGGCAATTCCAATAAACCCTCCTGTAATACCTCTGAACACAGTTTCCTGCACTGTTTAGGAAAGTTCAAATAGCTTTGCTTTTGCTCTGCTTATTTTTCCTGTCATATTTTTCACTGGAAAATTCTAACTGCTTTCTGACATTAAAAACAACTGCTAGAATATTATACCTGCATTTTAAAACACAGGGCTATAATTTGGCATTAAGCTCAAATCCCTGCACAGAATTAGAAGAATCAAATTATGAATGAAGATCTATCTTCTGTTGAACTTCTTCCACTGACAGATCTGTTTGCCATTTTCCTCCTGCAGACATCAGGACTGTGGGCCAGGCTGTCACAATCTCCTCCCAACAGTTCCTGCCAATTTATGCCTTGAATGCAGTGATTACAGCCAGCTAAAAAATGCCAGGGTCCTCCTTTCCTAACTAGCTGCAAACCCCTCATAGGTCCTCCTTCTGCTTTGCATATCTGGTGATGAAAAAGCTGAAGACTTCATCCTTTCCTATTCTGCCTATAGTCAAATTTTTTCCCCTTGCATCTTTGACTGCCTCTAGCAGGGAGTCTGATTTACTGTGAGGTTAGAATCAGCTGCAGCCAAAAGTTAACACTTATGTTAACCAGTTTTAAAGACAAGTAGCATCATACAGAAACATCAATTGATCCCATTTCATCACCACAAACAGGGAGACACCAGCTGAATTAATGGACACTGTTACTGGCACCTGAAAAGATCATGAAGAAAAGACCGTTCATATTTTCATGCACAGTGTTTGTACCACATTCCACTGATGGAGGGGCTATGCTTGTGAGGCTGTGGTGCTCCCCTTTGTTTGTAAAAAGAGAGGTGATACTGTTTTCAGTGTTCTTTAATCTAAAAGATGGAAACCAGTGAAAAACTGGAATGACCAGTACATTAACTGGTGTCAGTAATGGCTGTGTTCTGCCAGACATTCAGCTCCTGATTCTGCAAGTGTCTGTGGTCAGACAAGTATCTAGTGGAGCACAAAGGTATTGTGAGGTCCTTTTTTAACACTTGGATGAGGTTTTCACAACTGAAGTGTTGCACATGTGGATATATAAATATTACAGCTATGAGAGTGCCATACCACTAAGACATATGCTGCCTGAAATGACTGCAGAATGTTAATAGAGAACAAATAAACACAGGTCGAGTTCTGCCCTGAAATTTATCGGTTAGTCCATAGGGGTTTTATGCTTCTTACAGCATAAATAATTTTCCTGCAACCTACAACACTGTAAAACTATATACTAGAAAACAGGAGATCACATGAAATGCCCGTTCTTGCCATTCCACCTGGCAGGAGCCCTGCAGAGTGAAGAAGGACAGGTGGTCACCAGCCAGGCCACCAGCCTGTGCTTTGCCCTGTGCCTGCAGCAGCACAGAGGCATTGCCTGAGCACAGGTGACTGTAGTCCATGGCTCCTTGTGCTTTCCACCCTGTGTCTCCTCAAGGAATAGGGGAAAATCACCTATGGGGATTTTGCCTGGCATTTCTGTTAGAGCAACAAATAGGTTTTCAGCCTCCTACTGCCTCTACACAAGTCACTAAAATGTTGCTAACAGGAATTAGTCTATGTATTATTTTGGCCTGGAGATCTCCATATATAAATGTATATATTTAGCCTAAGATCAGTGTTCTCCACTTTACAATCCCCAACTACTTTTCTTATTTGAACTTTGGAGCTGCTCATGTCTCATTTTCTTCTCCTATTATTTTCTTACAGTTTGGCAGTTCTCAATTTTATCCAGAAACAGTGACGGTACCAAGGGGTCAGCTGTCAAACTATTGTTTCCTGCTGTGAGCAGCATTAAAAATTGACCACCTGAGGCTAAAAAAGTTTTGCTTGAAGCCAGGTGCAGATGCAGCAGAAAAATAAACACAGGTTGCAGTAGCACTGGGAAAAGGGTATGTAAGAGCCTGTTTTTGTTACATTTCTCTTAATTTTCTAACAAAGACCAAAAAGCAAGTGAAAGAATCCAAATGGGAAGAGATGTGAAAGGTACAACAGTGTGAGAAGCCTGAAAACACAGGGAAGAAAATTAACACTGGCCACATGGGACCAACTCTAGATGTCTTTCTGCAAGGCAGAGTGTTGGATTCCTCTTTCCCATGAGGAGCTCCATTGAAATCAGCAAAGTTAATTAGGTGAGTAGAACATGGGAATTGGTGAAGGCAGTAAGCCTCCCAAGACAAAGAGAATCACAGGTAAACAGACATTACTGATCATTATTCTGAGCAGAGTCACTTTCCAAAAATTTATTAGAAATACCTGTTTTCAGTTATTTGGTAAAATCTCTAAGAGCAGCAGTCATTAGCAACACTTATAATGGATGAAAATTCTAGGTTTTCCAGACAATGATATAAGATAATTAAAGCCTGAGGTGGGTGTGGGGATTTCTGATGTTAGAAGAAAACCATAAACCTCTCCCATTTTGTTTTTCTGTAACTATAAAGATTTTATTTATTCCAACTTTCTTTTCTAGTCCTTCTCATATAACATTCATGTCATTACCTACAGAGGTGAAATTCCCTGTGGCATTCATATCTTTCTGTTACCATACCCAAAGGAGGCAGAGAAAACATGTAATTAATGTAAATGATAGCTCCAGGAAGCTTATTAGCATAGTGCTCATTTATTACCCCATTCTCCATGCTTTGACCTTTCCCAAAGGAAATGGAGTATGTTCTGAGGAAATAAAAAACATCTTTAAAACAGCTTCATGTGAATTGCCTTGATGGTATCATCCTGACCTTTGTAATCAGGTACTGTTGATCAAGTGATCAAATGCTTACACATATTCCTACACTTGAGCAGGGTTATCCACTTCCCTGGGGACAGACATGGAAACCACAAGAAAAAATGGCCATTTGCCAATATAACCAGCAGTTCTGTCACCAGTTTGGAAATTAATTACACTAGGGTACCCACTTTGTCACAGAGGTGATATTTTCATGTCAAGAAAGAGGCACAGTGGATGTGGGGACTGCTTTTCCAGTCCTGAAGAATCACAGAGCTTCATGCTTTCAAAGTGTGCAGAGCAAAAATGGGAGGGAGAAACAGAAAAAGATGATGCAGGAATAGATGTGCAATCCTAAATAAGTCTGTGGAGCTGGACATTTAGTTGTGATGTGGGAAACAAAGACCCAAATTCTTGCCCAGGGTCAAAACAAAGATTTGGGTATTGGAATCCATCACCCCAAACTCTTGGTTTTCTCTGTTAAATAATCCCTTTTCAGAAGGAAATGGCAGATTAGGGAATCAGACAGTGATCAGCCCTTAATCTTCCCTTCTGTCACAGGATACAGGAAATAAGGGAAAAGAAAATCAAAATGTTAAGACAAAGTGATAGAAATTTTCTCTTCTGTGCATGTTTCAGTTACAAATACAGTCCTAAATTTCTGAGCAAAAATATTTTTTAAGAAAGATATGGGGAGAAATTCTAAGAGTATGGGAAGATACTTGATGCACAGAACAGAATATTTCATCCTACATACTGGTAAGAGACTGTATGGATAAAAAATAGGTTATGCAAAAAAGTAACCTTCATCCTGTAAAGAAGGTGAAGGAAAGTGGAATGCACAAAAATGAATACTTGGTCTTCTATGTCTTGAATGAACTGGGGGAGAAAACAAACCCTGAGACGTTTTTAAAAAGATCTGTAAGTAAATGTACTTTATTTAAAACTGCAAGAGAGAGATCTGGGGAAATCATGATATTGCAGAGTTTCTAATTTGAACCTCAAAGATGATCTGAAAGTACTGAGAGGGGTGGAGTGGAAAGGGAAAGAGAAAATTTGATAGATCCTAAAAAACTGGTAAAATGTCCTCCAAGTATACAAATGAGAGATGGCGGCAGGAAAGAAGAAATGGGCTATTAAATAGTGAGAGAGAGGTGAAAGATAAAAGGCAGAGAATTACTTGCAAATCAGTATCTAGATAAGTACTTTGCTCCATTTTTCATTAAGAAGATTATGCTTTTATTTGCCGAGAATTCATAAAAATTTCATGGTGACACAAAAACTTTAAAAAATCCCCAGCAAATGAATACAATACAGATTGTTTGCACTGTTCAATTTTCTGGGCCTCTCTTCTCACAACACCTAGTCTCATAGTGAAGCTTCCCAGATCTGTAGAGACCATCCCATAAAACTGATTGCTGCCAATATTTTATCAGAATTGAACATAACCTAGCACTTTGTAAGGAAGAAATATTCATAGACCATATCTTAAGAACTTTGGAAAAAGGGTTAAAAGTACACTTGATGAACTATAACCTGGATTTAGCCAGGAGTCTGTTAACAAAGCTTTGAGACTTTTCTTTCTGAAATCAGCCATTTAACATAGAGGAGGCATAGATACAGAAAGCACAACAGAAGCCTGATCCTTTCATACAACCCTTTCACAGCCCTGAAGGTGTTCACTTGTTTAAAACAAAGCACATCCCCAGGTCCTGGTTTAAAATGTGGCCTTCAGCATGCAGTGTGTGGGCAACACTGATGAACAGGTATAAGAAGAGGCCTTGTCTCTAGCAATTCCTTTTCCCTGTGGCAATATTCTCCATTTGATGGTAGTCCTTCATGTCATTTCAAGCAGTATCTTTCTGTCTTGACAATAAATGCATTTAGCTCTTTTTGGAGAGGACCTGCTGTTGCTCTCACCACCCCCATATATATACACAAGACCCCTTGGATAAGTCTTGGTGGCCAAAACGAAAGGGATGCCCTGGTGAGAGCATTGCAAATAAGCATTGTAGTGTGCTGATTTTGGCTCACTCATTTCCCATTCCATCCTAACATCTGTAAATTAAACTCCTATTTTCAGATTTCCAGAGACTGTCCCAAAGTTTGATTCCTTTAATTATGGCTTGAAGTAGAGGGTAATGCATTCCAAGAAACCAATAATTACATGCAACATGTTATTACAGAGAGACTTGTGGAGATCTGCAGCTTTTGTGAAACTCCATGCGACACAACAGGAAGAAACTGCTGAAGATGGATCCAACTAGGCTGCAAATAAAGAAGTCTCAGAATACAAGTCTTCTTTCAGTACCGTAGCTGGAATAACAGAATTAAAATGCTGATAAAACTGCCATTTGAAAGCTTTACAAGGTGAATAAGGAGGGATTTTCACCAATGAAAGGAAGACGAGGAATTAATTTTTTTTTATTTTTAAGGCTATCACACATATACTTGTCAGCTATATTGCCTTTGACATAGGGAAATATATTTTCAGCAGTCAAAAAAACCTGAAAATTCAATACGAAATGCTTTCCTTAGCAGAGTCACGTGCAGTGATTGTTCTGTAGGTGCTCCTGAAATAGAAATCTGTCACACTGTAATTTATGTTTTGGCAACTGGGCTCATTGAACCTGATGATCCCTTCCTATGTCCTGTTTTCCTATATAAAACTCAGCTCATTTTCTCATTTGGAAGTCCCAGAGTGGAGTGTGTTTCTCTAAAGGTAGATGTCAACAACAAAGGAATTTGTGCCTGAACTAGGCCTCCAGCTCTAGTAGGAGATCTAGACAGTCATCTGGGGCTGGTATCTTGACATTTCACTGCAGTGTGATAACAGTACATCATCAGTCAGAATCAGAGCATGAACTATGACAGGACTACATCTGCAGAATTGTCTACACATTGGCAAAGCTGTAAAGTGAATGTCATAGCTGGTAAAAAATAAAATAGATCTCAGGGAAGCAGAGCATCAGAGAAGCAATACAGAGAGTAGAGCTCTCTAAGCACAAACTGTAGTGACAGGGAGAGGAAGAGAGGCACACCAACAGGTTGCCACATTAGCTGAGATGGTTCTAGTTTTTTTCATCTTTTTAGCAAATTGTTTTCTTTTGCAGGCTAAAAGTAAATATTATCATATTTCCAAAGTACAGTTGATTTTCAATATTGGCCTAATTAGGCCAAACTCCATATTTAAGACTAGGTTTATAATTCAACAGAATTATATACAGAATTATATAACAGAATTCGACAGAAGTGTCAAGAAAGAAATTCTTTTTAGGAACTACTTCCTGAAGGTGTCCACTGCAACAGATGTTCTGTTAGTGATCTGTGTTGGTAGAAGTGGTCTTTGCTTTTTGCAAGTTCTCCAAGACACTTAGGCTTTGTATACAGATCTGTGCAGATCACATCTTCTCTCATCCCCGTGGGCAGTTGGGTGTGCTGGTCTTGAGGAGCACATTTAAAGAACCTTAGTTTTGGGACATGGCTGGGAATTCTCTGTTGCTGGCAAAACAGCCTCATTAATTCACTTTAAAGAGAAGGATGGACACTGCTGCATTTTGCTGATCCATCAGCATTCATGAGTTTTGAATTTGATTGTGAGCACTCCGCTGTGTGGATTTGCTGCCTTCCTTTGTTGGACTGCAGTAAAGAACAGTGGAAACATGGATGTGCATCTGCCATACTTGAGTGCTGCAAAGGAGAGGAAATCTGTGCCTCTGTGCCAGTAACAATGGAAACATGGCACACATGAAATGCCTTCGATGGCAAGCCCAAAGATGAAACACATGCAGTTCCCTAGAGAATTATGTACTTTGTCTAGTTCCCTAAATGTCCTTACAGAGCACTGTCCCAGACACCAAGCAAGTGCAGTACACTAAACAGTATGAACTCAGAAAAGCAAGAACAGGAACATACAACAGCCAGTGGGAGAGTATTTTCAAAATAAAGGTGATCTTTTTTTTGACCTATCAGTTCTGATCATTGAGAGACACTCATGGGAAGGTTTACAAAAATCTCTTTGGAAGACAAGACTGGGAAATGCAGTCCGTGACAAACAAAAATATGATGTAACAAGAAGAAGTTGCAAGGAGCCTCACTCTTAGATGGTAGGACTGTGACTGTGGAGATCTGCACAAGTCATTTTGCCTTCTGAATGGGAGGGGAAATGAGATGATGCAGCTGGTATTTGGATTAAGGATGAATGAGCAAGATGCCTGCTCTTACCACTTTTTGCACAAAACTACTGCCAGAGACACTGTACGAGGGAGGGCATGGTTCACCCTTGTTGCTTTTGAAAACTTCAGCGCCCTTTTCTCCCCCAGTGACTTCACCTCTTACAACATGGGTGGGACTGCTGACTCCACTGCAGTAGACAGAAGAGTTTATTTTACCCAATTTTTTGCATTTCCCCAATTTTTTGCATTTCCCCATTTTCCTTGCATTTTTTCATGCATGCTAAAATTCATTTGAACCAGAGAGGGAAAGGAATGAAACTTAGAGGCAGTTGTGCAAGCTCTCTCCATAGGCCAACATCCCTGCATTTGCTTTATTTTATATGAAACTGATGGAATTCATGTGTAGCTCTTCTAGTTTGGTAAGTATTTCCATAAATGCAACATTAATTAAAATCAGCCATTGGCAGAAGTATAGAAAGTAAAATGCTGCCAGAATAACTGAGTGTGCTATACTGTAAATTTAGCCTTTTGCAAAGGAACACTTTGAAAGTCTATGCAATAGCTTCAAATTTCACAGCTTTAAAAGCACTTTAATTTTACTCTGAGGGGATCATTCATCTCCTGTTGTATATACATTCATTGTGCACATCAGTGCTTCCCAAAGCAGCTCCAGGTCTGTCTGCCTTCCATGCTAGCCTACTTTAGACTATAGACTGTTTAGAACACAAGTTACTGCAGAGCCTATAAAGCAAAACCAACGGCAAAATCAAGCCAACATCTAATTTAAAGATGTGACTTTTGTCTAATGCAAACAGACCTACATGGGAAATATTTCCTAAGTGCTGTGCTGAAACAGGGGAATGATCTGTGGGATGAAGATGACAGGGAATTATCTGAAATTGAAAAATGCAGGCTGAGGTAGGAGACGTGACGTGGCTGTCAGGAGCAAGAACTATTTAGGATTGACCAGAGGAGTTCAGGCCTCAGCCTCTGCATGCCAAATACAGCTCTTCTAAATGATAGAGTGGGAATTCCAAATAAACTCTGGTCAGTCTGCTCAGATCTCACTGGACCACAGTGCCAGGCACGGCGATTAGACTCACCAAAGGACAGCAGCAGTGGGGAGCTCCCTCCTGTCCTTGCCTTTGTCTGTGTGTGGGTAAGGGGCCTCTTTTACTCACTTGATCCACCTTCCTACACATTGCTTCACTCATGCAGCAAGGTGGGACTGTTGATTTTTATGCAGCCTCTGTATTGTGACAGTCTCTTGTAGCTGGCTTGCCAGAAGCCTTAAGGAGTTACTGCTTTTTAATTCCTCAGCAGGCAATATGGTATGTACCTCATATAAACTCACTTAGTCCAAGCCAAGGATTTATACCAAATCCTCTGCTGAACAACTTCTACAAGATCAGTGTCCTTTCATGATTAAAACAAGCAGGTAATTAGTCACAACAATAATAAGGAGGCCAGAGTTGCTCATTTTTATCAGCATTTTCAAAAAAAGCTCAGCACATCAGTCTTGCAATTTTCTCTTTCTCTATGTGGAGAATATACATTCAAATAATTTAAATATCATTTCAAGGCTGAAGGTTTTATATGAACTTTATGTGAGGATTTGTGTGAAGAATAAAAATAGATGGAAAGCGAAATAAGTGGAAATAAAGCAGTTGAATCTAACTGAAACAGACTTTAAGAGCAATGTATGCTCTTCCAGCTTCTCTGGTAGAAAGAAACTAAAATTATTTGGAATCTGGAAAAGGTGCAAAAGACAATGGTAGATCTGCTTTCTGCTCCTCTGCCTGCCTTCCTCTAAAAAGTGGCTACTTCTTAATCCAGTGCCTTGAAACTAGGGTAAGAACTGATTTCTCCTTCAACACAAGGAAGGATTGAGCCCTGAGTCCTTTGACCCCAGCTATAAGGATATATGGCTTACCTGCCACCCTTGAACTTAACTTGCAAATTTTTTGTGACAAATATTTCTGTCATTTTGGCCCATATTCCAACTACTGTCAGCTGGAATGACCTTTGTCTGAAGCACCAAGAAAAAACAACTCAGCAGCACAATTTTTATGAGAGCATGTCCTAGGTATTTGCATAGTCCTATAAATACATGGGTGTTCCTACCTATAATTATGTGGGTGCATGTCTGCCTTGTGCCAGCTCCTACTCATTATGACTATGGAACAGCCTCTTTTAAATGGGTGCCTGTAAAGATGTTAGAAAAAAACCTACATCCTTGATAGCAAACACTTTAACCTGGAAGAATCATAAAGTGGTTTCCTGCCCATCCAAAATTAATTTGACAAGGCAGGAAGCAGGAAGGCCATGCAGCCTAAGTAAACTATTCCAGGTGGAAATGATGACTGCACCAGAAGCAGGTCAATTCAGTGTCCAGAACATTTTCTGTGCTAGGAGACTACCTAGAATCAGACTAGATCTTTAAATTACAGATAATTTTGCTGCAAATTGTTTCAATTTACCACATTTTGAATATGTGGTCAGTGTTTTCCTTCCAGGACTCCCCAGCTGCTGCTTACTTAGCCACTCATATTTTTTTTCCCATTCCCTAGCAAGAGGCACAGATCAGAGAGGTCTGAGGGCTGCTTTGAGGTGAGCTATAGTAGCAAGAGGGTCGCAGAGGTAGGGGTGCAACATGCACTGCTGCTGAGCTCTAGAAAACTCTCCACTGCACAGGTTCTACTGGGAAAAATGGTTGCTGAATGCAAAAGAAACAGATCTCTGCAAAACTTTTGACTTAAATGGAAAAGAAGAGCTTTCAATGGGATTGGAGAGAAATCCTGGTTACACCTGCCTTCCTGCCTAAACCCCAACAATTCTACCTCTACGATGTTTATTCTAGTTTTTTATTGATTTAGGCCTGAAGCAGAAAAGTTCTTTAAAAAATTTCCATCTTACTAGACTGCTGGATTAGGCATTTATTCAAAAGGCAACAGCCCACCCAATCAGCCTGCTGGGACCTTTCCCAATGAAAACACCTCTCTGCTGCAAGCCTGCAGTCACTTGTAAGTGAGAACATGGCTGAGGAAGCAAGGCGAGAAAGGAATTCCTCCAGATTTTTCCTTTTGTAGCTTTTCACTGAACTACAACTCTGTGTGCTCCATTTCTTCAAACATTTTTTGTTTCATGCAGCAGGAGAGGGCTGGCTGTGTGTCTGTGGAAGTAGCTTGTCACAAGAGCAATATGCAGTCTTTTCTTTTCCCCTTTTACTAACATAGAAATCGTGAGCCTCTTCACAGTCAGTCATCATCCCAGGCAATGAGAAGCTAATCCAGAAGCAGGAGCTGGATGGCCAGCTCCATTCCTGCAAGGCATAAAGGAAAAATAAAAGAGAATACACCGGAGAATATTCTGCAAACAGAATTTGTAACTGCTTTCCCAGCTACCCACACCCCTCTTCCTCCCCTGCTTCCAGGCCATCTTGTTCCCAGGGGCTGGCATTGCTCAGCAGAGCCTGTGGCCATGCTGGTGCTGGTGTCTGGCCCGCTGCTAGAACTGCTAGAACTGTGAACATGGACAAGTGCAGATGACTGAGAGGAATTAGTCCTGCCTCACGCAGCTTTTCCTGAATTTTTTTCCCTGTCCTCAGAATGGGGTGAAGAGAAATGATGCAGCTCAGTAACCGCTTAGTTGGGCTCCTCCCATCCTTCCTTCTCCCCACCTCCCCTTTCTCTCTTCTGGTGTGCAGCCCACTGGCTACGTGGACGCTGTGGAGCAGAGCCAGGGCAAGGGACACAGAAAGACACGTCCTCTGTCAGAGCTTTTCTTCCTTTTCAAAAAGTTATCTCAGCTCTAGCAATTTTTCTTGCAGCTTTGCATTTACCAGGGTAAGAAAGAGAATTTAAGGAACAGATTCAAATTAATGCATATCATACTGAAGCTCCAGAGATTTCCCACATCTTCAGCCTCAGTTAATTTCAGTTTGACTGTACGGCAGGAACACTTTCTTAGCACCATTCTTCACATTTTTCCCTTAGCCCCTAATCTCTTAGACAATAATTTTGAAAAACTCAGACCATATCCCAGCACTGATAATCCCTGTAGATTATTTGATACATAGCTTGATATAGTTCACTTTACCCAAGGTGAGAGATGCCTTGGGAATCAGCCTGGCCTCAATTATAAACACACACACAAATCTCTATGAAAATTTTTATGTAGATGTTGTGTTGCACTAGGAGCAATTTTAATTTTTACTGTTCTTTTGTCTTAGTCTCATCACCAAAAAATATATGTACTGCTTGCTGCAGTAAGAAATGAATGTAGCATGCATAGGAGTCTCAGGGGGCTTGGAAACTGTATTTGAAAAAGCAGATTAGGAGTGGGAGTGGACTGTGGATGACTGTAGGGCATGAATCTGTGGGTTATGCCAAAAGTTTGTTGGGATGGTGTGGAAGAAAAACAGAGTCCTCCAGCCTGCTGAACATTTGTCACAATGGGGGTTATTGTCTTCAGGATGCTTGGTGAAATATTTAAGGAGGTGCCAAGAAGGAAGAACAGTGTGATGCTTTGGCAAGTAACACAGAGAGAATTGATAATATGCTATCAGATGCAGGGGCCTTTCTGCACAACTCTGGGAACATCATCAGGCTCTGGGAAAACAAATGGGATTGCCAAATAACAGAAGTTTCTCAGAAATTCTGAAAAAAGGCAAAAGCAGGTAGAGGAAAGGAAAGATGCTTTAAAACATTAAATTCTCTCTGTGTCTGTTGGATATCCCTGCAGCAATGAAAATAAGAAGCACTCAGTCCTGTTGCTATGGCTCCTTTGTTTTTTATGGGAAGGTAACATCAAGAGGGTATTGTCATTAGGGACCAATTTTGTTCTAAAATAAGTGGTATTTGTTCCTCAGACTGGAGGTACTTTGGGATTTAGGCCCACCTAATTGTCTTAAATTATTCCTCACCAATATGGTTGGTGGAATGATGTGCTCCAAAATCCTCCTGCAGCTCTTCCTCCATCCTTATCCAAGGTCACTTCTCTTTGCACCTGGGGTAAACTACCTCTGGAGCATTCCCCTTCAAAACAGCTGATGCCTTTTCCACTGGGGAAGTGGGGCACCCATACCAAATGGATCCAGTCCTTGAAAAGTTCCTACCTACCTTAGTTTCCTATGAGGAAAGGGGAGGGAGGACTGGATGAAATTCCCTGAGTAGCTGATAAATAAAGGCTGTAATTAAATAAGTGCTTGAGGAAAGCAAGAGAAAGAGAGAGAACATAATAGAGATAACAGAACTCAAACTGAGAAGAGTAGGCGGTGGAAGGGAAGGGAAGGGAAGAGAAAATGCTGGAAAAATGCAGAGGCCAGTATTGGGGAAGACCAGTTTCATTACAGAGCTGCTCCTGGGAAGTCAGCCAGAGTATCTCTGTAGGAGCCTTCATCTTTCTCTCTAACTGTAAAACAGAGCTAAGGCCTCACACAGCACCCAGTTAATGAGCTTAACCAGTGGTAAGGGGAACATCAGATATTACCAGATACCAGCCAGTCAGTTCCCCTAACTCTGCCAGAATGGAAGTTACTGGTTGGAGATTCAGACATCTCCATCTCCTTTTTTGTAAAGCCTGACGACTTTCATTAACCTCAAATTATCCCTAGTATTTTGTTCTTGTCTTTGGGCTTCAATAGCACTCTGAGAGAACACCTACATCCCCAAACTCCTGTTATTGCTTTTCTAATAGTAGTCCTGCTTCAACTTTTTACATTTATTTTTATAACAATGTTTCTGAACTTTGGGAAGTCAAAGAGATCGCGTAAATTAATTTATTGTTCAGGACCACAGCTCTTCTTCCTTAGAAGATCCTGCTCACTTCCATTCGAGTTTTACCTGCAAGGGCTGAGGAACATGAATGAGCAAATTGGCCAAAGGAGCCACAGAGGGGTTAACACTGGTGAAATGATCCAGAGTCTGCAGATGTCTGAGTTACACTCTGCAAGTACAGCCTTGTAGCCTGAAGACCTGTGCATTTTATTGGTGTGAGCCCTGGGGCAAGTCAGAATGGAAAAACAGGATGTCATCTAGATTCAAGAAAAGGGTACCTAAATTTTCTTAACCTATAAGACCAGGGACATTAATAAAGCATTTTGAAATTTCTAGCATACTGCTGGAAAACAGAAATATTATTATTTAAATAAGTTTTGAGTTGAGTCTTTTCTGCAAATCAGAAAGTACTATTTTATTTGTATTTATTTTTAAATATCTTGAAACTTTTTCTGATATTCGACATGGACCTGTCTGCTAATTCTTAGACTAAGTTTTTGATTTATTTCTTAATACCACACATTTGTTTTGATATCTTGTAATCTTGAGACAGGTCATCTGGTAGGACCAGCAGAATGGTTTCGTGCACTGGGTCCTCTCTAGGTTGTCTGGATAACACTCTGCAGATGTTATGGTATTGCAACCATGAGACCTTCCAGCATTCAACAGGTTCCTGTTGAACCTTCACACATCCATCTCCAGATAAAATAAAGAGAGCTGGCAAAAAGAACATGCCTTTAAACCGAGGACATTGCAATGCAGAGGTGCAGGTATGCGTCTTCTGTGGACTAGTAGCTGTAATGTCCTGAGGGAGGGCACAGCTGGAGGCAACATCTAAGCTCAGGTTGTGAAGACTGTGGCAAGCCCTGTGATGCCTGAGCATCTCCTTGGGTGACTGGGCCAGGCTTTTCTGCTCCCTCCATTTCACGGATCCTGGTGATGAGGGTCCAGCAGTCACCTGGATTGCAACAACAGTGTCAGAACTTAATAGCTACATGCAGACAGATTTGAGGTCATGTCTGATTAAATGGGAAGCCTTTACCCCAAAATGTGGTTGTCTGAATTTTTTATGAAGTGTGTTGGCATATGTTTGTGTGTGTGTCTGTGGGTGTATGGTGTATGTACATGAGAGACAAAGAACTGAGCATCTCTGGAAGATGTTTGTTTTGAGACTATCACACTCTACTGCATGTGGACAAAACCTCTGAAATTTAGCCTAGAAATGTTTATGTTGTTATTAATGATACTCTAGCAATTTCCCCATCAGAGAAAAAATATCTATAGATACTCATAAAAGCATCTATGTTTTCTTAGGCAACTTGTGTGAGATAGTGTATTTGCATGGTAGTGTTTGTGTCCTAAATAGATGCAAGTGGTGATGCACTTATGCACCAAATGATTTAGAGGATAAAGTCTTGATGTGAATATGTGAAGACTTGCCAACTATGATAAATATTAATGGTTTTGTTAATGGTTTTTCTGAAATGCCATGTACTACCTGAGCCTCTGCTATGGTTCATTATCCTATGACCCACCTGAATTCTTGTACTGGAGCTGATATGCAGCCTTCTCTGTGGCCTTCCCGAACTCCTACCCAACAAACAACACAGACAACCTACAGACCAACAAAATCATCCTCAAGCAGGATATGCAGAGTGCTGTGCTTCCTAGCTGCTCACTGGGTGGTGATGAGAATTTGGAAATGTTCAGTGCCAGGTAATCAGGACTAGGGCAGGTGGGATAAACCAGCAAAAATCCACACACCTGTGGGGTCAAAAATTACCCTTAGCAGGGTAAGACGATAGAGGTGCGATTCAGGGAAGGAAGGTGTGACAAACAGCTCATCAGCAAAGGAGAACAGTGAGCTGGCAGGAGGCATGAGCAGCATGCAGAGAGAGGTCTTATGCAGAAGAGGCTTTCAGGTAGTGTGAGAGGAAATAATCAGAGGAAGAGTGACTTGGGGCGAAAAAGAAACAGGTCACAATTATAGGGTTGTAGCACAAAAATTGCCATATATAATATGACCAAAATTGTTATCTGGAGAAGATCTCCCAATGTAGGTTATACTTCCTGATTGAGCTATTTGTGAAGATGGATCATAAAAGGGGTAGCAGGATATTGGCTGCGTTTTCCAGTTCTCCAGACTCAGAGACATAATGCTGACCAAGGCAATTTCTCCTGTCTCAAATTCAAAGGGTCTTTCCTGTTTTTTGTGAGGAAATCTCAGCCATTTTTGGTACTTGCACAGTTCAAGTACCCATCACCTTTGTGTGGGCTGTGGGTGCTCCATTTGGGGTTGCTGTGCTGACTCAGTGAGGCTGTGGATGTTGTGGCAAAAGGGTGCAGCTCTTTCCAGGCGAGACTTGTCTCTGTCTGCGGTGCTCACGTCAAATTCATCCACGCTGGCCACAGCCTGTGCCAGAGGAAAGCCAACATTCTGGAGATGGCTCTTGGAGCTGGTGCCCAGCCCTCCTCCCTCCCAGGCAGAGGAGCAGCAGCATGTCTGTGGTGTGGGGGGCTGGTTTCCAGCAGGAGGAATGTGGCTGACAGGCAGGTAGGAAAACAGGAGAGGGACAGGCTGCAGGAACTGACAGCAGTGTTCACCATGCCCCCTGAGTTTTGATATGCACACCACGTGAAAATGGAAGTAATTCCTTGCATTTTCTGACTCCCCTCACTCCCAAGCAATAAGGGGGGGAAACTTGCTTTCATAGCCAATCTTTTTTTTATCAATAACATCAGCTGAATCTTTGTATGATTTGTATCTTCTATTTTGGCTCCTTTGCTTTCACGGTAGCAGTGCAGCAGCCTTTTTCAGCTCTTTCCAGGCTCCTCCTGCCTGACTTTTTCCTTTAAATTTGATGGTGACCCATTTAACAGAATGTACACTGGTATATGTGGAAAATTTTATTAAGGGTTGACTTAGGACACCTATTCCTCATTAACCCTTGAAAGAAATTTAAAGTGTCTGAACATATAGTGCAATGGAGAGTGATCAAGAATCACTTTGAGTGGAAATTGTATCTGATTATTACAAGGACTATAACTTTGAAAAGTAACAGTTTTTGATGACTCCTCACATGGCAAAAACCAGGTGATAGCAGGAGAAAAGTGTTCTAAACCTCAAATGGATCTCTGAAAATAAATCTGAGTTGAAAACATGGTCCAAAAATAATTTGCACAATAAATTAGGCTCAACTGATTTTTTATGCATTCCATGGCTTTAACTCTGAAAATAAGATGGGCAACTGCTGCTTTTTAAATTAAATCCTTACTTTGTGCTGCACAGCCTCAGACTTGCTCATCTGAGAGCGGGGGAAAAAACCCCACATACCATTACTTTCAAAACCTCTCTATTGTATTTTTATATTCTCTTTTTAATCTTGTCTTTTTCAGTCTAACTGCCACTCTGTATTACAGGGTGTATCCAAATTCAGAGAAAACCTCTGGCCAATTGTTTTTGAGGAACTTTCCGAAGGACTGCACTGCTCTGTTTGGGAGACTGAGAGTGCCACGTCGCTCCCTGGTTATAAAGGCTGAGAAAACCATCATGGTTACTTTTGCAGTTCCTGATGTGGTTCTGGGTGGTGACTTCTGATGGCCAACATTGTTTTTTTTTCCCCCTTGGCTGCAGGGATGTGCCATGATTGTACTTGCTGAGAAAACTGTGGAGGCTCTGAAGTGTAAAAACTGGATCACAGGGACCATCTAGTGTTCTCAGCCTGCACCACCACGGTAGCAATGCCCTGTATCTGCATAACACTGCTGTTAATGTTCTGCAGTCTGCTGGATTAAATGCCTGATATTTCAGAGAAAGAAATCCATCGGTCAGCACAACTACTTTTCAACTGTTCTAATTGAGAAAGTGAGAAAAGCACTTTTGAGTGGTCTTTTTAGGTGCTCTCTTCTAAATTAAATGAAAGCTGTGTTTTTCAATATGTTCACAGAGAATCTATCCCTACTTTTCAGCTAATATTTTTCTTAAAGCACGGTAGGAAAGATGTTGAGGGTGGCAAGGACAAAAGAATTTGGCTTTAGAGAGTCCAAGGTTTCCATCTTTGATGCATTCACTGTAAGGCACAGCAGCCCAAGCTGCACTCTGCATGAGGTGCTTGGAGAGCAGCAGCTGAGATGCCTGGGCATGAGGATCAGGACACACACAGACAGAGAGCTGAGCTGGACACCAGTGGGAGAGAGATGGTGTTGCCATGAGATTTAGGAGTGACAAAATACAGAATTAGGATGCTCCTGGGTCAGCTGAGGGGTGGAGAAGAGAGAGGATTTATTTCCACCATGCTGGAGCAGAGATGGAGAGGAGCACATCATGACTGCAGGCTGGGCTCAGCTGGACTCATGAAAGGGAAAATGAGGGTGGGAGTGAAGCTGTCAGGGAGGGCTGAGGGTGTCAAGGCTGTGCTTGCTGCATACCTCATTCCCTCCCACACCATCCTGCTGCCCTTCCCCTCCACCACAGGCTACTGCCTTTTCTCTCCCACTCTCCTTTTGCAGACAGAAATTTGGCCCTTCAGAGCATCAGGTTTGGCAGAGGACAGCAAGTTTGGGAAGAATACCTGTTCTAGGAATAAAATAATCTTTTTTTGTCTTGATCACAAGCAAAAGTGCAAAAGTGCCTCTTTCCATCTTTGGAAACGTGATTATTTCCAGAATGTAAAAGGTAAACAGAACAGAGGACTTTAGTGAATCATGATAACTTGCCAGAATCCCACTTGAAAAGAAAAATAAGAGCCAGAGTGCCTTAAGGAAATCCAGGCATTCACCCTATTTTAGTTTGCAGATAAGAAATTCCTCAAAAAAACCGCTAGAGGCAATGGGAGGAGGGAGAGAGGGAGAGAAGAAAGGAGCACACTCCCCACAAGTCTGATTAATGGGCATTCTGCTGCACAGCAATTAATTTGGGTAATTTTTTTTTCACTGAAACAAGAAGGTTTTGCGCAATCATAGAAGTTTGTGAGAGCATTTTGTTTCTCAAAAAGGCTCAGCCTGCCAAAAAAAGGAAGAAAAAACTGGCAAAATATCTGAGAAAATAAAAAAATCAGTAATTCAAACCAAAATATATTTCAAAATGTATTTCTACCTGTACATGAACATTCCTCATTTTTAAGGAATTTAAAAAATGTTCAAAACCTAAATAAATGTTTTATTTCATATCAATCCAAACATTTGTTCAAACTAAGAGGAATTTTATGCAGTATTTTTCATCTTATACACCTATGTTTCATGGGCTAGATGCAAGCCCCGTTCATATTCTGACAGAATGAAAACCTGGACATGTCCTACAAACCCACAGGTAATAGAGAGACTAAAGTGGGAACAAATCTGTGAATTGCTGTGAAAGAGTCTCCATGGAATAGGACAGCAAGGCATAACATTTATCCTGTGTTATATGGAACAGTGTAAGGAATAGTTTAACATTTTTCCGAAGTGTTAAAAATCTCACCAGAATATTCAAAACCTGTTCTTTTACTTTAGCTTTGTGAAACTGAATTTTTCTGAACCTTCACTATGCCAGTACATGCCCCTGAACTGGGAAACTTATTCTAATTAATTGAGAGCAAGAGACAATTTTAAATCCTAGTCCATGTTTGTGTTCCATAATCATGAGCAGGGCAGGAAATACATTGTATTAAACTCAACAGTAAACACATTAAGGTATGATATATTCTTACTGTAGACACTGTCAGTGTCTCCACTATATGCATTTAGTAACATGTAAAGTAAAAAAATTAAAAAACAACAACCCTGCTGCTGGGACTGGCCCTGTTTAACATCTTTGTTGATGACATGGACACAGACAGTGGGATTGAGAGCACCCTCAGCAAGTTCACTGACCACACCCAGCTGTGTGGTCCAGGTGACACACTGGAGGGAAGGGATGCCATCCTGGGGACCTTCACAGGCTTCAGAGGTGAGTCTGTGCAAGTCTCATGAAGTTCAACATGAGATGAGGTTGTTTGATTAACTAGATAATAAACACACAGACATTTGTCCCTGAACTTTCCAAGGCAGCAAACTTCAAAAGGCCAAATTTGAAGCAACTGGACTAGTAAGTATTTCCTAGCATAGATTTTTTCTCTGTCTTCAGGCTTTAATGGAACTGAAGTCCTAACATGCACAATTTTCCTACTAGCACAGCTGCTGTTGGGAAGTATGAATTCTAAGACTGTTCTTTAATAACAAATGCAATGTTTTATAGCTGTGACTGCTGGTACCTTAATGTACCTTCAAAGGCAACTAATCTGTCTAACTTCAAGGAGAAAAAACTATCACGCGCACATAAAGGTCTCTATTAGTGTTTGTTTTTCTGTTTTTTCTTATAAATCTTGTTATTTTTCTCTTTTTCATCATACAAAATTGTTATAAATGAGAATGAAGCATATGCTTTTCCTCTGTATATGATGAATATTAGCAAAGTAAAGTACAAAGCACCAGTCTTACAGGTAATGGACTAGTGAAAATCACAAGGATTTAAATAAGGAACTAGTTATAGTAGATATATTAGACTGCAATATTTTCCTGTTTATCTCCAGACATGAATAATTTAACACAAATCACAGGATATATTCCAGATTTTAAATCATGTTATGAAGATCTAGATGTCATCCAGCATCAAGATGTAATGATAGAATTACAAGCACTTGCAGTAATGAAAACTGAAGGATACTCCTTTGATGTAAAAATACATAGTTTTCCTTTCGGACTCTGTTCTTTGCAAAACATTTAAAGAAATGATGTATGTGATACTCTGCTGGTTTTAGAGCTTAAATGTCAGAGAAAAATGCATTTTGTAGAAGAAAGGACTGACTGAGCCTCTGGCCAGGTAAATAATGAGACTCAGAGTAACCCCAAACAGTACTTATTTAATTCTCCTGTCAAACATGATGATTTGTACCTTTGATTCTCTTTCCAGTTTTACAGGGTTTCTGGAGGAATTCCCTTTCCTGACATGCAGAGATGTACATAAAATATACCTGCACAGCTTCATCAGTTTTAATCTTGCCATATGGTGTTAGGAGAGGCTGTGTAGTTATCAGCAGCACCACATGGTGTCTGTAGTGCTAAAGAAAAGAATTCTTGTGAACTACAGCTTGAAATATTGAAATATTGTTGAAATATTTTAACAGTAAAGTTTTTTGATTTTTTTTTTTTTTTTGGAAAACTGACCACAGTTGCATAGTGACAAAGAGGGAGAAAGTAATGAAAGTAATACAACATTTTCTGCTTTCTAATAGGTGAATTACAGGAAAGTGTCCAGGGATGAAAACTTATATAGTGGAATGATAGGGCTTGGAGGGATCTCGAAGGGTCAGCTGGTGCTGCAGCTGTACCTATGTCATTCTCGGCAAGTATTTGAGAAAAAAGCTCATCTCTCATGAGTAATAAGAGAAGAAAACATAAAAATAAGGTTTCCCTACCTCTTCAAGAAGTATCTTCCAGGGTTTCACTGGACTTAGCACTGGATTTTAATTTTTTTTTTTTTAAACTCAGTCTTTCTTGCTCAATGTCCCATCAGTGTGGACTTTGAGATCAAACCTTTCCTTTACTCTCTCACTCTGCTCCTGTGAATTTTGTCCAATTGGTCCACACCTGTCTTGAAGTACAGTGCCCCAGACTGAACTCAACTCTTCAAAGAAGACCTTATCAGCCCTGAGCAGAGCAAAGGTACTGACTTTTGTGCTTCTCTGGCTCAACTTACACGTTTAATTTTAGGGTGGTATTTGCATTTTCTTTGTATTTTTAATTTTTATTCATCTTTCCACTTTTAAAAAATCTCCCTTCTCTTTTTCTGTGTAGCGGAAAAAAATTGTTTCTTGTCCAGTTACTTCTTCTGGATGAAGTGAAGTACCTCATTGTCCCTGCACCCTGACTTGCCAGAGCTTTACCTCCAAATTTTAAGCATATGATAAACTCCAATCTTCACAATGACTGGTGCTGCTCCCAAAGTGGTCCTGTCTTCAGATCCTGACCATTAGTGATGATATTAAAGATATCTGAATGCAGCAGAAACCTCTGAAGGGCTTCACTCAATGCAGTCCTCCCTTCTCACAGTTTTTCACTCACAGTTGCTCTCAGGGGATGACTTTCCACTCACTCTCCAATAGTGTAATCTAGGCTAGACTTACTCTGATGGTGCATTAATTAATGCTGATTGCAATTTGTTTCCTGGTTTGCTTGTTTGTTTGGGGTTTGTTTGGTTTTTGTTCTGTTTTTGTTTGTTCTTTGTTTTTTTCCTAGAGAGTTACAAACAATCTGTTGGATCATGACTAGCATTTTTTTTGGTTAACTGAAGTTTAGCTACTGGAGTTTTTGATTCTCTGGTTCTTCCTTTTGATTTTTTTAAAGACAAGTCTCTTGTGTGCTGATGAATACCACATTTCTCCTTGAATAACTAAAAATAATTGTTAGCAGTGCAGAGAATTATTATCCAACCTCTTTCAGGTATCGTGGGGTGAAGTCATCAGAACCAGTTGAATCAAATATATTAAAGACTTGAAGATGAGGTCTTTCTTTTCTGCCACATATTAATTATGCTACTTAATTTGATAGTGCTCTTTTTAATGAAGAATATCTTAGTGAAAAGCATTATCTTATTCTTCCCTTTAACTTTTTTTCTGTGTGTGTGCCTTGTGTTAATTGCAGCTCATTCTTTTCCTGGCCTTTCCAAGCAGTTGTGCTATAACTCTGTGTTAATGCCTTGTAGCTCAGTCTTTCTTTTTGTTTTTGCCTTATGACTGAACTCCATGATTGCTAATTTTTTGGTCAAAATGACCTTATATAATACTTCCTATGCTCCTCCACAGCTGGTAGTTAACACCTGCCCTTAGTAATAACTATTATTCTTGTTCCCTTTTAAGTTTTTCCTTTAGCACTGAAGACAGAAGGTGTTATAAAATATCCTCAGAGTTTAACAGTGTTTGCCTTTCTGAAATCTGTAATTCTGCCTTTTCTTTCACTTCTCCTACCCTAAAGATCATGAATTTCATCCTTTAATTCTCATCTCATTTACCTTCTAGTTTGAGAGAGGCATTTTCTGCTCTTTATCAGAACCGTACATGGCAAACCATCCCATCTAGTTGCTCTCTCCATCTGTTTATCAGATTATTACCAGTACCCTTCAGGAGCTGGGTGGAAACTCTGTACTGCATGTCTAGTTTGTATCTGAATGATATTCACTAACATCAACATGTAACATGAGGGATGTTTCTCTAAGAGCTTACAAAACAATCTTCATGCATATGATCTTCTTTATGTGTTAATCAGCATCAGGAAGTATCTATTTTTCTCTTTGTTAATCACCACCGAGAAACTTTCAGCAGAACACACTCCCAACTAAATCAAAGGGCAAAGTTTGCTTCCTTTTTGCCTTGCCTCTAATTTCTGAACATGTTACTCCCCTGTGGAATAATATTTGTTCACATAGGTCATCTCACCAGTTCTCTGTCAAGCCATGGCCATGCACAAGTTCAGGCACAAAGGACTAAACATGCAGGAAAGCAGGAATGGCTCACACAGGCTGAAGGCCTGCTAAAAAAATATGTATCTTAATCCCAGGTTATATTTTGACTCAGTCTCTGTTCCAAGTCATGGCTTGGTATCCTAATTCTCCTCTCCATTTCTGGTTTGCATTGGCACTTTAACCATGCTTATGCACTTCCCCTATTCAACATGACTCTCAGTATAACTCTTACTCAAAAAGAAATTTATCCCTCATTTGGAAACACACTTGGCACTTAATGAACAAATTATTTGCATGGATAGTTCACACATTATTTAATGCCTGTGCAAGTCTATTTGAGATGTGCAATCATTTAAATTATAAGTAAGGGATAAAAGTGAAGTGAAACCTCATCCTTCCATTCTTAATTCCTGTAAATATAATGTGTATCCTCTCAATCCATGCTAAGAGATGCAGAGAAAGGTCTGCAGATTTACAGCAGGATTTTTCTTACTTCATGAATAATAATAAAAGTATTTGTTTTGTTAGTGAACTGGTGGTTGAATGATTTTCTTGCTGATCCTTTTAAGATACACATTTTCTTTTGGGGTTCTTCTGTCTTTTGGGGGTTCTTCTTTGATACCTGGAAGATGAAGATTCAAGATTTACTTGCAAAATTTTTGTAAAAATAGATTATTTAATCAGCCACCCACAACACATTCACAGCTGAAAGCTTGATTTTGGAGTGGTGAGGAAATAGTAATGAGGAGAATTATAATAAGAAAAGAAATCACTGACAATAAAGCTCTACTAAAAAAAAATCCCCAAAAGTCAAGCTACTAAGTTCTTCCTGTCATACTTCACCGCCTTTTTAGGGAGACTTTTAGTCTTAAAAGCATTTTCAAGAGTTGAAATTAAAGAGTAGGCCTTTGTGATGACAGACATAGTATGTACCAGGCCACTGGCTGACTGGGGTGGTTGGTGGGGGCATGAGTCAGGTGTAGTTACGACTTTCAGGTTCTGGGGTTTTTTGAAGAACCACTGAAATCACCTAGAGGGGTATGGAAATGTTGTTGCCACCCTTGGAAGGTGTTTGCGTATCCCATAGTTTTTTTATTAGATCACAGTGCACGGCCTTTATTTCCAGTTTATGGCAGCTGTACCCGTAGGCAGAGTGACAAATCCCACATCATACATTATGTCTCCCACATAAGCCCATCCTCAACAAACAAAAGGTGAAACAAAGAGGTGCCGTGCCCATCTGCTTCCTGCCACATGAAAACAACCATTCTCGTCTCAGTGGTGACCTCTGGGAAGCAAAAACCACATTGCAGTTGTTAGTGATAAAAATCTGTCTTCCCTGCCCTTAATTAATTTCCATGGGCCATGAACACACCAGGCAGCAGTTGCTGGGAGTAGATTGTCCTGGCAGCAGCGGGGGCAAGAAGGACATTTCCGCAATGATTATGGCATGAAATGGACAGGCTCCGACTACTTCGTGCTACTTTGAGATGGGCTTTTATGTCTGAACTGAGGCACTGGGAGACTGAAGGCTCTGCTGAGCGGTCACTGTTTTATGCCTTTACACGTCCTGTAGTGCAGCAGAGCCATTGTCAAATATTAGGCTGTTAGGGAACATTTGTGAAACCAAACCATCGACCAGACACAACTATCAGTGCACAGTGGCTCAGGACACCTGAATCAAAGTACTGCCAAGAAGAAGCATAAGTATTTTAAACAAAACAAAACAAAACAGCAAGACAACCTTTTCAGACTTAGATGATGCCCAAATCCTTGTTTTGATAAGGACCCTTAAGTTCTGAGTAATGGAAACAGAAGACCTTGAGTGCAGGAGCATCAAGATAATTATATACTCACCCCAAATCAGTTATGCAGCTTGGAAAATTTTCATTTGAACTTGTTTCCAGAAGTATAACAGACAAAATCAAAGTCACTTTCTATTCTTAAATTAATGAAAGCAAGAAATTTTTTAAAAATCAACACAGTGCTCATAGACAGCAAATATCCCGGGGTTTTTCAACATGTTATGTATACTCTATTGTTTATGCCAATAGAATCTCACCACTTTTCAGAGCTGAATTTACCTGCTGAAAAATTTGCAGTCTGGTGTATCTCACACTACGTTAAAAATAGTATATTTTCCATAAATTCATATGCCTTTTAATTGTTGAATTAAATGAAGGTCTCATATAAAAATAGTCCAGTGACAAAATAATACCAGGGTATTTTTAGCTTTCATATTTTATAAACATTTCTCTCACATTCCTGCTTGAATGTTATCACTCTACTTTCTAAAGGCAAATATACATGGATGGAACTTTGGTTGGGACCCATGTTCACACAGTTTCAGTGGAAAGATTGCACACTCTGCTGGCAGCGCTCTTCCCAGGATTTTAAAATAATGCTGTGAGGAACAAAGCAATTTCAAAATTACCAACTATGAGGTTGTTCATAATTCATTGCTCATTGTCATCATCATAGTGATTCAGAAGCTGTTTATAGCTATTTTTTTTTTAAATTTTAATTTCGATTAACTTATGGGTACAAAATAGATATTTAAAACACTTCAGGTATTTAAGATATACAGTTAAAATGCACAGTTTTGCATATAAACAGATCTTTCAGGGTTTTGGGGAATACAAAAATCTGCAGCCAGCAGAAGGACTCATCTTATTGTTACAATGCTCAAATCTGGCTCACTTGGGAAATTTAACTCCAAAGTCACTGGGTGTAACTCACATACAGTTTTATGAGAGTTTTTCATTTAGCTGCCTTCCTGAGGCTGAGCAGATTGATTTTTATCAGGACTTTAACTTGCCCATGCAGGAGATGTTCTGTCTGAACTGTGAAGAAATGAAAATAGAGTAACCTATACTTCAGAATGCCTCAGAGTAAGGATTGGCTCCATCAAAAAGCAGCCAAGTGGACTAGGATAGTAATTTAAACTCTGTGAGACAAGATAAATTTACTCTGTTGTCCCAGAGATTGCTTACTCAACTGTGTATCCATCTGTTCTTCATTTTTATCCTGCTGCTTGGTCTGAGCTTGCACTTGGATATGGGAACATTTTAGGGATGCTGGAAACATTGATCCTCTCTACCTAAAAGCACACAATTTGCCTCAAGAACCTCCCTCCCTTTCCCCTTCCCTTGCTGTCATTGTTGTTCAATCCTCTGACAACCAGCTTTAGCCCAGGATGCTTTGGAGGACATCTCAAGAAGAAAGTCCACCAGTTTTGTACTAAACAATCAAATCCACAGACATCACAAATTTATCTACAGGTGCCTGAAAAATTATTTTTCTGCCACCATTGGCTGGGTTTTTCTAGAATCATGGGCCAAAAAAAGGTTGGGTTTTGTTTTTCATTTCAAAAGGGCTCCTCTTGGGCAAGGGAAGAAGTTTTGCTTTGATTCCTTCCTTCCAGAAGATACTTTCCCCAGAAGAATCTGAGGTGAATAAGCTGGCAGTGGAACTATTCTGTGGTAGATTTTTTTGTCTCCTAAAGTCCTCCAGTTCATCATTTTGCCCATGAGATAGTGAAATATGTACCTCAGGGTGATGAGCTGCCTCCTCCATGTGGGTGTTTTGTTTCTTTACAAAAACCTTACCATCTGAGACCTATTGCAGTGAACTACAGGATCCCACACCCACACTCAAGCTCCATTCTGGTTTCCCAGTGGGTCTTACTTTTTTTCTGGTATGTATCACTTGGAAATCCAGATCAGACTAGCTGATGTGATATCTGTTGTATCTCATGTGATATCATGTCATATCTCTATAAACAATCACTAAAAAAGCAAATCATAGATATAATCATTAATTGCCACATGTGATGTTAAATGAAAAAATATCTCTTTTTTATGAAGTAAATATTCAAAAGAAACTTACATGTTTTGAAGCTGAAATTCAGATTTTGCTTTTGGGTTTTAACCTATTTAGATAATTCTTCCAGCCTTCTCAATGCAACAGCACCAGGACCTTATCAGACTCTAGGTTGTGCTGCTGCACTTCAATACTTCTGGAGTTTTGGTCTTTTGCTCTAGCTTTTTTAAAGTCCCATCATGAGTTATGACTTACCCTTGTTGTAAAATGTAACAGAATAAATTTTATTAATAATTAAAATGTTATGTTTTCTCAAGCTATCTTGAAAACTTGGACCTATACCAAGAAAGTTCACAACAGATATACATCATTCAGTCAAATGGATCTCTGATGTTGCATTATAGCAATACCAACACGTTAATTCTGCATGTTTAATGATGCATAGTTGCTCTTTGAAATATTTATGTAGGGTTTTTTTAGTGAATATTATTTATAGCATAAACACCACCAACATACATATTTTTAATTGGGCAATTGTCAGTTTTTTTGACAAGTGTTTTTTCTACTGTTGCCACAGATTTTTTTTTTTTTCTCACGTGAATCCCAGACAAGTTCTGTAAGAAACAAAGAGGTATCAGTGTCTTGATTTTGTGAGGTGTTGAGCACTTGATTTCAATGAGAATTGCAAGTCCTTACCCCTCTGGAAGAGGGAAAGTGAAGCAGATTTTGGCAGACCTTAGCCTGCCTGAGAGACAGATTGGCAGGGTTCCTTGGGACTGAGTCCTAAGGGGCAGAAGAGTCCTGGAAGGCTGGACATTCTTCAAGAAGGAAATCCTAAAAGCACAGGGGCAGGCTGACCCCATGTATTGAAATGTGAGCCACTGGGGAAGAAGCCCAGTCTAGCTGAACAGAGTTTTGGCTGGAACACTTCCTGAGCTGAAAGACAGGTCTGGTAGAAGAATGGAGCTCACATGATCCAGGGAGAAATGGTCAGAGACCTGCTGCAACATATAGGCACACTCACAAGTCTATGGGGCTGGATGGGATCCACACAAGGGTACAGAGGGAGCTGGCAGAAGTGCTCACTGAGCCACTTTCCATCATTTACCAGCAACCCTGGTTAACTGGGGAGGTCCCATGACAGCCATCTACAAGAGAGGTCAGAAGGAGGATCCAGGAAACTACAGGCTTCTCAGCCTGATCTCATCTCTGGGAAAGGTCATGGAGCAGATCATCTTGGGTACCTTCACATGGCATGTGCAGGAGAAGTAGGGGATCAGGCCAAGCCTGCATGGCTTTGTGGAAGGCAGGTCCTGCTTGACCAACCTGCTCTTCTATGACAAGGTGACCCACCTTAGTGGCTGGAGGGAAGTCTGTGAATGTGTCTAATTTGACTTCAGTAAAAGATTTGACACCATATTCCACAGCTTTTTCCTGGAGAAAATAGTCTGGAGAAAAGGAGGCTCAGGGGTGAGCTTATTGCTGTCTGTGAAGGAGGTTGTTGCAAGGTAGTGGTCTCTTATCCCAAGTAAGAGGTGATAGGACAAGAGGAAATAGGTTCAAGTTTCATGAGGGGAGGTTTAGATTGGATGTTAGGAAAAATTTCTTTGTGGAAAGGATTGTTGGGCATCAAAACAAGCTACCCAGGGAAATAATGGAATCACCATCCCTGGAAGTATTTCAAAGATGTGTGGATGTGGCACCTAGGGATATGGATTTTTAGTGGACTTGGCAGTGTTAGGTTTACTTGATGATCTTAAAGGTCCTTTCCATGCTAAGCAATTCTGTGATTCTACTTTTGTCTGCCACTAATTGAAATGCAGAAGAAATTTTAATATGAAAGAAACAAATTATACAGGCTGAGAGAAGTTAGACAAGTTAATTGCATCCTTCAGTTTGTAGCATCCAGGTAGGTCCTAATTAAGCAAACAATCTTCTTTCTGGAGCTTATGTTGTGAGGGCTGGTGTCACGTGATGCTTTGAATAAAATGCTTAAATAATTTGAAGACTTTTACACCAGTGGTTGGAGCTCAGCTCATTTTCACCTGCAGATCTCCCCATGAAACATGAGGGCCACTGAAGTGTCTGAGGTGAGGATAGTTTTCACAATTATATTCGAATATGAATATTTAATAACACTTTAGGAATACTTAACAGGAATCACAGCAGGAGCAGGGACAGGCTATCTTACTTTCCAGGCTCCAGGTTCCCATCTAGAAGACACCCCATGCAGTGCATCTGCCTTACTGGAGCACTCAACTAACCTTGGAAAGTGGCCTTGCAAAACATCAACTTTTTCTGCATTCTCTCAGTTGTCACTTTCCTTTCCTGACATATTTAAGTAAAACTATTATGCTAAGTCTTTTTGCAATGGAAGTGGCTGTTACTTAGTTTTTGTTAGAAGTGTAATGTGCTGAACATGTTTTGTTCAGTTAGCATAAGGTCTGCTCTCCTGTGCATAGCATATTTAGGATTCCAGACCACACTGATCTGAGGTTTCTCACACATTGCAAAAGTCACAGAAGGCCTACACTGATTTTGTTTCCTGTAAGGTGTATATAAACCATTCTCAAGGAGTTACATTGCCCAACGTGATTCATTTGATCTTCCTGTAGGACAAGATAAAACCAAACTACACTAATTATGTGTGTTACTGAGAAAATTACAGGGTTTGTTAAACTGAAGGAGTCAAAGCATGATCATAATTTTTACCTTCTAATAAGCCATTAGCAAATAACAGTGATATATTTAACAAAATGTTTTATATGTGAAGGAAATTTATTACTACATTGACAGTGATTTAAGGCAATGATTTATGTAAAGAAATTTCCTTAACTACAGCTAAAGAACAGATGGGGGTCTTGCTGCCTTATCCTCTCTTTTCAATCTTGCAGCTCAAAGAAGACTGATGCTCCCCTTCAAGCTATCAGCTGGGGTCACCTATGGCCTTTCATCCCAACACAGCTGTGTTACTGCAGCAAACTGTGGGACCAAGCATTTTACTGAACTCAGATCCTGGGTAACCTGATAAAGCATCCTGAGAAAGCAATCTCAGAGGTCAGAACTGGGATCATTTGTTATCCAGATGACAATTTATGAGGCTGCAGAGTTGCCATTCATGTCTCAGGTCTGTTTAACAGATGGAGCTTAGGGAAAAGTAGTGCCCCAGCCCCCTGCCTCCTGCTCTCTGTCCAGCTATCCAAAGTGCTTCTTTAGATTTGTAAAACCAGAATTAAAAATTTGCCTGTTTAGAGACTAAATTTTGGGGTTTTTTTAGAAAAGGAACGTTCAAATGCTCTTCATTGCTGTCACTGACATTCACATTACACTAGTCACCCTTTTTTTTAAAGCTAAAAAGTGAACAATCTAAGCAGGTGAAAAAAACTTCTTCAGAATAAATGAATCACCTCAAACACCTATGATCTTCTCTGTGGTTTTGTCTTTTCATCTAACAGAGAGGAACCTGAAGTTATTCATTTGTAAAAAGGAGCTTATTAAAATGTAACATTGAAAATGCAATTTGCCACTAAGGAGAAAATCAAAGAGAAGGGAAACAAAGCGCAGAGGAACATAAAACTGTGATGTACTTATTGAACCATTATAAAGCACGTCCTCTGGATCTGCCTATAATGTTAAATGTTTTTCTTGACAGTGCTAATTTGCTGCAGAGATAATGGGGTGTGAGACCCCTTATGGAGTACTTGTGTACTGGTATGGGCTGCATAGAAGAATGGTGGTGAGAAGACTGAGGGAAGTGATCTCACCCTGTGTTGCAGTGGTCCTGATTCATGTGGAAACTTGAACTCAAAACCTTCTCCAATCAATATTTCTGTTACTGTATATGTGTATATGTTACATTGAATTATATATAGGTATATATTTTACAACACATCCTCACCTGTGCTGCCCTGCCTTCACTGGACCTAGCTGGAATGGTTAGTCAGAGCAAAACACTTAAAATGCTTTCACAAGCTTGTCTGTAATACCAGGCTTTCATATCCACAAAAATCTAAATTTTTAATACCAGAATATATTTTTCATCAAAATTCTGTTTCTATTTTGTTCTAAATTCAACACAGAATAAAAAAACATTTTTGAAAAGCTGATATGAAATGGAATCAACATCCTTAGGTTAGTGTTCATCTTCTTGCCTTATTAGTAGCTCTGGAATACTGGGTTTCAGCGTTTGGTTGTTGTGTTAATGCTTGTGTTTTATTCCTCCTTTCCTTTGCATTATCTCACTTAGTTTGCAAGGTGTTTGTAGTAAACACTACCAGTTTACAGAACATGAAACAAAGTTATGTTGCTATAGAGATGCTGCTATAAAGGTAATTGAAAGAATAGAATATTACACTCCCTGAGAGGAAGACACACAAAAATTCTGACAAATGCAAAGGGCAGAACAACATGAATATTTAAACAGAGACATAAAACATAAAAAAATCCAGCAACATCTGTCTTAGAAGAATTTTAGGTATTCACTTTATATAGAGAGTTTCACTCTAGAGTGAAACACTGAACATTAAAGAATCATTGCTGTTGATGCTGTTTCAAAGTTTATATAATTTATGTACAATGAACATTGGTGTTATGGTCATGATGGCGTGAAATTAAAAAGTGAGAGAGAAAAAGTAAAGGATACATTTATCCATACCACAATCAGGGGAACAGAGGTCTTCCTGATTGTTACTCCCTTATGAGCCTCTGGTGTCTGGCTCTTCTGCATGACCATTTTTCTGCTAGCTTAGTTGACTCAGGCTGGAAAGCACAGGAGCAGTGCCTCTGGGAAATCACACTGCAGCTGAGGCTTAGTGTCCTGAGAGGTCTAGTCTACAGAGTGTGACAGTCTCCTTGTTAGCAATGGTTTGTTGTATTCCCTGATCACCAGACAAGTTATGTTCAGTAGGTCAGGAAAATGCAAGAAAGGGCATAATTTTCCAATTAAAGTCAACACAGACTATAACCTCTTCAAAGAAGGGGTATAATCACACACTGGAGGGGTCATTCTGTCTGGAGCCATGCCTCATACCATAGTACAAATAATGGAAATATAAAATGTGCAGTGCTGTCCAAATGGAGAGGCCAAGAGCAATACAGATTCATCTTCACCTTCCAGATGAATGAGATCTCTGTGCAAAAAAACCAAACTGGATGTGAATCCTGCCTTTCTTCTTCTTCTTCCACTTTGGGACACCTGTACATACACATAACCAATGCTCTTTTATAGCACACGTCCCCACAACTTGAGGACGTTGTTTAAGCAATGATCAGCTTATCTCCTCCTCCATACAGCTGCAGTATGCCACTTCTGCATACAAGCGGCAGAAGAAGGAAAGCTCCTTGTCCAGTGTGGATCATGTGGCTGTGTTCTGCAGGTGACCTCTCCCAGCAGCTCCAGAGGCTGGCTGCTGGCCAGGCAGCTTAATGCACCATCAGCCCATCCACACCACAGCCACCCTTGTTAAGGATCAGTTGTTCATCTCACCAACACCGCTGATGGACAGTGCTTCAGGAAAACCTGACGTGCTTGTGTGAAGTGGGAAGGAAGTTCCCATGGCTGTTTATCTCCTTCTCTGACCCCTTCATGTAACTTCATGTAACTACTCCAGAGAACTTTGTTACTAACTTTCAGTATTATTCAGTGGTTTCTGCTTTTCCTTGTTTCTTGTGTGAGATTAATTTTATATATAATTAACTAATGTATTATTCACCTTCTAAGCCTCAGAGCAATCATATTTCATTTTATTAATCTCCCTCCAACACTATTTTCCTGCCTCCAGCTTGGTGTATTGAGTTTCACAGTGATTCTACACTAAATAAGCCAGTTCCTTACACATGCTGAAGCCGTTTTTTGTTCCTATCATGTTCTGCTCTATTTTGACAAAGTCAGTGCACTTCTTCGTATGCTCATCTTCCTCGAGGCTTTTTGTCTTTAGCACTCTCACTTGAAGTTGTTGGGATATGTTTTCTGGAGGAGGAGATGACTTTGCAAAATATTTCAATTGCAAGGGAAAAAAGCTCCAAAGTTTCAGAGTATCAGAAAAGCCTCTTTAAGCAACAGTGGGACTCTTGGTTATTTCTGAAAAAAGCACATTTTCTAGGGCTGTGACCCTGCTCTGGGACTTCCTCCCGAGCCCCAGGAACTGGGGTAACTGGTTGTTGTTGTTGTTTTGGGTTTTTGTGTGAGTATTGGTTATGCTGAGGAGTTTCTAACAGTTGACTATATTGGGTGATCAGGGACACCAAGGCAAGAATCCTTTCCTGCCTAACTTTGGGCTTCCATGAATACCTCTCTCATTACTGGTGAAGGCATTGCCTTGACAACCAGGGTGGTGATAATGCTTAATTTCACAAATAATTATTAATCAGCCACTCATGCTTGAGAAGGCAACAGGATGATACCTCCTCAAGGTGACTTGTTTTCTGGTGAGACTCCTCAGTGAAAGGGGTCTCCTGGTGATCCGTTTGCAGCCCAGTCCTACATGATGTTCTCCTTTGGGTAACTCGATGGGGTTTTTCCACACCAGTCCCACAGGAAGTTGAGATGTTTGTAATGAATTTAGAAATAGAAAAATGTATTCACTAATTTGCAATTTCATATGGTAAATTTGCAGATGGAGTATGATTTGGACTCAGGATTTTTGTGAGAACTCTGTTACTAAGCATTAGAAATGGGGCTCCAAACATCAGCAAAAATACCAGGGTTTCTAATTGCAGCAGAAATAGCCCTGCCCAATCAAGGGAAAAAAGAACAATCAGAAATGCAACTGCTTCATAAAATGGATAGTGAAACCACAGCATCAAAGAAAAGTCATTTAGCATCTTTAAATTGTACTGAGGGCTGAAACATCTATTCCTTGCTGACAGCGATACTGATTTAGAAACATAAGCACATTGTAAACCACTAGATTTTGACTATGGAATAAGCCAGTTGCATCCTGATGGCATTTTGTCCTTTATTCTTCAAATCAACTAGCATTCACACATGTGCCCTGAGGAGGAAGCAAGCAATTTCAGGCTTTCTGCAGATTTTGCACACAGATTTTTATTGCAGGGGATAAGGGGTCATGCTTTGAGAAGTTCATATTGAAAATGTTAAATTTAATACATGCAGACCAGTTAATAGAACGAGTACTAGCTTTGGGAAGGCTTAGCTACCTCACTTTGGATAGTGTGGGTCTTGTGGGTCAGAATAGTGCTGATTCTCCAGCAGATCATTTTCTTTTTAGTCAATCCACCTTGAATTAGTATCAAAAGCTTGCAATTCCTACCTCTGTATTTTTCAGGGTGACTCCTACATGTTCAACATTAGCAGTCACAGTGAGAGTTTGGCTAACATGGCACAGAGTCAGACAGACTCTGAAGGGCAAAATAATAGAGGAGACAATGAATTCTGGGGGAAGGGGCAGGGGTTATGTCCATCAGTGACCTTTACATGTTTGCTGAGGAAGACTGAAATTAGGGCACTTTTACCCTGACAGACCTGTGAGCCTATTACTCAGTGTTGCAACTGGTACTCTTGTTACTATTCTCACCTCCTTTCTGATCTGAAACTTTTTCAGACAATGCACCCCAGGCACCAGCACAGGCTGGGGGCTGATGTGCTGGAAAGCAGCTCTGTGTAGAAGGACCTGGGGGTCCTGGTGGACAGCAAGCTGTGCATGACCCAGCAGTGCCCTTGTGGCCAGGAAGGCCAGGGGCATCCTGGGGTGCCTTAGCAAGATGAAGGAGGTGATCCTGGCCCTCTGCTCGGTCCTAGTGAGGCCATGCCTGAAGTGTGGAGCATGTCCAGTGAAGGGATACAAGGATGATAAAGGCTCTGGAGCATCTTTATTATGAGGAAAGGCTGAAGGCATTGGGCCTGTTTAGTCTCAGGAAGAGATGGCTGAGAGGGGGACCACATCAGTGTCTGTCAGTATCTGAAGGAAGGGTGCCAAGAGCATGGACCAGGCTCTTCTCAGTGCTGCCAGGCAATAGGACACAAGGCAACAGGCAGAAACTGATGCACAGGAAATTCCACCTGAATATGAGGGTGAACTTCTTCACTGTGCAGGGACTGAGCACTGGAACAGGTTGCCCTGAGGGGCTGTGGAGTCTCCCTCACTGTTGACACTTGAAGAACCACCTGCACACAATCCTGTGCCATGTGCTCTGGGATGGCTTTCTTTGAGACAGGAGGCTGGGCTGCTGTGGTCCCTTCCAACCAGACCCATTCTGTGATCCTGTGATTCTGTGAGTGTCTGGGCTGTCTCTGGAGTGCAGTCCAGCCCCATGATAACCACCAGCGAAGAACACACACTACAGGTCCATCTTGCAACCCAGGAAGAAAAAAAAGGCTTTTTTATGTCTGTGGTTCACATGCACATGTTCACACGTGGTTCACTTAGAAAAGAAGTCAGAGTTGCACATTCCAGTGATGCTATCAATACATATAAAAGCAACCAGAGTATCTGGAAGACCACATGTCTCTGTGGTCTCTGCTGAGGTCAAAAGAAGAGGGGTGGTGCTGGTGGTGATTGGACATCAAGTCAAGATGATAAGAATTCAGGACTGTTCTGTAATCCAAGCACTGGATGGCAACAGTCAGACATGGCACTCAAAGGTATCACCAAGCTTTGCACAGTAATGGTAAAGGATGACACTAAACACACCAAAGAAGACTTGAAGTGTAAGGACACATGGTAGCTGAGAAAGACGGGTCCCCATTCAGCAATGTTTGAGGTTTACCATCCATCAGCTGGAACAAGAAAAGTAAAATATTGAAGATTTTCCTGAGATAAATGTTTTTCAGTTGACTAGAACTATATTTAGGCCAAATCATTGGTACCAAACCAACTTGTTTCAATTTTAATAGGTTTTAAAATGTGGCTTTTTAAGTATTAATCAACTGTGCTGTATAAGCAAGTCATTCTCAAGTGGAAAATGAGAATTTTTCCCTTGAAAAAGGGTCAATACATTACATTCAGATGTTTTCTCAATTTTTTAGGTTACAGGATTCTCAGGAACAATTTATTTTTCAGTAAATGCACATTTTGCTATGAAAAAAATCATAGTCGAGAAATTGCTAGTCACATCCCAAGACAATTACACAACCACAATATTAAAACATGACGCATTACCATTTTATTAAAGAAATTAAAAGCCAGAGGCAAACAGACAGTACCGTATTATAATGCAGGAATATTAGCATTAGAAGGCAGTGTGGAACCCTGTGCAGCATATTGATGAAGATCAGCATGTGCTAATCATATATTAGATACACAGAGAGGAAATGTGGGCTTGTGTTCAAGGTCGTATAACCTGTCAGATGCTGGATTCATTCTCACCTTAGAAAAGACTTCATGGCTAATTAAATTTAAGATGCAGTACAGAGGGTTAGCAGGTAAAGAGGAGTGGTGTACTGACTGGGAGAGCAGAATGTATGAAATTAAATGCCACAGCTTCCTATGAACCCTGACTGATGGGATCAGGTTCGCAATTTTGAGAACAGACATCAAGAGCGCAAAGATGTCAATAAAATTGTCATCTGGATATTTTATAATCCATAATGATGCTATTTTATAATCCATAATGATGCTCTTTTCAGGGTGATTGCTCAGGAAGGAATCACATCCATTTGATAATACTGCATGCTATTTCCCATTACTGTATACATGCTGTACTTCACTGTATTTTCATATTTACATGCATGCATTGAAGACACACAAATCTGAAATGATTACTGCCTTCAAAGAAGTATACATTTGCAATAAAATTTTAATTATTTTAAAATAAGAATGTAGCTGAAATGAAAGTCTTAGAAGTTACTGTAATGAAAAGAGAAGTCCTTCACATATGAACTGATTTGAATTACAAAAATTCAATCTTCTTCTTTCTTTAACAGTTGCCTTCAACTTTCTTCTAAAAGCATTAAATCTGCAATTTAATTTGCTTGCTGCAGAAGTTTAGTTCTGTTGCTGAGGTATTTCAGTACTTGGCAACAAAAACCTAAAAATAAGGATTCCGTATTAGTACAAATTTGGCAAAAAGCTATTTGGAGAATTGATGTGATTGCTCTATGACACCTTTGTTTTTAAATTTTAAAAATTTTGTTTGCAATACAGCACGGTGTGAATAGCAACAGTCCACTCCAGTTTGCTTTTCTTTATTTATCTTCCCTCTTCACCAAAAAAGATGAAAGTGACATGCAGGATGGAAGCAGTTCTTTCCCTTCACAATTTCAGAGAATAGTTTTATGGTTTGTTTCCTACCACAAAAAAGCTTGGATACAAAGTAATATTCTGTCCAAAGGTGCTGGGAAAATTCTTTCCTGATCGGATTCTTTCCAAAGGTGCTGGGAAAATGCTTTCCTTTCCAGATCAGTTTTAAGTGAAAGGTCCCTATTATAGCACAAGGTTGCGTGTTTCGTAACATATCTTTGTTACTTTCTAATATTTTCTTATGGCTTTTCCAATGCATTGCTTGCTAATTTATTTCCTTCATTTTCTGCTACCATTCTTTCTTTGTTATTTTATGTCTTCTGGCTTAAGAAAACGCAAACATAATCAACGTTTTGTAAACAGTGCATGTAAGATGAATGGTAGTAGTGAATTTTTATTAATACACCCTCAACCATTTGTTTTCTAGTTCATGGAATACAGCAGTCTCTGAATGTACATGTAAATACCAGTAGCACTTCCAGGAGCTCTCATGTGCATAAGGGAAAATGACATTCTTTCCTGTGTTCTTCTCTTCTGAGGGTTAGTGTTGTGTATTCTGTTGTACTGAAGAGTCAGGAGGCCGCAACACTCAAAGTAAGCTTTTCCTGCTAGAGGTAAGTGACCCATATTCCAGCCAATGTTTTATTATTTCCAGTTTCAATATTTCATCATCTAGTTGAGAAACTTTGTGACATTAACAAAACAGACAAATTTGCAGTTCATTTGGCACTTCAATACAAATATGGTGATACAGTTTTCAGGTCCTGATTAGGACAGTGAAGCCTAAACACCTGAATTACAGCAGAAATCATTGACACAGTCAAACAAGGGGTGCTCTCACCAGAACAGAAATCTGTGATATTATTGTACCATTCTATTCTTGGCTCCTAAAGTGATATGTATCAGATGAAAGAAAACAGATACATGAACAAAAAAAAAAAAAAAAAAAAAAAAAATAAAAAATAAAAAAAAAAAAAAAAAAATCTAAAATGTACTAACAATGAATGAAACTGATGAAAAGGCTCCATAGATTATTTGAAAGATTACTAAAGTAGAATCATCTTTTGAAGTAACCTTGCTTCCTTTTCTGTTAAAATACCTCATTTTGCATATATACTTCTGAGCTTACGTCTGGCTCCGCATCTCTTCACTGTTGCCACATTGTCTGGCTGGACCAGCTGCTGGAAAGAGTTGAACCCATTTGGCAAGTTCCAGCAGACACTGAAGATTATTCACTGCAGAGGATGCATACAGCATATGTGATCTCCAGACTCCATGGGATTTAAGTGGCTGGGTCTACCTCTCAGAAATATGTTGCATAGACAAGGAGGATTTAACAGGAAAGCCCCTGAGGAATGCAAAGTTTGATGCAAGGAACAGGAACAGCAGAGACTGGCAGATTTTCTGGGTCTTCCAAAATTGAGAAAACGCATTTAGGATACAGGTGGTGAATAAATGAAATTCTCCCAAGAGACAGAACTCCTGCAGGTTCCTTGAAACTAAATCAAGGCAGATTTGTCTCATTAATTCTTATTAGTGGCTGGTTACAGACAGTGTGATTGAGAAGGAAAATGTTAATGGTTACAATGGCTGACTGTGCACTAAACATAATTGAAAGTTGATGCTGCTTAGGGAACTGCTTCGTGCACTTAAAATCAACATTAAAGTTATTGCATTTTTAAATCAGTTGCTAATTCCTTCTCATAGCCCAAAGTCCTTTAACATCTTAACAGCATAATTCTAATCAAAACCATACTGCTTTCTTTTGATGATGGAAATGAAGGAAAGCATTCCTTGCCGACTTACTTGAATTTGTGTCATTATTGCCACTTGCTTAATATGGATTTTTCTAATTAATTTGTGCATCCATTAGCTCCTGTACTTTTTTTTTTTTTTGTGTGTGTGTGTGAAATCTTTTGAACCAGTTGGTCATTTTCAACTATTGGTGGCAACAGGATTAAAGATAATCTTGTTCCTAGACATTTTGTGAGACTTGGTAGTGCTTATACTTGAAAGCCATGTGAGATCACCTGGCTCAAGTTCACAGCCTGGTCAGGCAGCAAGGCACCACTTGAGACAGGCAAGAGTGGGCACCACCACTTCTTGAGTTCAGTAGTAAAGCAAGAAGAAGAATCTCCCCAACAGAATGTGGGAAGGAGAGGAAGTAAGCAGAAGGGTGTGTGCTAGGACTTAGGACAGACACATGCAAATAAGAGACTTTGTTCTCTTATTTTCACAGTAAATGGAATTGGTTGGTTTTCTCTGGAGAGAGTATTGCAAATGAATTTCAAAATGTAAAGTAGCAAATATAAGAAAAGTATTTCTGAATATCTACAGCACATGCATAACTCATCTTCCCAGTTACTGTCCTCTTCCCCTACTGCCTCTTCCAAAGCCCTTTTCAGTAGAGATTAGAGTTACTGAGTTAGCTTTTACAAAAGCAGAGCAAAATGTGGTGTAAGTGCTAGCATAAGCTAGCACCAAACAAGACCAAAAGAATTTGGATTCAGGGGCTTCTTGGTCAAACAGCAAAACTAATCAAAGACACAAGAAGACTTTATATTAAAGTCTCCTGCAATTTCAGAGATATGTTTTGTGCAACTATTTTCAACTTTTAAAGTAAACAGCATCATGAAAATAATAAAAAATTACACAAAATTTCATCATGTAAATTCAGGAAATTCAAGTCTTCATGGCTGGGTTTGACAATGGTTGGTGCTCCACTGCACCAAGATCTCCTCATCTGTTGAACACAGAGCATAATGAACAGCAGTGGTCATCAGCTCCCAAAGGCTTCTTCCCTGTGCAGCTGACTAGAGACCAGAAGCAGAACTAGAGCCCCATGGTCACACCTGGATTCAGGGAGTTTTCCCTTGTCCTCAGCCCCTTGCACTGAAGGGCAGGATCTGAAGATATGTTTCAGACTCCTTTCTCTTTTTTCAATCATGAAAAGATGATAGCTGGACCTCGGCCCACTGGAGCACTGCACATTCTGTGCTCTAATTGCCTTGCATCTAATGAATTTCTTCTGAAACCACTGTTGTCTTCAATACAGAGTTAAGGCTATGAACCAACTCCATTTTAGTAGAGTGATATGAATCAAACTGTATTAATGAATTAACTCTGCTGTGTAGGAGAGCTGTGGGTTACATATTATTATGATTTGTTTCCTTTTCTCAGACCATAGAGCAGGTTACCTTTTAATTGCATGCCTGCGTTATTTTTGGAAATTGTTTTCTGCTCTGTCAGTCACATTCTCTTGGCCTACCAGCAGAGTGTGCTGATTCACAAGAACAGCATTTTTCAAGTAAAAGGCTGAGAGGAGATTTGGAATAGAAAAAAAAAAATAGACTAGTAAAAGGGGAAAAAAAGCTTCTCTTTAGGGTCAGTTTTTTACCTCTGGTGGCCTTAGAAATTCTATTTTTAATCACCCAAACTGACTGGATGATGATAAAATTCAGAATAGATATCCTAAATTTTAAATTTGAGTTTAAATTTCAGGATAAATGGAAAATAAATAAGCTTTTTATTAAGTGAAACTCACTCCAAATGTTTCTCAGGTTTTGTTTCATCAAAGTGTTTTGTTCCCAAGATATTAAATTTTGCTTCATAACTGTTTGGAAAAGCTCTGCTTGTTTGGAAATGCTTCTTTGTTTCATGATGTGATGATACATGATTACAGTGCAAACACAAACCACTAATCACTTTGTTATTTAATACTAACTGAAATTAGTTACTTCCTGCTTTCAGATAACCACCCTTAGACTAAATGTAGTGACATTAGCAGATCCCCCAGGACTCCTTGTGGTAGGGCACATCTGGAGAGAGCTGTAGAGTGCAGCGGGCCTTGCTGTGTGCATATGGCATTTGGGAGTCTGGGCAGAAGCTGGTTAGCAATGCGTTGGCACCTCAGTGACAGATCTTTAGTTAGAAATATAACACATTGACCAGCTAGTGCAGAACTGGATGCAGGGACAACCTCTGGTTGCAACATTAACTGGGTAGAACTCATTCCTGATCTACACTTAAAGCCATGGGATCTTTTCTGTTTTATGGTGGTCCCTGTGGCACAGTTCAAAATTTTCAAGTGTTTTGAGGCTTACTAAATGTGCACATGGAAGCTTTGTGTTTTTTCCTGGAACCAAAAGAAATAAGAATAGCATTTTATCTCATCTCTTTCTACCTGACTAAGTACTAGAACCCTCTTGGTCCTGGATTACAAGGTGTGGGCTGTCTTCTCCAGCTAAGAAGCTTCAGGCTTAACCACCAAATCTTCCTACCCAACTGCTTCTAGGCAACAGCTGACTCCAAACAAAAATCAGAGGAGTTATAGCCCACAAGATGCACACCCACATGAATAGAAGAGGTTGCTTGAGGGTTTTCAAAACACGGGAAGGAAAGCTAAGTCACTTGAGAAAGAATTTGAATTTCATACTCTTCCAACTTATTGACACTTTCAAGTAATTTTCTATTCCTAAAATTCTGAACAGTGACTGTGAATAATATGTTTCAGAATATTATCCCAAGACAAATTTTTAAACTCTTAGATAGCTGAAGATTTAGTTGAAGGGTCAAAGATGCTTTATGCACTGACCTTTATCCAACTGATCTTCTTTAGACTCCAGGTTGTCACTGGAAAAGCAGTCCCAGATATTTGCACTTGACATCTGCTGACATGGGCCAAGACTTATTCCATCAGACTGAGGAACAGTGGCACCCCATCCTGCTTTATTGTCATAGAATCAAAGAATCATAAAAACTCCTGAGCTGGAAGGGACTCACAAGAATCATCGAGACCTTACACAAGACCACCTTAAGAATCACACCATGAGTTATTTTAAGTCACATTCACACTGTGTGTTATACAGGGGGTAAAAGTTAGGGTTTAACTTCTAAAGCAGCTTGCATTTAAGGTGACAAGCCTTAGATTTGAGGCCTTGGCCATAGATTGACCCTGGAACAGACACTGAGTCAATCCAGCTTGTGTTTAGGTGCTTTATACAAAATTACTTCAATAATGTAAGAATGATCAACGTTATTCTACCTGAAGATTGTTTCTGCCACATTTTGGGCTGATTTTGCTTTGACCTTTTCCTGGTCTTCTATTAAACACAGGAAGCAAGTCAGGTTGGATGGGGGTCAGGGCAACCTGACCTAGCCTAAGATGTCCCTGTTCACTGCACAGGGGTTGGAGTAGGTGACCTCTAAAGGTCCCTTCCAACCCAAACTATTCTATGATTCTATTATAAACACATTTTCCCTCAGGCAATATTCATTCCCATGTGTCACTAGTACACTTTAGAAGTTATTAAATGGCTATGGAAGTAGGTAGAAGTAAATTAGTTACCAGATATTCACTTAAGGTTATACAAAGGGTCAAATCTTAAGGAATGTCAAGAAGGGATTGCTCACTAGTTGCAATTTTACTTCAGCTGGTGATACAATAAGAACATTACTGGTTTAGCCTGTGGCCCTCTAATTGAAGAATCAGCTGGAGAGCAGGACAATGACTGTATGACACAACTGGTCTCCATCCTGACTTATGTATCAGATATATTGATTGACACATCAGCAAGTACTTGAATTTCTGTTTTAAAGCTAATACCTGACAAAAAGACAGCTAAGGGTCATACACCAAACATGAAAAAATCCACACAGAGCACATGGTCTGGATGTGTTCTAAACTTACCTTGGGACATCCAAAGCTTGGGTGGACTGGAATCAGCTTTAGAGATGCATTTTTCTCTCTGTCCATTGTAGAGGTGGAAATGTTATATTTATCTATCCTGACTAAATACATAAAATCGTGAGGGCTGAATCGAGGCAGAATCCAGGTAGCCTTCTCTTTGCTATGTAAAAATTCACTGGCACTACTGCGCTAGGCTTGGCTGGAGGATATAGTCATCTTAAACCAAAACCATCAAAACTTCGTGTTCATAGCTGTCTGCATAACTTTTTCTAGTTTTCAGGCTAAATCCAAAACCAACAACCAGTTTAAGAACAGCATCTTCAGTGATATGTTATTCACAGTTGAAAAGGTAGATTTTTATTAGGACAGTCACACATTTCAGAATCTTTCAGGACCCCAAGGCCACCAATAGGCCTCAATGGCCTTGACCAGCCTCATTGGCAACATCCAACCACACTGTTTGTCTGCTGCTCCAAGAGCTCCTTTTAGGTTCACCTGGAGCCATTAGATCAGGTTATCTAGGGCCCTGTCAATCCAAGTATTTTATATTTTTAATGAGAGAGATTTCACAACTTCTCTGGGTAACCTTTTCCAATGTTAAGTTGCTCTCATGATGAAGAACTTTTTTCTTATATCTCACACCAGAGAACAGTTGAATGGTAGAACAGTAGAACCCAAAGTCTTTAAATAAATTAAACTTTTTCAGCAGTTGACATTTGTTTGTTACTAGGTGTTTTCCAGTGGGTGCAACTGTGTAGTTTATGTGTTGAACCAGATGCACAAGTGGTGTGATCCTGACTTACACGGTATAAATCCTTTTTTAGTTTCCTGCTTTGATACCTGCAACTGGAACTTTCAATTTTCTCAGCAAATATATTGGTTGGCTAAAGGTGTGCCTAAACTTCTGGGGAGGAAACTACCAATAAAAATCAACAACATTTCTGTAGGAAAACACTAAAGAAAGCCATCAGGTTATTGCCACTGCTGCTATAACTCAACGTCCTTATGAAGTGAGGAAGGTCGGGTCAAAACACAGTTCAGTCTTTCCATCCAGGTTGTCGGGTGTCAAACCTCCTCTTGAAAAACACTCAATTTTCAGACCTAGGAACATGTTATAACCTACAGTAATTGCTGAGGTGATTGAGAATGTATTTGTATTCACCAATTGTTTTGCAATTGGTGTCTTCCTTTTTTTTTTTTTTTTTGTTTTTGTATTGTCTTCTATGATTATTTTAGATGAGTACTAACAGCACAGAGAAAAACCACTGCCTCTGACAATAAGCTGCACTCTATTCGTGTCACACTGTGCTGTTTTTACGTGCTTAGATGAAAAGAACCATAATTAGTCAGACTTTACTTTTTGGCATGTTTCCTGGTAGACTAGGGTGAAAATATCCCATTAACACAGAAGGCCTCAGGTGATGTAGATAGTGATCTCATGGCATCTTGTTCATATCTCAACCTATATAAGCAAGGCCTATTGGCCTGATTAAAAAAAAGAAAAGGCATTCATTGATGACTCTCATTTGCCCTCATTCATATAATTCTAGTTTTATTTTGTTTGCCATAGTTCTTTAGATCTCTTTGGTAGTTAAGCAGAGATTACTTAAAGGAAAACCTCTATTAACAACTATGTTTAAAATATTTACTTAGCTAGAGTGACTGGCTATGAGATGACATTTTATCTTTACAGATCAAATGGTAATAAAGACTGTTCAAAAATCAGGTCTTCCTATGGTCAGCCTATAAGTGAGACAAGTAGAAACACATAAACTGAAAAGAATTCAATTAATCCTCCGAATTTTGAATCATATCCTAGGGGAGGAATCGGTTGAGTCACAGTTCAGCTGGAGAGCTGGGAAAGAAATGTTGATTGCTGGAAATTTGAATTTAGTTATCCTCAGTCTGTCTCCTTTCCCCCAAAGTGAAAGTTTTGTGCAAAATTTTCAGTAAGTCTGTCCATTTCATCCCACAGGGAAGAAATTCCTCTGTTCAGTCCCTTCCATTTTACTCTTCTCACTCTCACAACTACATTGTTTTGCTCAGTTTTCCCCTTTTGTGTCCTAAAATAATTTGTTCTCCTCTTCTTTAGCCCCAGTTTCTTCTTGACTTAGTGTTGTTGTGCCCAAGACCATTCAGATCTCACCTCATTTCAGTTTTTTTCATGTGGTCATCAAAATTTCTTCCATTTTTACCGCACTTTTATGAGACAAGATTTCTCCAAGCCCACTCTGACTCTCTGAAAGCAATATGAAAAATTGCCAGCACTTTCACAAGGATAAGTGAAATATTACAAACATTCTGACTCTTCTAGTTTGGGTGGCTGAAAGACTTGTCAGATTCACACAAAGTCCCTTGGCAGGAATCCCAAAGAACAGCATCCCAATCTGAAGCCCTGTGGCTTTTGTGGGAAAGACACAGTGAAAAAAACTAGGAATGTTGACATCAGTGCCATAAAGTCCCAGCAATAATGTGCACATGCTGAACACTGGAAATGCCAGCCCTTGATTTCTAAAATCAGAGCTTTCTAACAACACACTGAGGGGAAGTTATGGATGGTTCCTCTTCCGAAGCAACGATAGAGTTGGGAGCATTCCTCTGAGAAACTTCATCTATGAGGCTGCTAAAGTATTTTTGAGTGAATGGATTATCTTTTGAAAGTAACAGATTCTCTCAAGTGACGGAGATTTAAAAAATAATATTCTCCCAGGGGAAATAGGGAGGCAGCCCTGCCACATTTTCCTGCCTGAAAATGTCCAAGGCCTCTCCTCTGTACCACCTCAGCCTGGACCAGGGGTCCTCACTCAGCTTTTGTTCTCTAAAGTGGCCAAATCAGTTCAAAGTCTTGTTTCTCTGCAAAAACTGCAACTTCACACAAACTAAAAATCCATTAATGGTTTGGCCAGAAAAAAGTTTGATTTTATATATATATATATATATGCAGTGTTTATCGACAAATTTTCCCCAAAAATTCTGATACCACGGAGTTCCAAATAGTGGCAAGTTATATTATTAGAATTTAATACAATTTTAGTTCAGAAAAAAAGTCTCAAAAGTGCTTGCTATGCTTGCAAGATGCTTGCTATGCTTGTATAGAGGCAAATATTTTTCCAGAGAAAAATAATTTCTTTGGTCACAAGACTGAATTCTGATGGGGACAGAGGGAAGACCGTCCTGGGAAATAAGAATTACATCCATAAATGAATCATTAGAGCATTAATAATAGAATAAGAACGGTGCCTCACTTTGATGAATGCTCCTGTGGCTTTTGTAGACAATCACTTCTCCTAACCTTCACTAATTATTTTTCTTTGAATTCAAATCAGGACTAAAGCCTTTTCTGTCTTGGTTTCTCTGCTAAGTAAGCAGGAAAAACACAAGAAACAGTGCAGGCTTCTGCTCTGGGATGTGATCTTGCCAGGATTCAGCTTAGCTGAGGGATGAAACAACCCATGTGTGCAGCCCTACAGACCATTAGTTGACTTTAATTGCCAGATAAGTACTAATTCTTCTAGGAATAAACATTCCCAGCATCATCTGTGCCATAGCCTGGTGATATAAATGAACTCTTTCCTCACTCATCCTTTCTTCTCTGCAAGGAAGTGGCAAACTTCTAAAAAATTGAGGGTGGAAACTGCACCACTGCTAAGTCAGAGACAATGACAAACAAGGCAGCCCTTTAACTGCTAAGGTATGAACTGCAGCTGTACCTGTGCTGCTTTTGGCAGGGATACAGCTAATTTTCTCTGCCATAGTTGGTGTTAGTATTAGTTGGTATTTTTGTATTTGTGCTGGAAATGGTAACCAGCAGCAATGTTTCTGCTGTTGCTGAGCAGCTCTTGCACAGTGTCAAGGTCTGTTCTGCCTCTCACACTGCCACACCAGCAAGTGGGATGGGGGTGCAGGAGGATTTGGGAGGGGACACAGCCGTGACAACTGACCCCAACTGACCCAAGAGATATCCCAGACCATATGGCATCATTCTCAACATATAAAGCTGTGGAAGAAGGAGGGGGATGTTTGGAGTGTTGGCATTTGTGTTCCAAAAGTCACTGATAGGCATGCTGGAGCCCGGCTGTCCTGGACACAGCTGATCTTCTGCCTGGCCATGGGAAGTAGTGAATGAATTCTTTTTCTTGCTTTGCTTGCATGTACAGCTTTTGCTTTACCTATTAAAATGTTTTTATCTCAAATAGGAGTTTTCTCACTTTCACCCTTCTAAGTCTGTACCCCATCCAGCCTGGGGAGGAGTGAGAAGCAGCTCTATGAGGCTGAGTGCCAGCTGGGCTGAAACCATGGCGGTACCTCAGGGTCAGCAGGGAAGTGATGGCACAGTTTTTCTTCATGTCAATACCAAATGGCAGTCCCTGGGTATGAAGAGTTTACAATCAAAATAGATGAAGATGGAACAAAAGTTACTGTTTTCCCCATTTTGGCAGAAGGAAGTACAATGTCTCCTGAGAATGGCACACAGATCATCTGCAGCCTATGCTCAAATCAGCTAAATCTTCACCTCTCCATCTTCCAGCAAATGCAAGCTACATCCTTGCCCCAGTGGCAGGTGCCTGTTTTGTCACCACAATATGGGAGAACAAAGAAGACCTTTCAGATGAAATCACAAGAACTGAAATTTTTCTAGATCAGGTGTCTGAACCAAGATACCAGTGCTGCAAATAATTCAGAAAGGTGTCCAAAACTTTGTCACATATTTGAGAAATAGATGAGGGTAATGTTTTTCTTTATACATGTCTCTGTTACATAATCACTTCCAGCTTTGAATGTTCCTAGTGGATTTCTTTCCAGTATCCTGGCAAGCAGCAAAACCCATAATTATTTATCAGTAAATGGCAACACTTTCTGCTCTGTGTATCTTCCTGTTTAGATGTCTCCCTGAATCCACATGCTTCATCCAGTTACATAAGCTCTTTCATGTCTTAACAAAACAACTTGTGCGTTACATTCTTGGTTTACTTGAGAGCCTCCTTATTTTTTCAGTAATTACCAAGGTTAAATCATGACAGATTCTTTTGGGGGTTTATATATTTGTTTGCTTATTTTCCTCATTGATGGTCATATGTTACAACAAATTGCCAATTTATTGTAGTGGAAATTGGATTATATAAATATTTCTTCCTCCTTCCTGGAAACGTTAGTCCAGTTACTTTGCAATAATAAAGTCTCCTAATAGGAAGATGGCAGAAACACTACAAGTGATTAGCAGTAGAAAGACATGACCTTCAGATGGCACATACATATATTCCACAGTATTCTTCCAAATAGAAGTACTGAGCATTGAGTGGGGAAGTGCAATGCTCAGATCCCTGAAAACTATTAAAAACTATTGACCTGTTTTCAGGCCTTTTTTTAAACATATTAAGATAATGCAAACTTAATTAAGATCCTTCTTAAGGGTGTTTTATTCTGAATATATCCTTCTATGCTAATTTGAATTGAACAGTACATTTACTCACCTTTAGGAGAATCTTACTCTGTAAGCCTTTCCAACAATGTCTGGAATTACTTGCTCCAAAAGCACCATCTAAAATGAATAAAGGTAAAAGGACTGGAACTTTATAGAAAGATTTGAATTTTCTAAAGGTAGCTTACAGTCTTTTAGTCTTTAACATGTTTTCATGGCACTAGGTTGTCTAACCAGGTTAGACTTTATATAGAAGTCATGTCATTCATAAACGAAAAAAGACAAGCTATTTTTCTCTAATAATATTTCTTCAAATACTATTTCTGCAACACCACTCAACAATATGAGATGATATTTTGTATTCTGAGTTTCAATTAATTGCATCAGCATATTTTTTTAAGTATTACACATTTCTAGAGATCAGCTCTCATATATCCAGAAAACCTTTTTTGGGGGTCAGAAACTTTGGAGCGGTCCATGCATGGTTTTCTCTCTTCTGTCACCCCAAAAGCCCTGTTGAGCTCTTTCACAATCTCCAGCTGCATCTCCACGAGCTGGCAGACAGGACTTCACTGCAGACACCACTTCCATCAGAGTCTACCAATTGACAAGGCCTCCTGCAGCATCCAACTGTCTTCAGTGTTTCTAGTTTTGGTCTCCTTTTCTGTTGCCTCAGGCACCATCACTGTCCAATTCTTCTTATTCCTAGAAACCCTTGTCTCAGAGTTCTCCACAAATGGTTGTTACACTGATTTCTATTGCCTCCACTGCCAGAGGGTGAATTTTTTCTCCTGGATACAGGATCTGTTTGTCTTAGGCATGCTTGGATGGAGGACCATATATTGTTTGCCCCCAAGTTCTGTCTGAATATTCATTATGTCCCTTAAATGTGATGGATTAAGTTTGGTTTTCTGACATTGTTCTTTTTTAGTGCTGCCAGCTAAAAGTTGATCTATAGTTGACATTATGTTCAGAATGGGTATTTCATTTGCATTAGGCAGAGCAGAAAGTGATGCTTTTTTCCCTTCATTGCAATGAAACAGCAAAGAAAATAGTGCTTTTATGTCTGTATCAGGACATAACTGTGAAAAGACTAAATGTAGGTATTAATGATATCATTATGTAGAACAGAACTATGGGAAACACTTCAGGCAATTTTCAGCATCAAAGTGTATTTTCTGACTGCTTTTTTTAGTGCTGGATAAGCGAAGCTGTAGTTGGAAGTCGAGGGAATCTGGGAACCTTGTGGTCAGCTATAAAGACATCCTTCCCATTATTTTCCCAATCAAACAGCTGATGAAAAAGTGGTTAGCTTCTTGTTTGCCTTCACTGTGGACTCTTTGTCATTCAGTCATGCACAAATTGAATGGCTTCAGCACCAACTGGCAGTGCAGTTTGTGAAGTGTCCTTGCTGTTGTACTTCAGGGACAGTGGTCTTCCCAAAGATCCCAGCATATCTGAGCAGATGGACAGCAGTGCCCACTGCACCCTGGACACTGCACAGCGCCAGGACAGCTCTGCTCTGACACCCCTGCACCCTGCAGGTCATGAATCAGCACTTGGTTTCTCAGAGCAAAACCAAAATCACCAGTGCCCAGGTTGCTTGAGAAACTTAAAGCAAGGACCTTCTGGTGTGATTCAGCACAAGCTGGCCAGTGACTAAAATTCAGTCTATTTTCCCATAAGTTTTAAGAACACAGGACTTCTTCTTAACAAAATATTTGGCACCTTCTTTGGTAAGGAAAGAAAATGCCAGAAGGATTGGCTGTGGTAAATATCAGAGCACGAAAGCAAAATGTTGCTCCAGGAACTGGGCAATGTTCCCATTGCTCTCTGTATGATTCAGAGGGAAGGATGCGTGACAAAGGCTTCATAAAGATATTTTTATATTTTGTGATTGATGGATACTGGTGGCACATTGGTCTCTGGGATAATTTAGAACATTTTGACACAAGTGTTTCAAAAAGTTAAGCCTTACCTGCTGTATTCAGCTGTTTCTTTCTGTATGATGGTACATGAAATACTGATTATTCCATACCTGATGTGAAATGGAATAGCTTCAGTAAGTGAATTAAATTAGATATAAATCACTTCTAGTAATTTATCTACCTTTAGTAAGTATATTAAATTTAGATGTAAGGGCTGGCTAGTGCTATATTTATGTAAAACACAGTTATCACAGAGTCAGAGGAGTGACATTAGGGAAAAAACCTCAAAGAACAAAGCTGAATATCAAAGAAGAAAAGAGTTTTTCAAAATACTACTGGGCATATTTGAAACAGTTGCCAGAAGGCAATTACCACAGTTGTTTTTGAAGCAAGTAGGTAGGCTTGACCCAGAGTAAACAATACTTTTGAATATGGTATCTAATTTTTCTGAAAAAAAGATGTTCCAAGTTTCCCATTTTTGTATAACCTTATTTTTCTCTCTTGAAGATTTCTGAGTTTGTCAGAATTTTATCTATCTTCCTTGAGTGTGTATGAATTACCCAAAGAATAAGTTTGAAATTAAACAATTAAATGAAGAAAGGAGAGCAAGGACATATTTAGTTATCAAATATTCACTTACTTTTATTTAGACTTCATATATTGCAACTATTTTTTTCTGTGAGGTGTAAGACTCCCAGCAGAATTCCAACTTTTGTTACTCATGAACTTAATAAAAAAATCCCTGATTTCAAAGTTGTTGGTATTTACTTAATTTCTATAGAAAAAATACCTATGTTTTCTGTCAGTTTAAATTCAGCATATTGATTGCTGTTTGACATAGTTTTTATGGCATACAGTTAAATTTAAATGAAAGAAATATTGGTGTGGTCTTAGTGGTATCTACATGGAACTGACAAGTCTTTTTAAGTTGTATGGTCCAAATAACTTTCTAAATATTGTGACCTCATTTCCAGTCTTCATTACAATGTGTTGCTTGATGACTTGAATTGCATGAAAGTGGAAAACAATCTTTTGAAAGATCTCATTTTGCACATCTAGTGACAGTGAAACATGCCCTGAGCATAGTTTTGCCTTAATTGTAAAACAAAAATCAAATTATGTATATCACAAGAGTCCTTTGAAGAAATAATTTTCATTGACATGACATATACAGAAATCTGATAAATTTTCATCATCTGGAAAACAACCCAAGTGTTTATGCAATACACTGGCAATTAGCACAGTGCCTATCTTGAATTTGTGGTCTTACATTTGATTTCCAATGTCATGAGCCTTGTTCTCCAAAAACATCAGCCTTTGCAGTACAAGAAGTAAAAAATTTGTTAAGTCATTGATATAAGAGTAGTAATAGTAAAAGATCTATTCCCGCTGCCTTTGTTAATTATCCTTATATGATCCATATGTGACTTTCACTGAATGGCCATTAAAACTGAGTGTTGCATATGGGAGCTATTTAGTGATGTCATGCATGTCACACACGTTGAGACACCAGCAAAAGTCATTTTAATGTATTTCCACAGCTCTTGCCTTCATCCTACACATATAAACGAAGAACTGTTCATTTTTGCTGCTCCTAATGTCAGTGAATGTTCTGTCAATAAATTTGGGTACATATGGGGTCAAGTTGGTCAGAAATAAGTGATAATAAATTTTAGCAATATTAAATACAATTCAGCACCGTTTTTGGAAATTATATGCAATCAAAACAAAACCTGTAAATCCACAGAAATTTGCCTAAACCTGCCACAGAGCACTAAAGATAGAAGAGAATGATTCACTCCTCGTCACTGACCAGCCCCCTCACAGGATGATAACCTATTGAAGTGTCAAGTAAGGCTCTTCCTGAACCATATTTTGATTGTCATCTTCTATCACAATCTCTTACCTCTTCAGAGCTCAGGAACCTCCAGTCCTGTCTGACATTTCTACTTGAACAGTTTTGTTACATATAACACTTAATTACTGTTTGAATTTTTTATCAAAGTTAAAAACCACACAAATAGCAACTCTGTAGCTTACAGATAAGACTAATTGCAGATTCCAGCCACAATTACTTATTTTGAGTTAAAGAAAAAAGCATTTCCCTTAATAACATGCAATCATATGCAGCACAAATGTTTAAGAGATTTATCAATCCACTCATTTGTAGTGTCTTCACAACCTATGCATTCCAGCTCATTCTAAGATGTTCCTGGAAAGTTTTGCAAAGTCCTGCAGAACAGATATGTGTGAAAATGGAAATGTTTTTCTAGAGTTACATATGGATATTCTACATTGACTGGGGTGAGGGGAAGTGTCTGGGCAGCCTCTTGTAGGGTGACAAAAGCACACATCTCCTGTGGTGGCATTAATGTGTGGGTGGGTAAAGCTGCTGTAGCTTCCCTTCCCAGCATGGTTTTCTCACTGACATTTCTCCAAGGACAGTTTGTTGCTGAATCGTGGCAGGCTGAGCTCCTCTAGCCCTGTTGCATCAACAACAGGAACATTACACACCATCCCCGGCTTAGTGGAGGGCACAGCACTGTCTCCTTGCCCCAAAACATCAGAAGCTGCCAGGTTTCAAAGCTGGCACTCCCATTTGTCTAACAGGCAGCAAACTATCAGACTGGAAAATAAGCTTATTTCCTTTAGAGGCCTGATAATACCATAGGAAATAGGTTTGCATTTAAAAACTGCCTGGTGTCTGCTATTTTTGGTGCCTAAGAGGTGCTTTTACAGAGGTGTTGGGTACAAAGGAGTTCCACAGAGTGTGTATAATATGGATGTGCCAGTGCTACTCTTTTGTCTGCATTGGCAGATTGGCTCAGCAGTGCTGGATTAACAGTTGGACCCAAGGATCTTTCAAAGGTCTGTCCCCACCTAAATTATTCCATGATTCTATGATTAATGAGCAGAATGAAGCAGCCTAGATTTTCCAGGCTTAAAGACAAAAGTCTCCTTATAAAAATGTTTCATAACAATTTGTTAGTCTAACTACATATATAGATATCTTAAAACACAGTAAGAAAAAAAAAAACGAATAAGGTTGCATGTGAGTCAGTAAAAGCCACCATTTAAAAAGTAAAATATTAATGTGTTAAACCATTCCTCCTTTCCTGGGCTGAAAGAGTAAAACAAGCTTGGTGTAGATGTTAGTGCTCTGTGTTTTGATCTGCCCTTGGTAAAAAACATTAGGTTAGATGGAAAAGCACAAACGGTATTAGATTCTCCACTCTGTAGACATGTGCTGCACATATTGACCTACAGTAAGCTATTCTTTAAATTAAATTTCATTTTGAAAATTAGTAATATTTCATGTGTTTAGCACATTGTGATCAGTACTACTAAATATTGCACATGGGAACTATCTTACAAGGGAAATTCTAAACTGTAAAAGTTCAAAATATCAAACCCAACTATTGGTGATAATTGGCTTTGTTATTTCTATTTAAACACCTATTAATCTGTTACATATTCTCCCTAGTTTTCTTGGTGAGGAACTAGCCAGGCTCTTCTTTGTGATGGATTTGAGATATAACTAATTTTCAGGATGAGAGTAATTTAATTCTTTATGAATTAGTGAAGACTACCTTGATATTGTGAGGTGGCAAAGGCACAAATAAAATTGTAAATTAGCATACAAATTGTTTTCTGTTACCAAAGCCTGCAGAAAAGCCTGTAGACAAGCTGACTGCAAATACTTAACTGCAGACTAGCCATGTCCATATTTATAATTTTTCTGAAGTGAATCACTGCTTCTACCAAGGTCCATTAAGATGCAATTTTAAAAATATTTTATATTCTGAGATCACTGCACATTAACAACTACAATCATCCATTCAGTTAGTCATTCAGAATTTGCTAATAAGTGTGTACTAATCTGTTCATTCAATTTAATAGTACTCTATTGATCTAATTCAGATGCCTTGAGAGCTGTTTCCTACTTTAGAAATGTCAGGAAATAATTGCTAATTTGATCTTTAATCTGATACTTGCTAAATTTCTCCATTATGTAGCTCTTCCATTGTTTTTATTTAGAAAAATGAAAGAGAATGATAATGGGAAGGGGCAGTTAATTACATTAATGAAGTGCAATGCCTTTTGCCTTCTGTCTTTCCTCTGCAATGGAATGGAAGAAGGGTAGTTCAGCATACAAAAAGGCAGAAGGATTTCAGTTATGAACTCCAGGTAAATAAGGAGCAGCTGGTAAAATATCTGGCTCAGATATTGTAACTTAGTGGGGTTTTTACAAGAATCTATCTTTACAGTCATGTTTTCTTTTTTCCACCATACCAGTTTTTCACTCCTTTTCACTTTAAAAATGTAATAAAAATTCACAGAGTATAACTACCACAGAACACTATTAACCTCAATCATTTTGCTGAGTAGGTGTTTGGAGCACTCATGTGCTTAGAGCAGTTTGTGAGGTGCTGTGATAAGTGTGAATGTTCTCTAGACTGGACTGACATGCTAATCACCATGCAGGTCTGCATTACCACACCTTAATAATTATGCCAGTGGTGAACAAGAACTGGGACATATTATTGTAAACATTCTGTTGTAAATATGTTCATTTCTGTTATTGTAAATTTCTTTTTATTTCTCTCACTTCATATAACTTGTTTGTGGGTATCCTCAATATGACATTCTTCAGTGACATAATTTTATCCTCGCTGTACCACATTCGTACAGACTTTTTTTAGTGATTTTTTTTCTTGACACCCTAATGTTTCAATACATATATCCAGCATCAAAAAAACTGTTGCAAGAGAAGCTCAAGATCTTGCAGCTAGCGACTTTGTATTTAAATAACCTGATGGTGTTTGCTGTCTAATAACTGCAAAAGTTGTGTGTGAAGAAAACAAAACAGAACAAACAAAGAAGGAAAATAAACTGTATATTTAAAGCATATTTTGGTATAAGGAAATGGAAGAAAATTGCAGGAAGCAGCCAGCCTCACAAACCCACTTTTCAAATGGTACTGCCAAGGCCTTTGGGAACTCTGTGTCTCTCCTGAAGGCTGAGCTCCTAGTGCACTTATTATAAAAAATAAAAATCTCTTCTAGCTTCTGTTGTATGTGCAAAGGTCCAGTAGGAAGAACTAATTAAACACCTGATTATTTAGAAAATGTTTTCTTCTACTGGAGTCTTCTGAAATTCATATATGCTTCAGAATGTTTTTGTTCAACTTATATCCAAGACTCCACAGTTAAAGAAAAACTTATATTGAATCACTTGAATATATGAGGAAAAGAGTTCTTTAAAGCATTCATTAGTATTAGTTCCTGGACAGAACAGGTTGAAAAATTAATGAGTTTGTAATCACTCAGTCATCCCTCCATTTTTATGTTAACTGCCAGAACCGGCAAGTTTGGATATTTCTTACCTGGATTTCATCCTTTCTTCCCATCAGGCAAGTGTCAGGAGGGCACTGTGTTCTTCTCCCTGCTCCCTCAACCCATTCCTTCTCAGCAATATCATGTAGCTCCAGAGCATCCTGTAGCTCCCACACCAAATAACCAGTGGCATTCCTGATGATGATAAGGACTAAATTTATCACCAAGCCCTAAGAAAATTCTGAAAGGAATATTTTGCCCATTAAATGAATGGATTTCTGGGGTTTTTTCCCACTTTTTTTTTTTCTAATGTAGCTGTGCAATTTTACTGCCATCCAGTGTACTGAATAGACTACATAAAAGGAGAGATAAATGATCCTTTTCCTCATTAGCCTGTGTGGGCATGTATCTTGAGAACAGACCCTCACAGTGAGACCTCAGATCCTTTTTTACTCTGGAGTTCCCTCATCCCCATCACCTCCCAAATCAGTGAGTGGGGTGGGCTGTGACACTGACTTTTGGCAGTTCTCCCAGAAGGTGTCAAAGTTTTAGTGTGGGCTTTCTCTTCCTGCCTTTGCTCTTGAGCACCGAGCGCTGAGCACAGCTGTCAGAGGAGCTCCTCAGCAGCCCAGCCTGCAGTCGGGGAGGATGCAGCAGCAGTGAGTGCACTGCTCCTTCCTTAGTTTCTTCTTGTTTTTCTGTTGCTTCAGGAGTGTCAGACAGTCTAATAAATAATTGTCTAATAAATACTACAAATGTTTGAGATGTTTGAAGGTAATATGCGTAGAAGAGAACATGGGTCTCTCTGAATAGGGGAGAATTAAATCACCTTATTCCTAGTTGGAACAAGATTTTACAGCAATATAATCACTTGATCTTCTCTTTATGCTCTTTATGAACCCTTTCTGTTTACTATATTGCATGCATTTTAAAATGTAAAATCTATTTACATGCACAGTATGCTACTGACCACATTCAAAGCAAACACCCCACTGTTTTGTTACCAAGAGACTGAATAAATTTGACTTTGATAATTTCAGATGGCTCTTTTGAAATTTAATGTTATAAAGATCCTTTGTAATGACATTTAAAAAGTAAAATAATTATTTGTGCAAATGCATGAAAAATTCTGTTTCAGATATGATCTGGAAATATTATAGAAGATTTAAAGTCAGATGAAACAGTTCAAACTGCATTTGCCTACATAACTTGGAGGTAACTACTCAAATCAGTAACAAATTGCTTTATTCAGTATGGTTATGATTTATCAAGGATTTTTATTTCTTTGCCCCCTAGAGCAGAGGCCAGAAAACCACACTGCTGAAAGGAGACTGGTAGTTTCCCCTTGATTAGTGATTATATCCATGGCAAAGCACCAAGAGGCAAATACATTGATTTTTCTTCAAGCAAGCTCTCAGTAATGCTAAAAGAAGGTTGCCAGAGGAAGTATCATATTGTGGTTACACACAGAGAGTTACACACACAGAGACAAAACCAGTGAAAGCCCACTTAGATGAGGAAACTTTTCACAAGGGTCACTGGCCTTTGCTCCTGGCTCTCCCAAGAAAGTTTTTTTGTATTTTTGTATTTAATCACTATGAAAGAAAAGAATACAGCTAAGCATTTTATTTCATCGACTGACAAGCAGAAATAGTCAATAAGCTTATTATTTTTGTAAACACTGCACTTGATATTGTCTGTAGGAGATTTAATGCACACAATGAGACCTTTTGTAAATAATAGATTTCTCTCATGAGGCCAAAACTCTAGGAATGGTTTTCAACTAATTTTAATCTCTGCTGCACTATTGAATTTTTTATCATTCATTTAGCTTGGAATTGGTGAAACAAGATGCTTCAACAGCTTCTGAAAATCAGTCATGACCAAACAGTCCTTAGCCTCTCTGTTCAAACTTGCAGTGTGTCAGGCAGCAGGAGTATTTGATCTTCACAGGACCAAATGCCAGTTTGTACTGTGCATAGCCAGAGGCAGTAAGCATGCAACCACTCTTAAGTTTTTCAAGGCAAATGCGCTTTAAGAGTCAATCAACAGAAAATTGGATAAACTGTCCAGGATAAATAAACCTGAGGACTTCATTAATATGATATAATTGATGGTTTTGCTCTATTTAAAAGCCTCTTTATTTTACATAGCTCTTTTATTAGCAAGATGAATTGGGATTTATTGGATCCATAAGCAGTCTTGGAGTAAAAGCACTCTAAGTCTTTAAATGCTCACTAGAGAACGATTAAATCTCTTCCAAAAATCTACTTCATTTTGATAGAGAAATCTTTTACAGAAAAAAAGTACCATGAGATGACCTCTCATCTATTCCTCTCTTTCTTCCTCTGTTTTGGTTTTGATTCATTGTTAGTATTTCCTTCATAATTTGTGGACAGGAAGGATAGAAAAAGGATTAAAGAGAGCTCAATTTAGGTAAACCTGTGGGGAATGCTTGACAAAGTGGACAAGGACACCTGGTCCATGGGAAGCGAGCTCAAGGAAGAGGGAAGACGTAAGCACATCATGACTTAGGTTTATTGGGGATTAAGGTTTCAGTTTGTAACATTCTAACTTTGCATTCCCTCATCCTTTCCCTCATATGAACATCACGATTTTGCAACATGCTCAGCCTCCATCTCTTCTCTGTGCCCTACTCTTACTCCACTCCTCTTTTGTCTCCAACATTTTAGCAAGAACTTCTCTCAAGGTCCAAGGTGTGTTGACACAGAGTTTGGGATAGGCTGGGGCCTGCTGGCACATGGGTGGTACTCTTGCAACCCCTGTGTAGTGCACCTGCAGTGCTCTCCACTCACCTTTCCTTTCCCATTTCCCATTTGCCTGGACTGTAGGAGCAATAGTGGAGGTTGGCTTAGCTCAACTTTCTCTGCAGATCATACAGTCTTGGGAGAGTTTTCATGGCATAACAGCAAGCACTAAATAGGAGAATTAGGCATCCTAACCAAAATACATATTTCATGCAAAAATAACTTCTTTCAAAAATAACTACTTTTCTAGGTAAAAAATACTTAAGAACTAGATGATACTTTAAAAATAATTCAGTGTTTTTGCTTTACCCATTTTTCAACAATTATCTCTGGCTTGTTGAGGTATGACTTTTTGAGGTTGGAAATACTTGAATAGCACAGCAAAAAATGTTAGAAAAATGGTAGACAAGGCAATGGTGGAAAGTCTGCTAAGAGTGAAACAAGGTTAAATGATTGCCATTCTGAAACAAATACACTCTGTAAAAGGAAATGCTGCCTCTAACACTGGCATCCACCCAGGGAGAGCTGAGAATGAACATCCTGTCATGAACCCCCCCAAAAACTCTCAGGTCCATATCTTAGAAGATAATTAGGTCAGGAGCTTCCATTGATTTCCAATTTATACATCCAGAAAACCTCTGTGCCTAATGTGGTACAAGGAAAGCTCAGCATGCTGAGGAGCCTGCAGGAAATGACTCTAATTAGTGTTTTGAAGAAATGTTGAAGCAATGTTGAGATGCTGCTTTTGTGCAGCAGGCACAACAGCACATGCAAAATAACTGTATTTGCTTTGGCAAACATTTCTAGTCAATTAAAAACCACCAAGGCTAATTCCTTCTTTAAATATACTAGTGAAGTCTAAATGTAAACATTGCAATCACAGGCAAATACTGAATATGAGCAACCATATAATAAATGTGAGGGATACAATTCTCTTGCAGTTTCTCTGCAGATTTTTTACCTCATCTTTATGATATAGGGGTAGTTTGTGTGTGATTTCCTGTATCAATTATCTTTCTCAAAAAGCTTCATAAAGTTACATTTGGAAATGCTTTTCTGTATTTGGATTATGAGGAGAACATAACAGATCTGCAGTGTTTATGGGTCCCCTGAATTAGCAGTATGGTGTCATAAAGGATACAGTCTTCATGGTGGAAATTGCTTCCATTTAAAAGTGTTCCATACTGTTGTCTAACAAGCTACTATCAAAGTCTAAGATTTTAGGTTTTAAAAAATCCTTCCAATGTCTTATTCTTATAGTTTGAATGAACATTGATATTTTCTTTCATATTTTTCTGATTTTAAAAATAACAAATTATTAAAACAACCTAATAAAACTCTCTGATGTTGTCATAAGAATAAGTGTTTTATGGAAAAGGCATTTATTTACACTACTGCTTATCAATTTGTAATGGAACTCTCTATTCTTCATAAGCTTTATCTGCCATAGACCAAGGAATTTTCTGAAAGTTATTTTCATAACTTGAGAACAAAATAATGAAGGAAAGCCCCCAAAATGTTGAATAACTTGAAGGATCTAAAGGTATTAATTCTGGTAAAGACTTGCAAAGCTGTTAAATCAGTATGTCCATGTACATCTGTGTCTGCATCTGGAGTTCCTTTTTTAATTGAAAACTTCTGAATTTAGATCCTCAGTCTTACCGACACTGTGTTAAACTAGTAGAAAATAGAGTCCTGAATATTGTTTTTTCCATGATATCCTTGCTAAAAGATCTTTTTAGACTTCTGTTCAGCCATATGAGGAATTCAGACCACCTGGAAGGCACCAGTTTGCAGGCCTTTGAGGGGGCTTCTGGATCCCATTAACCTGTCACGATTCATGAGAGCATCTCTCCAGTCACTCACACCCTTGCATAAAATTAACTTAATTGCTGAAGATGAGGCCAAGCTCACAGGCAGCAAAGTGCATTCACAGCCCCTGTGAAGAGCACTGGTTAGGGAAGGGGGCTGTCGTGTGGCACAAACAAAACACACAGCTGTGATGGATAACCAAATGCCCAGAGTTAACCCTCAAGGGATATGGATTCTTCCCCTTCTGGTCTGGAAATTCTGAGGAGAGTAGCTACAGAAAGCAGATGGTACATTGGCTCTTGGACGTTTTGCTGAACTCTGAATTTGTTCTCAAATTTTATGTCTAAACAATCCCACTCAGATCTTCTGTTCCACATCCAAGGCCCTTATCTGGAACACTTTTCTCTTGGCATTTTTCATGCAGTGAGGGAAAGCGTCCCTGTCAGCTGTAGCTCCCCGCTAACAGTACACGGAGCTCCTTGGCCTCAGCCTCCTGCATCCATATGGCAGGTGCCACCAAATGCTCCTTCCTGGGATAGTCCAGGAGCAGCCTTCACCAGCTGAGCTCTCAGCTGACAGCTTTGAATGCAGCATCTCAACACGCCCCTAAGGAAGAGTGTTCCCAGGAGGTTCTCTGGCTTTATTCAAGATGAAGGCTTTGGGAGATAAATTATCTGAGACAAGGTGTACTTAATTTCCCAGAAATCAACGTATCTAGAGGTCCTGAAATAGAGAATAAATGTAATATTTGGTTTCAATAGTTCCCCCAGTGATTTTATTTTGCAATTTCCATGGCCAGAATACAATGTCACTTTAAGAATTTCCGACCTTTGCCTTATGTTCAGATTGGTTGTATGGAATATCTGGGATATACCACAACCTCTGCTGTACCCTAAACCGGTGCAAATTTCAAAACTTTACTAAGCTTATATATTTATTTATAAAGGTCAAAAATATATAAGCTTTATTAAGTTTGGGAAGTTATTCAGTTCTATTTAAATGCAGATTGCTCAATCCTGTTTTCACTCAGGACTTTGTAAGGAAAAACTACACAGCAAAACTGCCTGCAAACCCTAGATCAACCTGGAGTATAAGCATGAAGTGGTCAACAAACTGTCTAAAGAAAATTAACTCTTCTAGATTTTGTCAAGTTAACTCTCACCAAAAGAGGAAGAAATAACAGCAACAACAGAGGGCTTAGTCCAGCTTCGATCAGTCTCTCGTTGCATCCAAAGAACACATCACTGGGAAAGCATTGCACTGAATGGAATACTACTCAATGTTTTTATTTTTATAATGGACTAAGTAATGTGCTTCAATAAAAACATCTATCAAGTTGCTCTAAGAAATGTGCCCAAAGGAAATGCTCTTCAGTTTTGAATGGACCTGAATTCTGTTCTACAAAGAAAAAGAACTAAATCCATGGAGAGAAGGGCAACATGGAAAATGTGTGAGGACAGATCAGAAGCCAGGCTATGCACTTTGTTGTAAAAGTACCTTCAGCAGAAAAGAAAAAAATCTTTTATAAATGGTCAAGTTACCTCAAAATATGTGTGATCATTTTACGTTCCTTCCAACCCAGGAAGGTACTTTATTTTCTGTATTTTATATTAGAATGTGGACAATGCTTTGATTTTCAACTGCAGTTGCTGTTCACAGAAGTTGAGAAGCAAAACTTTAAATAGAGCTTCTACCCCTATTCATGGCTTAGCTGCTTTGTTAGAGACCTAAGGGAGGGTTATTACATGGAGCACAAGAGACATTTGTCTACAGGCAGGATCATGAGTGTTTTGGCAGAGATCCACATGATAGAAACTGCTGTTTGGCCTCACAGGTTGACCTTACCCAGAGGAGTTCTTTGGAAAAGGACATGTCTCTGCTCTGTCCCTTATTTACACAGCTCCAGCCACACACGTAACCACATGCTTTTTTAGGAAGTAATTTTAAAAGTCTCCATTCTGAAATTTAGCTTCAAGGAGGAAAATTTTAGTTAGCTCAAAACGTTAGAAAGCTACCAAGGCTTGAGAGCTAGGCCACTTCATTTTATTTCAATTTAGGATGCAGTTAATGTTAATAAATATAAAATTTATAATGACAGAGGTGGTGGTATTTTTAGAATGTATCAGCTGATTCTTCTGAATCAGCTGATCACTGAATCATTTAGCTACAGTTGATGCTTAAATTGAAGAACCAAGACTAATAGCTAAATATGATAGTCTCAAATGGATATTAAATCAGTCATCTAAAATGTTCAACCACTTCTTCTAATATTGTTATTTGGATCTGCAGACCTTTTAACATACTACTCATAAGAAGTAAGTTATGTTCTTAGTGGAATAGCCAAACCCACAAAGTGACAATGGTATACAGAGATAATTGTCATTTACAGGGCACTGAAAAAAAATTCTTAAAAAAGGATTTTATCTTTTTTTTTTACTCCCAGTTCATTTATTGATTTCTTCCATGTCTATCTCATGAATCACTGTTATTATCACTTTTCTGTCAAAAGACTTAGAAAGGCTCTTTTAAAGTAAGAATGATGCAGTTAGGCTGCAGATTATACTGAGCAGAGCCCTGATCAAACCAGCTGTAGCTCCGCCCCGAGCTCTTCCTTTTGGTCATCTGTCTGCTCTGTTACAGCCAAAAACATCCAGAATTATTTTCATGCTTGTCCTGTCAGGGGATTCTTTCTGCCTTTATAAATACCTGTTGCAACAACAGTCCTTCCCTTTTTAGCTTTGTTTTCCCCTCTAATTTTTACCCAATACAGATACAACAGCTTTTGTTCCGAACCAAAGTAAAATTCTTAGCAAAAGCACTATCACCACTTATAGTCACAGATCTTTGTAAGGGAAAACTCTCCTCCTATTGCTGGAATTTTAAAATTAAATTTCTAATGAAATTTTCCTTCTTTTAAAATGTTTTGCCTGTATTACTTGGTTTTCTTATATTATTTGCTAGCACACATCCTACCACAAAAACAAAATAAATTGTTTTTTTCACTGCAATGGTTAAAAGACACTTTTCATAGAACAATAACATTATCAAGTAATTATGTCTGAAAGCAAGCCTAACATTACATCAATAAGTAGAAAAAAGTGAATTTTTTGCTAAATGGCATTCTTGTGAGAAGATAAATATTTGCCCAGTTTTACAGCCAAAAAATTGAAAAATGTTATCCAAGATCACACATTGTGTTCATGGTAGATACTCAGAATCTTTTCCCCTCAAGTCAGTGTGCCTGACACATCAGCAGCTAGGGCATCACCAGCTGCTACAGCTGATTAATGATATTTTAAAAGCAGTGGTTTATATTCAAGCAGCCTGCAAAAACAAGGACAAAAATATTTAACTAAGTCCCAAAATACCTCTGAGAGCAAGAAGTGGGTAGTTTACATGTATGGTAATGAATGCATATCTACATTTAACTTTTTGCTTGGAAAGAGAGAAGAATTTTCCAAATGCTGCAACATAAGCACATATAATGGACTTTTTGCTTATAGATGCAGTTTATTTTGGGGACTACAATCTTTATAATAATAAATCAACCACCCTAATATTCCCTGGGTATTATCAGTGAGCTGCCTTCTGATGGCAAAATGGTCCTTGTGAACTACCAGTTGTACAAGCTTGTAAAACTTACAGACCCATTGATTTTGGCTTTAAAAATCTTTGGACAAAATTCAAAAATATCCTAAAAGCAGAGACAGAAATCTAAGCATCTCTTTTCTTTATTTGGTGCTCTATCTGGAGTTAAGGTCTTTACTCTTTTTCTGGCCTTTTCTTTACCAGCCATAAAGTAAATCTCCAGTAAAGGTCTCATCTTCAGATTCTGTTATTTTTAAAAGTCCAGCTGCACTGCAAGAGCTAGTGGAGGAAGGACACCAAGAATCACACACCTAAGCTAATTCTGGCAGCAGATCTTTACTGGAAACATGCTGTTGTGAACCAGAAGGAGATGGCAGGATACCTCTCAGCCAAAGCAAGGAACCAGTCTTTCTTTCACTAGCTTTTCATTTACCAGGCTCCTTAGGTGCTCTGGCAGGACTGTGGGATATGAAGTAAACAGGCTGTTGCTTCATCTGTGTGTATGTGGACACAAATCCTGTCCCTTGGAATGATAAAACCAACAGAAGTTTTGTAGGATCCTGAAAAAATTCAGGATGGAGGTTGTGGAAATATGAATAATTCCATGGCCCCCATATGAGTTCTCTCCTTTCAGGCAGTGACTGGTCCCTGGCTATTAATCTGGACTGATGCATGAACAGGTTTCACTGCATACTTGCAAACTTTTAACCTATGAGTACATTTTAAAGCCTCTAAAATCATAAATGTCAATCTTCTTTAATGCTCAGAAACCCCCCCTTTAATTGTATACAACTGCCTACACTCTCCTCAAGGCCCAACAGGAATCTGTAAGACAAGTAATTTGGTGGGGTTTTTACGATGTTCAGTGAATATTCACACAAATCAATGCCATTTTTGAACTGTCCCCTATGCTAGGGACCATGATATACAGCAAATGCTTAGCCAAATGTTCCTGTGAGAAGCTCTTCTTGAGTTATTCATTCAGAGGCATTACTGTCACCACGGTCTTATAACTTCAGTGTGACCCAGGGTGGAACACCTATAAAACTAGTGCCCTGAGCTGTATATTTATCAGTTTTAATTCTCAGTTTTAAAATGTGTTTCCAAGGCCGATGAGGTTTTTCACTGCAGGAGAGAGCCACGGTCCTGGCTGGCTCTGCCTTTGCTGGCAAGTTCTTGCTGCCCTGAGACATTTCAGGCCTCTTTCAGATTAGTTGTGAAATTGTTCCATGGAGTCTGAAGTGAGCATTTGGTAGGAAGGTTTTTGGCAATGTGCTGCTATGGCCCTGAATGCATCCCCTGCACTCAGGTCCTCAAGGCAACCCAGTGGTTCTTTGGCTGGGGGAGAGGCCAGGAGCTGTGGTGGGGAGGCTCATGGAGGCCATCAGCCTGTGTGAAGCTCTGGTGCATGCACTTAAAGGAAAAAGTATAAATGCACCTGAGAAAAAGCAACAGCTGGGGTGTGAGACTTAGTAACCTTAGAAAAATAATCTGTAAATATGCCTCCAAGGATCCTGCCACAGGCTTTTCCTCTAGCATTCCACAGAAGAGATGGGGAATTCTCTGTTAAGTTTGCAAATTCTGCTCATCTACAGTGAATTTGGGTCATTTTAGCAGCCTCTTTTTGCTGTAGCTGCATTTTCTAAGCCTCTAATCACAAGCTGGGATCAAAATGTTACATGAAAATGAGATACTTCTGCAAAACTCATTTGCAAAGCATATGAGGCTGCGCAAGAGCAAGAAGCTGGGTAAGAGTTTAGCCTTAGCTTTAAGATCCCGTGCTTCTCTGTTCTTCTAAATACCAGGGGATAGAGGACATTCAGTCCCTTGTGCTTAGTTCTGCCTCTTTCAATCCTACTAAATGCCCAATCCAGTTTATGGGCTAATGAAAGCCACATGTATCTCAGAGGTGCAGTTCCAGAGCACATTTCTACCTAGCCAAACCCTACACAGCTCTTTTGTCTTCTCCTCAAGTACTCCCAGATTCCTGCAGTCTTTGAAGTCATAGAGGAATTTCCTATGCACTTTGGAAAACACAGAGGAATAAGAAAAGTACCATTCTACCTCTTACATAAAAAAAGGAAACAAAGTCATCATTAATCAATTTTATTCATAAACTGAAAAGTGATATGACAACATTGCCTACAGACCTTCTTGATAATCTCTTTCTTCTCTCCTAAAACCCATGGGATTATAGCAGGACTCCAGCTATCAACTAAAACAAATATGCTAAGAAGGAAAAAATGGATTCTCCTTAGTCGGGCTGGAAAAAGAAAAGAGTAATGGTTTAGGATAAAATAAGTTCTAAATTGTGTTTCTCCAAGTCAATCATGGAGAAAATTAAGAACAAAAAAAAAATACCAAAAGCAATAGAAGGGACTATGCTGCCATATATTCTGAAATATGATGGCTCTTGTATCCAAAGGATGAATACTGATAGCAAACTAACTCTTATGATCAGTGAATGTTTAGGAACATAACTCACAGGCATTGCTGACAGAAACCTTTCCTTTAGAGCTGTTTGTGTGAGAAGAAGTAAAATGAAAAATTTATGCTCAATTTCCTTCTTTTTTTCAGCTCGAGGTTCAATTTGTGAACATATGAAAGCCAAGCACAGCTAAGGCAAGTACAACTCCTGTATCCCATTTTTCCTTCCCCCCATGATATTCATGATAAATAAGCTTCAAAGTGTAAAAAACTCTCCCTAGAGAAATGCTTTATATAGTAATAGGTTTTAAATTTTCCTTATGAGAAGTTAGGGAAAGTTCATATAATGACACTTGGCTTCATGTTAAAAAAAATATATAATGCAAATCTACTTTTTTAATGTAATTTTTTAAAAATTCATGGCAAAGAAAGAAAATAGTCTGTTTCAGAAGTTGCTTATTTCCAATTCAAATATGTTTACTAAGAAACATTTGGAATGTGTAAGTATTCTGTTGGAAAAATCAGCCCTTTTTATTTATAACTTTTATTATTTATAACTTTTTTAATGTTTTCCAGCATTCTCACAGAGCCAGTAGAAAATAAACTGGTGAAGAAAATTGAATGGGATGAATGGACTGAAACTCAACTACTTCACAGATTTCAAGAGCATTTAGTGACAGGACAAGGGAGAACTTTTTCAAACTGAGAGAGCATAGGTTTAGATTAGATATTAGGAATAAATTCTTTACTGTGAGGGTGGTGAGGCACTGGAACAGGTTGCTGAGAGATGTTTTGGGTGCCCCATCCCTGGAAGTGTTCAAAGCCAGGTTGGGTGGGATTCTGAGCAATTTGGTGTAGAGGAAGGTGTGCCTGCCCATGGCAGGGGTGCTGGACCTGGGTGGTCTTAAAGGTCCCTTCTGACCCAGGCCATTCTAGGATTCCATTATTAGCTCAGATGTGCAGTAATCTGAGAAGCTGTGTGTTTCAGATGGAGTTGATCACACAGACACGTGTATGGTCACATGGTTTCCAGAGTAGGACTCGCTCAGACCCCGTGATGCCCAGCCCTGAGCATGGGAATAGGCCAGGGACTGGTGGAGGATCCCCAGGGATATTCCTTTGGGTTCTGGAGAAGCCATGCTGAAACCTGCAAGTGAGAAAGGCCAGCTCTAAGCCTGCTATGGGTATTCAGTACTTTTCCATACAAATAATACAGAAAGGAGCAAGAAAATTGTTGGAAGTGGGAGCTTACTGCTTTAAATTTGCTGTTATGTTTGTTTAGGATTACAGATAAACTTCACTTTTCTGAAGGTGATGAATGACGTAGAAGAAATTTCAGCTTCCCAAACAAGCTCCCACCACCATTTTGGCTGTTTGTATCTGGTAAGTTTCTGACTCATGACCAGACCAACACAATTTTATTTTGTCTCAGGCTGAATAATTTTTCCTCCTCCTTCAGCCTCCTAAGAACTTTCAAGATAGAGGCATATGCACACATGAATATTCATGACTCCTTTAGGAAACATTTATGCAAATAGATATCCACTTTTTGAAAACAAGAACAAAGAGTTCTAAGTGGGAAAGCAAATTTGCATTTTGGTTTCAATAAATAGGTGTGGGTTTTTATTTTTTTTTTTGGTATGTGTTCAATCAATTTGACAAACTGAGACCGAGATTTAGCCCTGTTGTCTAAATCCTGTGTAGGCAGAGATTTGCATATTCTGGTTCATGGCTTACTAGTAGACCATAGTGAAAGTAAATGGCAAATTGTGGGATCATCTTTGCATTGTAGTGACTTCATTCAAAAGGGCCAAGGAGGGTTCATACAGGTTAATGAGGATATTTGGAGGGTTAACAGCCATCCTCTGATGTAAAATTGTTAGAATTGCCTGGTGTGGTAGAAACTGGCCCACCAAAGCAGCACACCTATGCAGACATGCAATATACTCTCACTGCTCAGTGCCTCCACTCACCCACACCTTCCATCATCACTGGGATCAATGGGTATAAAGGGTAAACTCAAATTTACCAGGTATCCCACAAAGCAGAGCTTTGCCTGTTAATTATCTCTGAGGGAACTCTTTAACACAAAGCCAGTTAAGTATTTGCACAGCATATGAACCTACCATGTCTTTTATTTATGAAGGAAAATTCATGGACTTGCCAGAAACACTATTTCATTTAATCAGATCTTATCATAACTGTTTACTGACTGAAAATATTCTGTCTCCCATGGAAAAAAAAACAAAACCAAAACAAAAACCCCCCCAAACCCCAACCAGCAACACAAAACCCAACAAAATATCCCCAACATTTTTTGTTGAATTGCATTTCCTTGAATAGAAAACATTTTTAGGAAAATTGAGGTAAAAAAATCTTACTATTGTCTCTGTGATTTTTTTGTTATGTTCTGCTTTTTCACACTTTGGACCACATAAAAAAGAGGAAGAATTTCAAAACACCAAACTGACCAAAATGCATTTATTCACCTTCTAACTGAAAGAGAATTGAGAAAACATTTAAATGTAAGGAATTTTTGAAACTGCTTTGCACTGCACATATTCAAGTTTCTTTGCAACCACACCATGAGCACACTGAATAATATTTTAGTGTTCTTTCCTTTTCTGCTTTAATTAAAGCTTATCCACTATTTGCAGAGTTCTTCACCAGCTCTTCCAGCATATTCATATTCAGGCATAGCCAGCCTTCAGAAGCTTAACCTAAACAGTACCTCTGGAAATAACATTGCTAACTTGGCGGTGGTTTTGCTTTACAGTGGTAAAAAAGAAGAAAACAAGTCAAAATTTTGGTAAGCAGTGTGCACATGTGCTCTTCCAAGCTTCCTTCTGCTAACCTTAGGAATATATAGAGTACAGGAAATATTTATGCTGGTTGACCATCCTTTTATTATCAGGAAATAAATAAAAAAGGAAAGTAATAGTTAAATGTGGCCTTTGATCAGTAAAATGTCTTCCATGCACACACTTTAATGAATTCACTTGTTAAAAATGATTTTAAATTTTCATAAATAAAAATAAATTTTCATAATTTTAAATATTCATAACTAATAGTTAATAATTAACTTTTGACTCGTTGGCTGTATCACTCTTGCGTCTAATGTTTCCTGGAAATCTCATTAATTTGAAGAGGGGGATAAAATGAGTGTGAAGATATCAGAGCTTCTAGAATGTGACAGAACTTAAGCAACAGTTGGCAGTTAATATCTAATAACAGTCAGCAGAAATACAAACTGTGGTGGGAGTGGGTTAGCACCAACTTAGTGTGAGAATTACCTCCTTTTTTATGGTAATGAAAGGGACTACATTTTCCTGATTCACTTAAAAATATTTACTTTATATACTTTGTGAAGCTGACAGGACTCTTTACAATATAGCTAGGAGCTCTTTTTATTTAATGGTTATGTCACCCTTCATTTTATTTCTTTGCATTTTAACAATCAAACTTTTTTTAAAAAAATAGGATTATTACTATACACCTCTGCACTGGATATAAATGAAAAAAAACCCCTTCGTGATTTGTTCAGGGGGGCCATTTTTCAGAGTACACAAGTGTGAAATCACTGAGTTTAGGGATGATGAAGTTCCCTAACATCACATAGCAGAAGTAGGATTCAATATGATTAAATGTGACTTCACATCATCTATTTAAATTAATGTTTAATCAATTTTTTTGTTTTAAATAGAGACTAAGACTCAGGGATGCAGCAGGACTGTTAAAACATTCTACTTTGGAAGAAATGTGCCTTTGTATGTGAATTTTCCGACAGAAGTGGACAAGGCAAAAGCTCTTTTTTGAGATAAGATACCAGGATATGCAGAGCAAGACACATAGGCAGAGACTGGATAATGCTGATACAACAAATGCTGGGATTTTCCGTCAGAGACCTCAGAAGTTTGTCCAGAAGAGCTTCTACCTCAGAATATGTGCTCTTCAAAAAATAATACAGTTACATGTACTCTGAGCAATTCTACATTTAATGATACTGATTTTATAACATGGTTAATCTTGATCTACATCAGTAAAAGACAGAAGATAATTTATCATTTTTCATTACAAATTAAATGCTACATTTGTATCTTTTGCATTGAAATAGGAACAGATTTGCTTCTTTGGTAGGAGCTGTACATGAGTTTAAGGCACTTGATCAAATGAAAAATCCATTCCCATGCAGTTCATATTTCTTGTGTCTTGTAGAGCTTTAGCTTGCCAGATCTTTGCCATGATATTTTCTGCTACATTACTGTAAAATTTAAGGGTACAGAACAAATTATGATTGTTAATAGTAAGTACAGAAACCCACAGCTGTCTTCATCTAGTTTTCAGCAGTTTCTCCTCAAGTGGGAGGTTGGATTATAGATGTCCAGAGATTATTTCTATGACTCACAACGCTCTTTCACTATGAATAAAAAAATGCAATTATTCTTCTTGGATTTTTGCATTATTAAGACCTTTACTGTCTAACCATTAATTATTGACTCATAAAAATGGATTTATATGCATAGGAAGCATTGGGCCATAAGAAGTTTGTCAAAAGTTATTTTCAGGATCCTGTGTTTTCAATAATATAACTACAGCTGGTTTCCCTTCTGATATTATTTCCTCAGATTCAGGACATTTTTGATAGAATCTTGTCAGCCTTTTTCAGCTTTTTTGCTTCCATTTTAGTATTACTTGGGAAGTAATACTAAAATACTAAAGTAATACTAAATACTTGGGATGCTCTAATACCATTAATGCTTCTAAAGGTCTTTCTTGCTAATTGCAACTGTTTAAAAAAAACCTTACACTTTTATAATCAAGAGTGACCAATGAAGTCATTAAGCATATATTAAAATATAAATTTAAACAAGAAAATATTTGCTAAAGTGTTTCATCTTAAAAATCAAGAAATGCCAACTGATGAACTTTGATTAAAATGAATAAATTTGATAATAATCCAGTTTGCCACTAGCACATATGAAGAAAGAGCTGGTCAAGCTGCAGCATATTAATTTCTTTTGGTGGTGAGTTATAACACTCAAATAGTTACTCTTATTTACACTCTTATTTTAAATTCTTCCATGGCAGCTCATAGCTTCTTCAGATTCTTCATTCAAACTGCAGCTTTAATGAATGTGAATGATACCAGGTGGTAAAAGCTGCCTATGTTTTAAATAAACCCATTTGAGGCAATTGCCTCTCCTCAACAAGGGCATGTGCAAATATTTCCTTTGGGTTGTTTATAAGGATTAGGTACTTCCCCTGCCTCCTGCCATCAGCAATGCTAGGAAGTCCTTAAGCTCTATACCAAAATGCAGTTTGAGCAGAAGCTCATTCAAAAAGAAAAAAAAAATTACTCTGAGAGTAAAAAAATTAAATACAGGAAATTGCTCGTACACCTTTTGTGTCCTCAGCTTCTCTTGTAAACATTGTATTTAATTAAGGCCTGTCAGGTTTTCTAGTACTTGTCTAGTGATCAGCATGGAAAGCTTCTTATAGATAATTTTTTGTGTCTTTTTCTATGAAGAGCATTAGATATCTTTTTGGAAGTGTAGTCCATACCCAAAGAACTTTTTCCCTACTCAAAACTTAAAGCCAGCACTTCTTTTTTTTCCCCAAACAGCAATATCTTGCAGTTCTTTTTTTGGTTTTGGCATAAACTGACTATTTCTCATTTGAAAAATATCAAACTGGTTGCTTTAATAACATGCTGCCTCTTTGACTTCCTGCAGTGGTGTCCCGCTTTCCATTCCATTCTTGGAGAATTAGCCCCATGTGGCCTGTCATCTCTTAGACTTCGAGTAAATAATCTCCTCCCCAATCCACTTCCACCTTCTTTTTGCCAGAGATTCTGAACAGAATCACAGGATCACAGAATAAGCTTAGTTGTACCCACAAGGATTATCGAGTCCAGCTCCTGGCCCTGCACAGGACCATCCACAATAATCCCAACAACTGCCTGACAATGTTGTCCAAAAGGTTCTTGAACTCTGCCAGGCTTGGTGCTGTGACCACTGCCCTGGGCAGCCTGTTCCAGTGCCCAGCCACCCTCTGGGTGAAGAACCTTTTTCTAATACCCAACCTAAACCTTCTCTGACACAACTTGAAGTCATTCCCACCGGTCCTGTCGCTGGTCACCAGAGTAAAGAGATCAGCGTCTGTCCCTTGTTTTACCCTCATAATGAAGTTGTAGACTACAATGAGGTTCCTCCTCAGTCTTCTAGAGGCTGAACAGACCAAGTGACCTCAGCTGCTCCTCATACGGCTTCTCCTTTAGACCCTTCACCATCTCCTTTGGATGCTCTAATTGTCCTGTGTTCAAGTTTTACCACAAAAACTTTTCAGGATTTTTCTGTGTTGTCTTTTATGTACAGGAGAGTTCTGCAACAAATTTTATGAGCACTCTTCCTTACTTTTACCTTTAAATCTCTCCTTTAACTTATGAAAAAATATCCAGGAAAAAGAAAAAAAAAGATGGGGAGAAAAAGGAAGGAAAAAGAGAAAAGATAATTTGGCCTAAATTCATCCTGCCTACCTCTGGATAATTATTATTCCAACTAGGAGACCAGTCACATAGGGTTGTCTTTGTCTATCAGTGAAGGAAAGCAGTGATTACCATTAATATTGCCATAGGCAATAATAATGAACCTAGGGCAATAAAAATGGGTTCCTTTATCGTGCCAGACCTCGGCAGGCAGCTGGCACGTGGTGGCTACTCTGTATTTGCTATTATGACCATTCCACTCCAACTTGCCTTAACTCCACCTGTTTGAATCCCAGCTGGTGATTGTCCTTATTAAAGCCAAGTCATGGGCCTGTCTTTGTGACCCTCGGCAGAAGGGGCTGGGAGATGCTCTTAGAGGAATCTGAGTGCCAGAGATCTTCAGCTGTGTTATGGCTCAGGACATACATCTCAAATGGTTCATGTTCTTGTTTCTGAAATTACTGCCTTTAAACTCATGAAGTTTAAATCCTTCCTATGTTATATGAAAACAGTGCAAAGAGCTAATAAATGCAAGTTTTGTTGTCTTGCATAATGCAGAAATTGACCCTATGAAAGAAGACGTGATGTTAAAGGAATTGTTTTTCATTTCACATGGAAATATCAAATTTTTACTCAATTTTGGAAAGAAAAAGGATATAAACATGAATCCAAATCTCTACTATGCTTTCAAATGTCTATTAGTTCCAGGTCTCTTATGCCTTAGATATTTGTATAAGATCTTTGCCTGGCACTTATACTGGCCAGACAGAAGAACAGGATGTTCTTCTAGGATAAACCAATAATACTTTTTTTTTGATGCATTATATGGAAATGTAGCTAAATTTTTCTTATTTTTCTGATGACATAGAGAAGAAAAGAATGTGGTTCTCAGACAGAAATATTAAATATATGTTTCTGTGAGAATTTTATACTGTCTGGAATTGGGAAGGAGCAGATAGGATCGGAAAAAATATCATGGAAACACCAGCAGCTACAACTACATACATGTGCAACTACACAATCCCTCAATTGGTAAAAGATTTTCTGGTCAATTCAACAAATCCTCATGCTCTGTATTTATCCATTTCCCTTATTTCTCAATTTTTTACTAGCAGATTAATTTAAATCACAGTAATAATATGTAGGAAATCATAATATAGAGAAAAACATCTGGGTTTTGGCTGTAGACCTCATTATCTCATTTTCTTATCTTTATTTCTCTTAGTTAACTATTCTCCCCTTTTCCAGTGTTTTTGGTTGAAATTTGCTTGATTACTAAGTATCACAAAACCCTGAAAAACAAAAACCAAAATTCATAAATTATTTCACAGTATTAGATACAACACACATAGACGATGTTCTGAAAAGTACCTGACTTGAATTTCCCACTGAGTCAAGGTGTTGTTTTTCTGTTAAGGCCTGGTGAATCAGAATTTCTCATCAAGCTAATGGTACCTTACAGCAGATAAGGGTTTTCCCCATTAGCCAGACATTAAAATATTTAGCCTGACTTTGAAGTTGTAGTGGCATAGGAATGAATGCCACTGCTGTCAGCAAGTTTCTGAGATGTGCTGCACACTTGGCATTGGAAATGCCCATGCTTGGGCAGACTTTTGTGTTCCTGATGATGCACTTGGCAACCCCACAAGTGGAAGGATTGTGATGTTGGCCAGTTCTTTCCCTAGATGGCAATAAGCACCAGGCACCTCCAGCCAGTGCTTGTTGTGCTTTCCACAGTGCAGAGGTCACTTGATTTTTGACTTATCTACTTGCTGCTGTTGCACAACCACTTGAGCTTTTTAGGGCATTATTCAGGTGTCTGGTTCAATGATTCCTATCCCCCTAAAATTGTCTGAGCTCAGTCAGACAAAAGACAAGTCAAAAACTGGGAAAACAACCTAATAGATTTTTCTAGATGGGCAACAAGTTACATGCAGACAGGGATAATGCAGTCTTCAATTGCTCTCATACCTAAGACTGGCTTTATTTTAATTTTTGGCAACAAGTTTTAAATCTAGGCAAGTTACACAGGTTACACCTGTGTCTTTTTCTACCTTGTCTTTTTCCTATTGTTTTTCCTTTGTGATCTGGTGTCTGAGTGGGTTTTTTTTCAGCGAGGTTTCTGTCTGTTTTTTCTGTGCATTGTTGATGAGGTTGCTGGTGAGATACATTACCTCAGGCTTTTCTCCATTTGGATAACCACAGCCTCCTGAGGGCGAGCAGACAAAGAGTGTCTAAACACGCAGAAAGATCATAACATCTCAGGGAGCATATCACCTGCTTTACATCATAACAGAGATGCAACATCTCCTGCTCTGTGACAGGAAAGCTGGGAAACTGGCTTATCTGCTGGATTTAAACTACATAATGCAAGTGGCTTTCACAATAGAGGTAAAGTTCTACAAGGACAGCCGTGACCATGTGTTGCTGTGGTAAGGCACCATTTTACCCACGAGTACTCTAAGCACATGGCTATGTGGAGAACAAACTCAGTACATACAAATCAACAACCTGTTCACTAATCTGAAATTAGAAAGGAAGTAGGATATGGAATAAACTTACTATATTGGACTAAAAAAGCCTGACAACTCACAGTCCAAAAAAAAATTGATTTATCAGACTGCGTTGTTTCCCCTATGCTGACGGAAAATTTCTAGTAAATATACTTCCTGTAAGATCTTCCCTGTCTGTGTCAGAAAAACAACAGAAATAACCTTTCTGGTGTGTTCCTCCCAGTATCAAATGGTGCAGACAAACATATTTAATGATGTCTACACTCATTGTCTACTTTGTAGTTGGAGAAATTCTACTTCTGTTTTCCACTCTTTTTGAACTTTGCAAGGCATGCAGTGTCCAGAAACATTTATTGTATATGAAGATGTACACTTCTTTTTTTCCCTAATCCATTTCCTATATTTTTCAATATATAATGAACTTTTTATACCTTCTGGGGGGAGACAAAAATATTGCAGAAACATTTGATCCTTGATATCTTTATCCAAAAGAAACACAAATGGTAGGACTACAAAAAAAAAAGATAGTTTAAATTATTTTTGTTTTGTAAAACCCAATTAATAAGTATGTAACAGTGGTGATCTTGCTGCTATTATTTTAGACCTCCTGCTAACCATTAAAAATTTCTCTTTGCAATTGGTTTCAGAACATTTATTTCATGGTGCTGCTAATGATGTTGATTCGACCCCAGAATGGAGTGGGAGAATAGCTGGTCCTACTTCAAATGGTTACAGGCAAGAACACAGATCCTGTCTGCTGAGATCAGCCCAATTTCCAGGGCAAAGGTGGCTTTGTCGTATCCTTCTATTCCACACTCTTGAGCCAAATGTAATTACAATGGAAATTTCCATAGCTTCCAGAGCATGGAAAAAGCCATTATAAGTAACTAAAGTTTGGTCTCAATAAACTTTGAATAACTAAGATTCATGCAGTAAACTGACAGAAACCTCAAAGGATTCAGCACTCACTTTGAATGCTTCCAAATTTAAATCTATTAATTAAAGTAATTTAACTTGAATTAGTAAGATGTGCTGCAGCAATGCAGTTTCCAAAATGAACACAATTTAGTTGTATTAGTTGGTTTAATTAGATGCCAATCTATTGCATTGTATTTATAGTAATGTTGGATGGTTTGATTGAAACAACAGCTTGTTTATACGAAGGACAACACTTTTATTTCTTTCAGAATGATCTTTTACCAGAAAACAAGAAACTGCACTTGCTGATTCTATTGCAAAAAATGACACAGCCCCACTAGATTTCCTTCTCCTTGAGTTTACATCCTCTGATGCACAAAAAAATGTTGCAATAACATTTTACTGTGTCTTATTTATTAACATCTAATTTTGAAAATGGTAATTACAATGGAATGGAAAGCATGAAAAATTTTAACTGGTGATTAGAAGCATTTATATGCCAGTGAAAGAAACCCATAATATGCCAAAGAAAATTAAGTTTATCTGGCCTTTCCACTTGTCTTACAAATCATTTACAAATTAATAACCATTGACAGTTTCATGAGACAGTGTCAGTCTTCATGATGACGCGCTGCACTTCAAAGAAAAATGAGTGCATAAAAAGGTTTTTTGTAGGCATTTTCTGTTCAAAAGCAAGCTCAGAAGGAGAGGAAGGTAAGACAGAAAAATGGAAAATATTTACACCAGATTTTAGTTTTTCAACAGAACTGTTATTTTGCTTATACCACCAGAGGAATTTGGCTACATCAAAATGAAAATCAACACAAGACATAACAGTTTACCAAACGAGTTGGGAACCGGTTAATATAAAATAGGGTGGGTCTTGTCAGGATCCCTGAATCCCAGTCATTAAAAAATATTGTGGTTTAAAAGTTTTTGTGAAATCACATTAAAGATTTCCTTCCTATCACTTTCAGTACGGAGAACACTGGAGCTTTGGGAGTTAATGTATTCTCTAAGTCTTAAGGTTTAGTCATACAAAGGGCTTTATAAAGTTTCACTGTTTGTAAATCAAGGTGATGTCTCGAGATTTTCTGGCTAGAGTAAATATTAGAGAGGCCATTAACTTTTTGTCAATGCATCAAAAGCTCATAAATTACAATGGGGAGGCAACTATTTGCATTTGATACATATTTTAGGAAAGGGCTACTTATATGAGCAATACAATAATAATCTGAGCACAGAAATATTGTTCCTTCCACTATGTTGGCTTCTATATCTTAATCTTTCTATTTCCAGCTACTTATCCCTTTCATTCAGTCTCATTCTAACAGGTCATTAACATGTTTAACCAAATGTCTGGAACTATTGGGGACCATTCCCAGTATAGTCATTTATCTTAATGAAGACCTGGAAAAGAGCATTCACTGTCAAAAAAGGAATGCTTGAAAATAAATGGATCTTTCATGTACAATGATTTGTAATGCTAAACTTAATCACTACCTCAGGGCATTACTATTTCAAATAGCCCTGTGACTGAATTGTAGCAAGCATTAAAATTTTGAAGTTGCACTATAGTTATTTATTGCATATAATCACAATAAAAACTAGAGTTTCCTAACAATTCCACCCAGCACAGCATGTATGAAAGCAACAATTTAGATATTGCCTACCAAAATGATGCAAAGGCAGTAATAATACCTTTATAGTGATGTGAGTTTATGTGTAGGAATAATATTTAATGATTCTAAATCATTAAAATCTTTCTCCATTTATGACTAAATATTTTACTGGTTAAACCTCAAAATTCCAGTTGAGTTCTGATTCTTTCAGATAACCCAGGTCTGTCTGGATAGGATTCATCTCCACTTAGAATTGAGTATCTGCATCTGAACTAGCTATTTAAACCCTTTAAATCTACACAGACCAAACTGGTCTTGTTGGCGTAAAGTGTACAGAGGTCCTCATCCGAAAGTGCACATCCAAATCAGGTCAGATAAACCAAATTCTCATGTGTTTTCTAGTTCAGACAGAAATACCTTCATTGTGAGCCCCAGAAGATGAATTCAATGTGGGCTCTGAAACCTTCAATTCTATTTGTACATAGATGATCTTGTGTAATCCTAATGCTCCCAGTAGGTGCTGTGCCTATGGAAATGCTGGTCACTTAGGCAACACTTCTGTTGATATATAAGAAGTTTGGCTCACTCACCACTGCGAGAAATAACTGAGAAAGTTAAGAAGCTAAGAACCTATTAATGATCAAATCTGTTGAGTAATGAACTTCAGCATTTACATAATCACTTTCCATGAGACCTTGATGTGAAAGAACAGCAACAGAAAAAATCACTGGAAAGAAGACTGTGAATAATTAATTACTTAAAAATTCTTTTTCTTCCTTTTTATTTTCTTTGCACCAACTATCAGTGTGATAAAGAGAATAAGAATTGCCTGTGGATGTAATCTACCTGTAACTCAGTAAAGCCTTCTATACTCTCACACAACATTCCCCTGGAGAAGCTGGCAGCCCATGGCTTGGACAGGTCTACTCTAGGTTAAAAACTGTCTGGACATTCAGACTCAGAGAGCAGTGATGAATAGAGTTACATCCCTTTGGTGGTGGATCACTAGTGGTGTTACTCATGGCTCAGTATTGGGGCCACTCCTCCTGAATATCTTTATTGGTGATCTGGACAAAGGGATTGAGAGCTCCCCTAGTCAGTCTGCAGACAACACCAGGTTGTATGGGAGTGTTGATCTGCTGTAGGGTAGGAAGGATCTGCATTAATGGGCTGAGGTTCAACAAGGTGAGGTGCCCTTGGTTCACAACAACTCCACGGAGCACTGCAGGCTGGGGGCAGAGAGCCTGGAAAGTGGCCCAGCAGAAAAAGACTTGGAGGTGCTGGCTGGCAGTGGCTGAACATGAGCCAGCAGTGCGCCCAGTTGGCCAAGAAGGCCACCTGGGCCTGTATCAAAAATAGTGTGGCCAGCAGGACTAGGGAAGTGATCATCCTCTGCAGTCGGCTGTGGTGAGGCTGTACCTTGAGCCCTGTGTCCAGTTTTGGACCCTCACTTCAAGAAGGACATTGAGGTGCTGGAGCATGTCGGGAGAATGGCAACAAAGCTGGTGAAGAGCTGGTGAACCTAGAGAATGAGTCACATGGGGGCATATAGGGAGCTGGAGTTGTTCAGTCTGGAGGCTCAGGAAAGACCTTATCACTCTTTACATCTACCTGAAAGAAGCCTGTAGCAGGGTAGGGGTCAGTCTCTTCACCCAGGCAACTCTCGATAGGACAAGAGGAAATGGCCTGAAGCTGCACCAGGGAAAGTTCAGATTGGACATCAGGAAGAATTTCTTAATGGAAAGGATTGTCGAGCACTGAAATGGGCTCACCAGAGAAGTGGTGGGGTCACCATCCCTGGAAGTGTTCAAGAAATGACTAGAGGTGGCACTTGGTTTAGTTGGTATAGTGGTGTTTGATCAAAGGTTGAACTCAATGATCTTGGAGATCTTTTCCAACCTTAATTATTTTATTCTATTCTAATTATAGCAAAAAAAAAAAAAAAAATCACCAAATGAGATGGTTGGCTTAGAGTCTCACACAGATTTGGTCAATACTTAACTCACAAAATACTGAACTGGCTGAAGTGGCAAAAAACACTGGCTATGGCTTCATTCTTCACAGAAAATGAACCTTTCATAATTTCCTTCATCTAGAGGAAAAACAAATGTTGCATACATGTGTGTCAAATAAATCAAGCATCAGCCTGTTTCAACACTGGCCAGCACTTAGTCAACCTGTGTAGCTGCTTCGGCAAAATTTTTCTGAATTCAGAGGATGGGTATAGATCCATGGAACTGGTTCTAACTATTGCTGATTTTCATTAGTGTTATTTTTCTCAGCATAGTACTTCACATATGTCCTCACTGAATTTCATTTAACTGCTTTCAAGCCATGTCATGTGAATTTTGAGCCTGTTCTCCAAGCCCTTCTTAGAACTTAGTGCCAGATGAAATCTTTATAAATCATGCTTTTCATTCCATTATCCAAGCTGCTGATGAAAACATCAACCAGTTGTGACTCCAGCTGGGACCTTTGTGGAGCCTCACATGAGGCAGTCTTCCAGTTCAACATCAAACCCTGCTACAAACTGCTCTCTGTGCATCTGTTTTTATGATCGTTCAATTCAGATTCCTTTGTTGCATTGCCAGTCCCTCTTTTTAGGTCCAAATGTATAAATGTCTGCTACTGACACCTTTCCAGCTGAGTTATTTACCCTGTAAATAAAAACATTGGTTTGTCTGTTTGTTTCTGACAAACACATTTAACCTCTTGGTTAATAACCTTATTATCCTCTAAGTACTCGTAACTTGAAAGTTTAACAGTTCCATTTAATCAGTTGACTAGCTGACAGACAATATTTTGCTCTCAAAGGTTTACAAGGTGGTATCTAATTGCAACAAAATGCTAACAGAGGTACCACAGTCTGCATGAGTTGAAACCCAGGGGGCCCCCAGGTCATGCTGGAACCAGACCAACTGAGTGAGCTGCTCTGCAGTGGCTCCAGTACAAAGCTGCACAATAACAGAGCAATTCTGACCTCAGGGCAGCTGCTGCTGATGGGTGCTGCTGCTGTATCATGCAGATACACCTGGTTTTTGGAAACCAGTTCAGGGATCTCCAGCGTGATTCTCATGTTCAGGAGGATCTGCCTCTCTCAGTCCAGCAAGAACACCAGTGCAGCACCCTGGCCATGCAAAGGGTCCATATCAAGAAGCACACACAAATCAGAAAATGAAAAATGCAGTAGAATATTGTCATGACAGAAGCCACCCAATTCAAGAGCAGCCACAATTGCTGCTCCTTGGACATGGTTTTTGTGAGAAGAAATGGGTTTAAACAGCTGAACACTGCAAAAAGCTTGAAACCACTCCCAGACATTTTTCTGAAGGATGCATTCACAGTTCAGCATGGATTTCAGTACAGCACACACCTTTGAGGAAGATCAGTTTGGAGAAAAGAGAATTCTCTTGTGGTCAACAAAAGTATGGAACCCAGAGGAAACAAGGTAGGGAACTAAATTATCCCCAAAATGTTTTCAAGTCAGTCAGTTTCGTTAGGTGATGGGAGCACTGATAATTGATGATGTACCACACCAAATGAAAATATCTGAAAAATATCCTGGTTGTCTGCTATGGCCTGGAGGAAGTCTGTTAGACACCGTGACACACTTCCCAGCAAAGCCAACAAGGGAATTCCACAGGGCTGACACATTTTTATGGAGAGCATCTGTCCCTGAATAAAACTAATTTCAGTATCCCAAAGAAAGGTTACAAAACATCTGCCTTTTTTCCCCTGCAGGCACGGGATCCTTGCTAATATTCTGTTCTAAGTGTTTGTTTCCACAAGCTAAAATATGGTCTATGTCTTAAAGAGGATTTTCTGTTTCCCTTGCTGCCAAAGAACCTACATAACTTTTCAAGTATGCAACAGGTCAGTACAGCACTGATATCTTATTTAAAGCGCACTTGGTAGATACCTGGGCTTTCCTTTTGCACATACATTTTTCTTGTATTTCTGAATGGTATTTGAATAAAAAGGACATGTTTTCATACGTTTTAGAGGGCACACACCTTTTAAAGATACGTGTAGAATCCATAAATTGTTGATTGTGGTGTCCTGCAGACATGGGTGCCATTATGACATCCTTGAGAACGGATCTGATGGGAGCCTCTCTGCGTCATTAGGTGGCACTGTGCAGCAACGCTTACAGCTTTAAGGCTTCCTCAGCTCTAAAGGGACCTTTCGATCATCTAATCCGATTTCCTACATACTGTAGGCTATAGAAATCCAACACGGAGTTCATGCCTCACTTCAAAACCGTGCTTCAATGAAAGCGTATTTTTAGATATAGGTTTTGACCTCAAGAAATATTTAAACAAACAATACTGTGAGTCCCTAATTTCCCTGCCTTGATAACAGAAAACAGTTTGTGTTTCACCTCTCTGTCAAATAATTTGGACCTCTTAAACATTACTGAGACAAAATACCTGTTTTAATTCAGAGTAAGCAAAAGGATGTGTTCCTAGCTCTGCAGTAAAGCAGACCAGCATTAAATTCAGCATGACATTATAAGAAATTGTCTCCCTATGGAAGCACCAGTCTCAGAAAGGAGCATTTGCTTTTTATGAACACTGATACTCTGATGCCCCTACAATTTCAGTTCCATTTAAACCACTTTTACTTTTGACTGACTTTATCATCTCCAGCTTGTCCTTTCTGCTAAAAGCCTATTTTCTACTAGCTGTGTAGAAGGTTGTGGCATGTCAATTTTTTAATTTCATTCCCCAAGTGCGAGTGCACACAATTTTCACTTGTCAGAGTGCTATCAGGCAGTGCCTTTGTGCTTTCCACCAAGAACTCTGAAGCTTCATACAGAAGAGCAGATGAAGTTGTGTATATGCTTTTATATATTGCTGTTTTATACACACAGTTCAGGACCTGTCTTTATATAACTGCATTACAAGAGTAACTGTGTGCTAAAATGTCTTCAGTTTTGTCATAAATTCAGATTTTTTCTGTCCTTACTGCCAGTCTGCAATAAATACTTGTGAAAGCAGGTTAGGAATGCTTATGGATACTGTTATAGTTGGAGATTGGAAGAGTTGGTTCCTTTGGTAGCAGATGAAAAGCCAGTGGGACACCACAGGCTCCAAAGCACAGCAGCAGCCAAAACTACCTCCAGCCTCAGCCTACTGTGACTGCCTAAGGCATCCTTGATGTCCAAACCTCAGAAGTGCTTCAGAAAATGGCTTTTGGGTGGGAGGATGACTAAAAGGCTCCTGATGGTGTGAGACAAAAAAAAAAATAAAAAGCAAAAACTTTATGAGTTCCTCCCACACACGAGAAAGAGAGATTTGGCATGTGTAGGTAAACAAGACCTATCAGTGACACTGGAAATCAGACTTGGTTGTAAACCAGTTTTTCCTAAATTGACATAAGCTGCAAAAACAGTCAAAATAAATAGTTGATATTTTACAATAAGCATGTTTTTAAAAATCATTTTAAAAATGGTTTTCAAGTGGAAAGATCAAGGTTTGCCATTCTGGAATGATAAAACCCAGAATATTTCCAGAGTTCTGAGCTTTTCTTTTTTTCTCAGCCAGAAATTAGTTTTGTCAAAACTGGCACGCATGAAAATATAATTATATTTTCCATTTTGAAGTACTTTATGAAGTCTCCTACCCAGTCTTAATTTTTTTCCTGAATATTTTAGAGCTTTCAGGCTGGGTTAATCAGCTTTTATGACCTTCTCACATACAAAGTGAAGAATTGTCTTTGATTTTCTATCCAGAAGATATGAGAGGGGTCCTTCCCCTGGTGATTAGCAAGGGAAATCAAAACACTTTGGGTTACATTTTTCATTTCTTCCTGTGTAATTTCCAGAGCCACAGTCTATTTTTGTATGAAGTCCCCATGGGTATCTGTGAGCTAAACAAATACACATTCAGAGCTTGCTTATTGTCAGTAATGAAGTAAAGGTCAATCTTTGTATGAAGCCAGTACTTGTGGCTGTCAGAGAGAAAAAAAGGCTTGTGTCATATAATATCAAAAGTAAGAGATGGCAAATAAAAAGGTGTGCTAGGAACAAACACTCTTTCTTTCATTTGAGCTAGAGTTGTGAAACATGTGGGAGCCAAATCAGACTCTGTTGTCTCTGTGATACCTTGCTCTGGAAGAGCACCCAGCCAAGGCCCTGGTACCTTCTGGCCAGCTCCACTCACAAAAATCAAGTGCAACTGGTGGAATGGAGGAAGTGGCTGTCAGCATTCCTCAAGGCTGAAAGCACAACTTGAGAAAAATCATGTCTGCCAAAAAAAGAGCTCACCCAGGGCCTCCTTGTGAGACAGAATTCTATAGCAACCCAGCACATTTACTATTTCCATTAAGGACCCTGGCCCATTAGAAATGAGGGAACAAACCTGGCTGATGACACAAGGTGTGAGATACTGTGAATACAGGTGAGCATCAGAGTATCCTGCTGCAGGAACTAGATGACCCAGAGTGCAAAAATAACAGAAATTATAAATGTAACAATGCTACCTGCAATGCCATGAATTTAAGAGTAAAAATTTTTGCTATAAATGGGACAAGCTTATTAGCTGAAAACAGCAAACACAAAAAGATATATATTACATGAATTTAGCAAAGGATAATCAACACTCATAAATATGATGTCATATGAAAAAACCAACATGATAATAGGATGTGTCAAGAAAGAGGTTTCTTGTAGATCTAGGGAAGTGATGGCACATACGATTTCAAAAGCAGAAGGTGGAATGCATAAAGAGGCATAGAAAATGTAAATATTGAAAAATATAAGCTCAAAATAATGAAACGAGGTCTGCAAGGAAAAAATATAGAGACAAAATCCACTGATGTAAATGGGAATAGATATTCCATTGAATTCAGTGGAGGATGGGTAGGTCTCCAGACTCGTGGATGTCATAAGGAGAAAAATCTCCATGCAATGTGTTTCAGACAAAACCACCATGTGTTATTTTAATCCAAAGGTTGCTTAAATCACAATATTCCAACAGGAACTATAGGCTGGGGTTTTTTCTGTCTTTCTATTAATCTGACTCAAAAAGTTTATGAAAATGATGCCCTGGAATGCACTATGGTATTTATAATGGCTCATGTTCTTTCTTTCAGCACTTGTAGTTTGTCAAGCAATAGCAAAGTGCAGCAGGAAAGATCACTGATGCTCCCCCAGCATATTGCCTGACCTTTATGTCTACTTTTGCTATTTATATTGGCAGGGAAGTATGCAGAAAAAAGTAGGCAGGAAAACTCCTGATTTTTAGGAAAATCCTTTTAAAACTTGTGATTATATTGGAGTCACCTCTTACCTTATCTCTCCAATTTAAAATTACTTGGCAATTTTCTATTGGTATATGTAGAAGTTGTTTGGTTGTTTTGTGGGTTTTATTTTGACAAATATTTCTGTATTGGTCAAGTAAATATTTTCTAGGATGAAATAAATAATAATTGTTTTATTTTCTTGAGCCAGAACTGAGCACAATACATTCTTTTCAAGCAGATTAGTGACTTTAATAGTATAAAGTGACTGGCTGTCAGTCATATGTCTCTGGGCCAGTCATCAATAGTATCTGTTGTTGGTTCCTTTATCAGATACTTTACCACTTCTGCCACTGTCAGGGTGCCTAACTCTGGAATTGAATCAGGTTGGTTTCAGCATTGTTCAGGACCAGAAGCACCAAGACAACCCTTTCTCCATTCACCTCTGACAGCCTTGCAAATAGAGAGCTGTTTGGGATGTTTTGCCCCCCAGTCCAGGCAGAGCATACTGCTACAGTGGCTAATAGTTTAAATGCTTTAATTTGCACATTTAATTCTGAAGGAATGATTCATTGCAAATTTATATCTCTCTAGGGCTGTCAGTTTTGTTCTTCCACTTAATGAATATACAGTATTAACATAGCTGCAACTTCCTCTGTTCTTATGAGAGTTCAGTAGATTATGTAAGTATTTTTCCCTTTTATATTGTATTTGTATGTAAGTATATTCCCTTTTATAAGCAGTTCTAAATCGTTGTTTAGATCTAGATGGATAATACATGGTAAGTTATTCATTATGGTATTTAAACTTCTGTATATATGGATATTGGGCTGCAATTTTTTCAAGCATTCACTGTCAAAACCAGTCATGCAGTAGTTGACAAGACGGTATATATTCTGTTCTTGAATCAGATAGCCAAGGTGCTGGTTTGTAGATATGCTACAAACCAGCTAAGCTTCTCTTTTTTTTTAGATGTATGTTTCCAGTATGAATATTTATATGTTTGAGGGCTGTGGTTTCTGTATGTGCTCCAGCCAGACCTCGTCAGCTGAGTCCTTGAGTAATATTCAGTCTAAGAGGTTATATTGGTAATGATCAGGGAGAGAGCACAGAAGTAGCCAGAGCACAACTGAAGTGCAGTCCCTCACACTCCCATCAGCCTTCTTACAGCTCCTCCTTTTGAAACATAGGGTTTTATTTTAGACACTTAAATGTAGAAGTTTTAGATGGAAGTTAGTTTTGTTGAAATCAACTAGAATAAAAGATACAGAACTTAGCTGGAAAGAAATTAATGATTAAATGAAGAATAAGCTCTGATTATTTGATATTTATTCAGCTGTGTCTAAAATGGGCAATTAATAATCTTAGAAAAAGAAATTCAAAGGAGAGCCTAGACAGTTACAAATTCTACCCAGATGCAACCTATTTAAAAGCAATGGAAGAGAGTGTTGGGAGTTTTCCAAGGTCAAATGTATTGTCAAAAACCAGAGAAGCAAGAAGGTCAAAGTGAGGAAGACAAGAATTACTTCCTGAAAAGTAACCCTCAGACCCATTTTACGACCACCGACCCAATTCCATTGTAAGAACTGCACATGGTTAATGACTTTTTGCTAATTTCCATATGAAGCAGGGAATGGGAGGTGCTTATGCTATGAATATGTATCTGTATTTCAAATATGCATTATTGATATAGATGAATAAGCCCTGTGTTGCATTGTGACTTCAGAGCTGTGTATTTGGGAGCTATCCCTGCAGCTCTCCAGCACTGAAATAAACATACACTTTCTAACCTTAACAAGTTAGAGAGACTTTGTCTGTCTCAGGTGGATATCGATATTAGATCTATATCCACATTTTAATAATTCACTTTTACCTCTGCTGCTTTGATCAATGGCTGAACCATATCCTGTGGTTTAGAGGCTTAAGGCTTTCATTTTTTTCTTTCCTGTATTGTCTAATTTACAGCACTAGAAATCCAAAAGAGTCCCAAATGTTTCAGCACAGTTTTTCATACCCACATACATGTAATACACAGAAACCTGAGAATCTTGTCTCTACACATAAAAGTTAAGAGCTGGCATATAATGAAGGTAACCACAATAGCTATTGTCATCATTAATAAATATGATCTTGATTAAAAATAACTTACACTTCTAAATGTCTATGCACATTTTCACTGAGGCTGAATAATTTGAAAGAATTCTTTTTTAAATAAATTCCATTTTTTTCTACACAATTGTTTGGCTGTGCTAATATGACAGTTTCATTAGGATTCATGTGCTAAGACTTCAATCTCTTAGAAATTTGCAGTATACTGATTTTTTATGAGACAGCTATGAAAGAATTGAAGGGCCTCATTCAGATGCCAAATATCTGATTCCAGGACTGAATCCTGCATTTTTTTAGCAGTCTTTTGAACAATGTTTTCCACTTTGAAACAGGCTCTTTCCATCTTGCATCTACAGATCTAGGCAGCTAGTGGAAAGCTTTATGTGTGTGAAAAACAAGCACTTAGAATAAGCCCGGTTTAAAAATATACACATCATATTTTCATGATGATCACTGTGTCCCCAGATTCTTTGTTAATAGAAATATTTTTTAATAACTAGGTGAATATGTACAGTCCGGCAATTTTGTTACCTAAGATAGAAAAAAACAACCAAAGTCTGTTTTCTGTTGCTTTTGAGATGAAACACTTAAACTGTAGCCAGTATTGTTGCTGTTCTGTTTAAGTGTTCCATTCTTGCTCCAAGATCCCACGTGAAAATGCAGAAAACTCAGCCTGGCTGCCTTGTATCTGTTTAATTCCCTGTATCTTGTCATGTCATTATTTAAGGGCCAGGACATTTCCTGGCTCACTTAGTGTGAGGTTTACAGGGCAGCTACATATCACAACAGCCCTCTCTTGGGACTGCAGCTAAGCTGCTGAGAGATCTCTTTTCATTAGACTATTAAAATAGTACAGCACTGTGATGGCAAGAAATTTCTCAGTCTATCTCCTTTGCAATGTACTTTTTCAAATTTTCATGCTGCTGTTGTGAAACAACGCCATTCATATCAGGCATCTTGGAGAATTTATTTTATTCTTTTCCTTTGCTTAAAAGGATTTTGTCTGTGACTGGTGTCAAAATATATCAGTATAGCTAAAAATGAGGATTTTTAATATAGAGATAAGACAGAGCTATTTTTCAGGTTAAGTGACTAGTGTGATTTTCTGGACTGAGTCCTCAGTCATCTTGTATCAACACAAAGATACCACAAAAATGCTTCATAATTTGAGTCTTCTGTATTCTTCCAAAAATATTATTTTGGTACAGCAAACCAATTAATTTGTGCCAGAAGATATGGCACGATTCATGTTGGCTGAACTGAAGCTGAGGACATGGATATTTGGTGATAAATGAGAATGAAATAAAGGCAGCATACAGACACATTTGCAGATGATTTTGTAAGGACTGACTAAATGAGAGGGATTGGATTAGCAGAGAGAATAAAGGACAGCAGACTTCTCAAAATGTGAAAGGATGCATCAATTATTAATCTTTAACAGAGCTGTTTTACAGCATCCAACTACACTACCAGAGACATGAACCCACAGGTGACCTGGTGACCTGGTGACCTGGTCATGACAGGGAGATGTGGAATGGAAAGTACTTTCTTTTCTTCATGCAAACTATAAAATGCTGTGACTCCATGAGGGGTATGTGAGAAAACACAAAATTCAAGGAGAAACTAGTCTTTAAAGTTCACTCAGTTTAGCTTTAGATTTGGAAGCTAAGGATACTAGAAAAAGATAGGAGAAATGGAATAGCAGAAAGCTATGGAATACAAAGGAATTGTAATTCCACAAATTAAAAACTAAATTAAAAGTCTTCATTTTTATTCGAAATTCATATAGTGTGACATGCAGGGAAGGATCTGGCCACCCCTGGGACTGTAGTTCCCTGTGGGATCAGAATGCCCTATTGCAACCCTCATATGCTCTTGAATCCAGGTTCACATTTGGCAAAGTCTGTACCAGGCAGAGCAGCACCACTGCTGATAATTAACCAGACTTAATGCTACAGGTGTGATATCGGCCATCTTGGGTACTTTTCAATCGTTGAACATCATATCAGAGTTTTTCAAGCAGTTTCCCTAAAGAGTTTTTCAGTTGTTTATACAGTGTCTGCTAAAAAGGCCTGTTGTTACTACATCTTTCATATGTGGCTGATTCTTGTTCAATACTCGTTTTCTGTATGCAGTAGAAGTTTGCCTTCCTGCATGGCTCCCCCTAAATGAGCTGTCAGCTTGACTACTACAACCACTAAAGTCAACTTAGCTGTGTATGTTACTCAAACACTGCATGCAACACCATGTTCCTTGTAGTATGTAAGCTGTCTCACCTGAAAGCAGATTAGGTACCTCTACACTTTCATGCCCCACAGACAATTTGTCAGTACTAATGAAGCTATGGGAAGTGTCAGTATTATCTATTAAACACAGGTAATTCTAATATTTATCTCTTTTTTGGGGTGACACGAGTCCACAGCTAATGCTATGTCATTAAATACAGAGATAGGAAGGTAGTGATTTTGTCATTCGGGGTAATTATTGTGTTATTCTCTCTGTGACTGCTCCATAGAAGCCAGGCTGGCTGTGCAATCACTGCACTGTGGTGATAGCTGGTTGCATGTGGTAGGCTGGCATCATGAAAGCAGAAGGGCTTTTGATAATGCAAATGAGAACTTCACTCAGCTCCTTTGAAAGGGAAATGAATTACAGCTGTGAGAATTTTGGCAGAAGATGACAAAACTTTGTAACCTAATTTTTGTTGTAAAAATAGATGTAGTTCACTGATATTTCATAGAACCATGGAATAGTTTAGGTTGAAAAGTACCTTTAAAAACTGTCTAGTCCAACACCCTTGAAATGTGCTGGGACACCTTCACCTTGATCTGTTTGATCAAAGCTATATCCAACATGACTTGGAGTGTTTTCAAGGATGAGGCACCCACCACCTCCCTGGGCAACCCATTCCAGTGTTTCACTACCACCATTGTAAAACACCACTTCTTTATACCTAGTCTAACTCTACCCTTTTTTTTTGCTGAAAATCATTATTCCTTGTCCTTTCACAACAGGCCCTGCTAAAATGTTTGTCCCTACTTTCTCATAAGCCCCCTTTAAGTCTGAAAAATCTGCAATAAGGTCACCCTGCAGCCTTTCCTTTCTCAGACTGAACAGCCCCAGCCCTGTCAACCTTTCCTCATAGGAAGGTGATCCATCCATCCTTCTCATCATCTTTGTGACCCTCCTTTGAACTCACTCCAACAGGTCCATATCCTTCCTGTGCTGGGGCCCCAGGGCTGGATGCAGCGTTGCAGGTGGGGTCTCTCAGCAGAGCAGAGTGCAGGAGCAGAATCCCCTCCCATGCCCTGCTGGCCATGTGTCATTTGATGCTGACCAGGATGTGGCTGACTTTCTGGTCTTTGAGCACATGTTCATGTATAATTTGGCTTTTAATACAGGTTTTAATAATAGCTCTTAATTTACCTTAAAAAGGTTTTTCAGTTCTAGAATAAGATTTTTGGCATAAGCCAGACACATACACAAAAACCAGGTGGGATGCTGAGGTTCCTCTGCCCGTGACACACACACTGGTCCAAAAAAGTCATCTGAAATGGAGCCACTTCCAAAGGAGCACACCAAGCACTGCTGACTTGTATAGACTTGCTCCAATTCTTGCAGTTTCTGAAAGAACTGACTTGAAACTTGATGTGAAGACGGTTTGGGTTTGTGTGGTTTAGAAGTTAATGTTTTATTAAAAGGAATTTCTTATCTGGACAATGTGTAAGAAATTTTATATTAAATATTCTTAAAGATTTTCAGAGGTTTTCCTGCCCTCAAAGGTTCAGAACTGTGCATAATCATAACTGTGTATAATATCATCAGAAAGTCCTTTCAGGATCTCAGGTTCATTTCAGGTTAGATCAGGTCCCTAGGTCTTTAATTTGGTTTGAGACTATTTTCGAGAAAAGCATTTCCAGGAACAGTTTCTTCACAACACCTTTTTTAACCTGCAGTTCCCTTCCTTCTGGTATCTGACCTTGTGCTATCTATCTCCTAAAACTCCCAAAACTAAACCCTCAGACTGATTGCTAAGCTCTGGTAATCAGAGATGGCATACGACACATTTAATTGTGTCACAGTATTACTACCATGGTTTTCTGTGGGAGGGATTGTGCACACTGAAACACACAAAAGAAGAAGGATGCTAAGCAAAATGCAGTAAGTATTTGATTGTTCAGCACAGCTAAGGGCTAATCTCCCCCCACTGAAATTCATGGAATTGCTGCTATAGACTAACGGATGGGAAGAATCTGTCCTGATCTAACTAAAAGGAGGTAAAACCATATTTCCTAAGAGGGCCTGAGAGTCTCACAGAACCTTTTCTATCTATGCTGGTGATAAGAGACTCTTTCTTATTACACTGACATATTGTGATTTTTTCTTTTTAAACTGAAGGAGATTAAGAAATGTATAAGTGATTGCATTAAGGGGAAAAGAGCAAAAACAGCTGGAATAATAGGCACCAGTGGACATCTGGCTTTACAGGCATAACAGTGTGTTGTAAGACACACTAAGTGTGTTGTAAGCCTGGTCTTCATAATGACAATGACCTTTTTTTTGGCAAAAGCTTTACTTCTACCTTCCACTGCATCTTGTCTCTCGTCCTTCTGCAACTATGTGTCAAAGAAAACCCAGCATTTTTAGTACTTTCTTTTGCTGTTACTTATACCTGCAATCTTTGCTGCTTCCAGCCCCTTTATGAAAGAATGGGTGCTCCCTTTCTGCCCTTGCACTACAGCCACAGGTTTAACCAACAGCAGAGCTCCCAACCCAAATTCATCTGCCACTGCTGGAGAGCCAGCCAGTCCCACTGCTCTCTGCAAGATGGGCTGACAACAGCGTGGAGCTGCAAGCCTGCTGTCCCCAGCAGACAGGTCAAGGCAAATGTGCAAATGGTGTTTATTTCCTCCTCATAGCTGAACATCATAAATGTCATCTCCAAGAGTATGCTGTGATGCAGAAAAAAAGAGAAGTGAGGTTCTTAAATCAAGTGGTTTTGCAAAATGAATTTGCAGGGAGCACTGAATCTGAGCTCACGGAGAGGTACATACCTATATTGATTAATGTACAGCCACCTATCTTTCCAAAACCTGACATTTATCTAGGCACTCAGTAAAGAACTGCTCCTATTACAGGAGGCTGTTACTCTTGGTATCTGTCAGGACAGGATCAGCACTTCTATAATCACATTTGTACTCATTGTTTTGGAAGAAATTAACTATTTATTCTTGAAAAGGAGAAATATGTTTGGGCACATCCAGTGAAAATTGAAGTTTTATCATCTATTACAATGAAGTGAGACTGCCTTCAGGCACCAGTGACACATGACCAGTAAATACACAGTGAACATGGTGATAAGACTATCTGCCGTGGTCAGGTATGCAGAAGCTGAAGGGAGACTACAGACTGTATTTACTTCTGTTGTATTTTGCTGTAGAGAGTTAAAAGCCAGAATCCTAATATCCTCTAGTATCTTATTAAAAATTAGATAAATATTTTCTTGAGCTTGCTGCCCAGTTTTGATCAGAAGAGGCAGAGATTTCAACGATAATTACATGACCACAAAATTTATAAAAGGGAGCAGACAAAAGAACATTGTGTGAATATTTGGAAATTCTCTCCACCACCTTTTAGACATCAAGACTCTTATCTTGCTGGCCACTCTCCTGTGATTGCAGCAGCCTGTGCTCTAGGGAAAGATGCCACAGGAGCACAGGGCATAGCCAAGGGCCTCTGACCAATGCTCCCACCAGAACTTTTATCAAGGAACAAGCCAGAGCCAGGTTTCATCGGGCTCCTTGTGCTTGGGGAGCTAATTGTTTCCAGACACATTTCTTCTTAATTCAGAGCTCTAGGAGCAAGAAAGGGCTGTGGATGAACTTTGACTTAAAGGTCCCATGATGGGATAAAGGGTTCCCATAGCTGCTGGTTATTGCTCTGCCTTCACTATCCCACGGTGATCCTTTGGACAGCCTCAAAATGTATGTTATCCAACATAACTATGCTGTTTACCACAGAAGTTCCCTTTCATAATGACTGCATTCCATATCCCAATAGATAATTTTCCCCTTTGTAGTATGGTTTCCTTATTAACCAGGTTCTACTACTTTCCATAGTCCTGAAACCTTTGGTAAACCAACCTTGCAAATAACAGGCCACTGTATAGTTTCTAAAGGTCTTCTATTAAAAATATTGCTTTGGTGTCTCTTTACAAAGTTCCATCTTTAGACAAAAAAATTACAAAATTCGTTTGAAGGTTGGCTGTAGTCAGCCACCTATAGTTAAAATGGAGTAAAAAAACCAGCTGAAAACAAGCCCAAAAGTGTGTATGAAGGTATGTCTTTTACATGACTCTTTAATATATTATGTGTCTTTATAGGAAAAATAGCCTTGCTCCTTTCATTTTAACTAATAGCCAAGAAAAGTTTATTTATTAAGAATGGGGTATAAGTGATTAATATCTATGGATATTTTACACAACACTTTTTAGTCATTTTCCCATTGATGGATAGATCTAGATTTTTCTCAATGTGTAACAAATCTCTGAATGGTCTATACAGGCAATTTAACCATTTGAGTGGCTCTTGAACCTCATCCATCTCTTGCATGTATGTGCATGGCAGTTCTTCCTCTGACAGAACTATTGACTCTAATTAACTGGAATATATCTTTTGTCTAAATGGAATATGAAAGATTTTCTACTGTATGTTTATAACTTACCAGATGAAAATTCAAAGTTCATCAGATTTCTAGGATAGGTTTTCTTTTAAAAATCAGAATGTTAATGAACATTTATGCTTACATCATTTGCTCCTATGAACACTCCAGAAGAAGACTGATCTTAGAGCAAAATTATCATCAAATATTTTTCTGTTCTGTCTAATGTGGTCTAGACCACAACAAGAAAACATCAGTGGTCTCAAGGAGAAATTAGCATTTCTCCATGCTAAGGAATCAGAATGTTCTCTTTATGTTATGTAAAGGGCTTCCCTAAGGATAAAATAAACATTCAGAAAATCTGAGAATTCTATGAGACACTATGTTTGCTTTTCAGCAGCTTTTTGGGAACTGTTGTACAATTAGCCTTTTTTTTTAATAACAGAATTTTTCACTCATTCCTCTAATTTGTGTAGTGACAGAAGACCAAAAGAAGTGCTGGACAATGAGTCATTCACAGAGGAAAAGATTAGTGGTGACAACCTGCACAAATAGCACTATGAACCTTCTGTAATGAGAGGCTGATGAATGATAACATCATAGAAAAAATTAAACTTGTTGATTTATTCCTGACATTAAAGTAACACTTATGAGCTGTAAAACCATGACCCCAGTGTTTTCAGCAAGCAGCAAAGACTGCCATCCCTGGCCCAGAATGCTGTGTACCAGTGGCATCTCATGAGGGCTGCAATGCCCTCAGCAAACCTGGCTTGCATCACCCCAGGTGTCTCACTGCTGATCTCTCATCTTTTTCTTTAGCAGTCATGCTGAAACTGCTCTGCAAAAGGTATCAGGTATCAAAAATTCTCTAGGTATTACCTCTTATATTACCTGCAATGTATGTAAATTACTTAGGTATAGGTATGAGTAACACCTAATATCCTCACTATATCATTAATTTGCCACTGAAAGGCAGCATAATGGATGTATAAAATACATGCAAATCCTCATGTATGTATGTATGTATCCCTTCTGAAATCTGTCATGCAGGGAATGTTGGAACTGTGGACTAAGATGAATATTTGAAATTGAGCTCTGAAGAGACAGCAAAAACACATTAGCTCTAGTTCTTTAACACTTGTCAGGGAGAAAAAACCCCAAAACCCAAACATCAAAAATCAAGCAGAGGACTGCGTTAATGAAGAACACTCCTTAAATTAAAAGGTAAACACTGGTTCTCAAAGTCTCCCCTAAGAGACTGGCTCAGCTTGTTCTGAACAGAAGCCTCTCAGCCCAAATGGACACAAACAGGAAAGGGGCTGAAAAACATAAAATTAACTCTCCTGAAGCACTAGGGACCAACTGCTATTTAAGGAACAACCTGACATTCAGGATTCTTGTAGTAAGAAGTAAAGTTACTGACCTGCAACACTTAACTACTGTGCCTGAAACTCTCCGTAGGACAGTGAGGAAACAAGAAGGAGACAGATGGAAAGCTGCAGTCACTGCCAGAGCACAAAGGGGAACTCAGCTTAAAATCAGATGTCAGGGAAAATAAAGCCAGGAGCACAACTTCAGAATGGAAAGACTTCCTGGAAAAGCTGAAATAGAAAATCCAGTTGGGCATTAAAATTGCTGCTGCAAAATTGTGAAAGTTGGGCTGTCTGCAAGAGACACTTCACTCGATCGAGTAACGCAGTGTGAAATGTCATGTCACTGATTCCCATCTCATGGGCTCCAGCATAAGGAAAACTGATTGATGAAGAAATTGCATCATTTTCAACATAAGGTTTAATTATTAAAAGTGAAAGGAATTACCTAGAAGGACAGTATTTTTTTTTCTCCCACAATTTACAAAGAACAGGTGGAGGAGCAGTCAGGAAAACACTATTCTGCTACAACTGGTAAAATCCCCATTTTGAGTTCTTATATAGTACCAGTTCTATAAGATGAGGCTATTTTCAGGTCACTCAAGACAAAAAAAACCTGTCTCAGGTAATCAAGACAATACTAGTGATAAGGTATTTAAAAATTTCCAGTAGAAGATAAAAGCAATAAGAAGAATGGAAGGGAAAAATACTCAACATGTTGGCAAGTGGAAAACTCTAAAGATGAGAAATAAATGTGGGTTTATTTGAAAAAAGTTTACTATTCAAGTTGGGATTCATAAATTTTTTTTTCTCTAGAGAAATAGAGGTATAACAAGCAGACCAATATCAGGATTAACAGTGAGGGAAGTAAATGGAAGAGAAAACCACTGGCTCTTCCCAAGGCACCCCCAGTCACCAGAAGTGTCCATGAAGGGCAGAATTAGACCTCCAAGACAGATGATGTACTTGTCTTGGACTGCAATATAATGAGCCCAAGCTGTGACAGTGACAAATATATACAAAAATTGTGCTGTGGGAATTTGCAAAGAGAAATCAAACTACATTAATTTGTGAATATGACACATTAGGAACCGAAAGGCATTTATCACTGTAGTCAAACAAATGTGCTTCCAGACTTCCAAGGCCCTTCATGACTTCCAAGTCTTTGATTAAACTGAAAAGTTTTCATCTGTGACTTCTGCCTTCAAAGCAGAGTTTACAGAACTTGGTGTGTGGTTCCCTCCAGTAGTCATAGAGGGAATGGCTGGTAATCTGAGGACACAGAGCACTTGCTTCTCTATTTACTTGGTCTTTTAATTCAAGTCTTCACAATAAGTCTGCCAACAGTTTTCCTGAACAGATTTTTTTTTTCTGCTCAGCAAGAACTGGCAGTTACCGCAGAAATTCTGAAAATATGTCCTGCTTGTGACTGAAGCATACCTTAAACTTACTGTTATTAATAACCCATAATATGTACTCTCTAAAGATAAGACGTCCGTTAGGCTACTAATGTGGTAAAGTATGGCATGTACTTCTCCCAGCTTATTCCTAAATGGAATAGTCTCTTTTTGGTGTCCTGAAGCCATTTTTTTAAGAGCTGTCATCTACATATCCTTTAAGCCCTTTGATACAAGGTGACACCAGTGACACTGTCTTCCCATTCTTCCTTAATCCTTACAGGGGTCTTCACTTTTGTAACAAAATCTAGTCTCTGATAAAATAACATATTATTACCTCTACCTTCCATATACGTTTATATGCATTCAAATCAAAATATCTTCGCATCCTGCAGTACTTAAATTAGCCTACCTAAGGTGTTTGCCTCTTCAGTCTCTTCTCAAAGGGAGAATCTTTTTCCTTCTCAACTAATTATTCGTGTATTTATTTTGATAGAGATGGGAATAAAACCACTGTAATGGTGTCCCGGTTTCAACTGGGGTAGAGTTTTTTTCTCAGTTGCTGATATGGTGCTGTGTTTTGGATCTAGAATGAGAACGGTGTAGATAACACACTGGTGTTTGGGATTTTTGCTAAGTCGTGTTTATCCTAAGTCAAGGACTGGTTTTTTTGTGTCTCATGCTCTGCCAGTGAGGAAGGGTGTGAAAGAAACTGGGAGGGAGCATAGCTGGGACAGGTGACCTGGGCTGACCAAAGAGATATTCCATTCCACAGAAAGTCATGCCCAGTATATAAAGTGAGGGGAGTTGCCTGGAAGGGTGGCTGATCTGGGCTCAGGAAGGGGTGTCTGGCATCAGTCAGTGGGTGGTGAGTAATTGCATTGTGCATCACTTGTTTTTTCCTTTTTCATTTTCAGTTTTATAATAATTTACAATTGTTACTGTACTTTGATTATTGAACTGTGTGTCGTGCCTGATTTCCATCTGGGCTTAAATCAAGACAAATGATCACAAGTTGCCTGGGAACACTATTCAGTCTTAAACAAGAACAAATCTGTCAGACATTTTCCCAGCAGATGTGCTATTATTACAAGGAGTTAATGCTGACTAGTCCTATGACTGATGTTACACAGAAGGTTACAGTGTTCTGCTGTGACCTTATAATATAAAAAAGCTTTAAAATGGCATACCAAGAGTGGCAGACAAATTAAAAACCACCATGCTTCTCATTATGCTCTGTTTCAAGTTTTCTTCATTGTCTCATTAAATGCCCAGCTCTTGTATAACAAGAAAAACTGTCCTCCTAAGGAAAAGTAGATGGAATAGAAGTTCTTATCGGATACAGGTGGAGGCACAGTAGTCATAACAATACACCAAGGACATTACACAAGGCTGTGTAATAAAGTAAGGCATTCATAGGTTTCAAAGTAAAATAAAACTGAATGAAATAATATTTGACACATGACAAAGCTGCCCAAGATATCTTAGGGAAAGTGGAAGAGAGTATTTCAGAGCTTAAATATTTCAGCTGAGAGCACAGAAATCTACTTATAGCATACACTTGGCTGTTGTCAGAGCCTTCATTTTTGGTCCAGTGAGTCTCCTGACATCCTGTTGTCGTGCTCAGGCTATGAACTGTGTGTATGCCTCGGAAAACTGGCAGAGTGCTCTTTGTGCACAGCTCATCAGTCTCACAGCAAGCACCGGGGAGATCCAGAATATCTCTTTCCCTTGTCACACCTCTCACAGCAGGATGGACTATTTTGCTAATATCCTGTCCTCGAGACACCAGGCTTTTCAGGCATAATCTCACAGAGCTACAGAGGACACCAGCCTGAGACAGGACAGTAGGCTACTCCAAAGTCTCATTAACTGGAGCTTTAACTTGGCCATGATGTTGGGCCTAACTGTACTTGGCTGCAAAAATGAAGCAGTAATTCATTGGACTACATTCACCCTAATCCAAAAGGCATCAGGAAGTGGAATACAAAGTCTCCTCACCAGAGTGTCAGGCTCAAGTTTTCTCATCTCACAGCAAGGTGCCAAAAGAATTTACCTGATTGTCTTTCTTGGCTATAAACCGAGCTTAGCATGATTAGCTTGGATGCAAAGTGTTATCTCTGAAGTTAAGCAAGATGAAAGCCACTCCTAGTTTCAGACCCCAAGAAACTTGGTGGCTGATCTGTGCTTAACACCACAGTGTTTGATTCAAACCATGTACCTTCCATTTCTCTACAGCCATGCATACTTGCATTATTTGCAGCTCCATCTGAGTTCTCATAAACATGCAAATTTTCTCACCGGAAGGTATTCAAACTACTCTGGTTACCTTTCATAATGAAAAAATAGCAAAGACAAGACATGGTAGTGCTGCAGTCGCCCTGCAGCGTGGGGGGCTCAGAATGGGTGGACTATCCCGTGTCCAAACCAGCCTCTGAGGATGGCGTGGTTTGAAATTTCCTTCAGCTGTCCTGCTATTAGCTTGTGTAGGACTCATCCCTACCCTAGGGATGCCTTATTGGCCCTATGCCATGGATGGCCAGGGCTGATTGGGTATCTTTGTTATACCTCTCTTGCTGTAACTTTTAAGTTTGCCCACGGGGGAACAAAGGGGTCTTCTGCCCAGCTCCCTTTGGGACTCTCTGCCCCCCGGGGGCAGAGGGAATACGCCTGGAATAAAGCTGCAAGAATTCCACTCTCTCATCTCTTCATCTTCGCTTACTTGCTCGTTAACCCTGCCTGGTCAAACGATTCCACAAGTCCCAGCTCCAGCGCTGCTGCCTGTGTCCCTGTGGGCTGCGGGAACGCGTCCCTCCGTGCAGGCTCTGGGCCCGAGGGAAACCATCCGGGGGCTGGATCAGAACCAGGCTGAGCAATCACAGCAGGGTGGAAATTCTGATCTCATTGTCTCAAGAAGCAGAGAAAACCCTTGAATGGTTCTAGCAGCTATTAGAAATGTTAAAAGCAAAAGAGACAAAGAAGTACTTTCAGCTGTATGAACAAACCCATGACTACTATGCAGTTCTGCACATTGAAAATGCCAAAGACCCAACAGCCTGAAAAAGAGATGTCTTCCACACATCTAAACTGAATAAGCTTTTATTCAAAAAAACCCTCCTGAAGTGTGTCAGTGAATAAACTGCAATTTACCTTGTTATATTGTATAGGTGTGTCTTTGCATTTAAGATGACTGTGAATGTCTTTCTGGCAATCTCCTACTCCTTCCTCTTATGTATCTTGCTCTTTAACAGACAAAATTTTTTAAAGCTAATTTTACACTTAATCATCAGTGTAATGCCAATACATTCCTGTATCAATGCTGCAGCCATTACTGCAAAGTATATTTTAATAAGAAAACCTAACCCCAAAATACATGACAGCCAAGAGCACTTGCAGCCTTGGCAACCTTGTTCAGATTCTTTTGGGTCACCACTTTGGACTTTTTGCTGTGGAGAAGGGCTGTGTCTCGAACGCTCAAAGCTGGCTCTGTGCCATATAGCAGCCTTCTCCCTCGAGCCTCCCTGGGCTCCATGGACAAAGTAAAAGGAAACATTGTAGTGCTGCAGACTATGCATAATCCAGTAGATAATAATTTAATCTGAACTTTCTTAGTCATCTTTAATTACAAATCCATAGAGTATATCACAGCACAACCATAGAGCTAATTTTATTAAACCCTTGGTATTTCTGGGTGAAATGTTCTATTACAGAGCTATACCAACTGAAGCTTAGGCAAAAGAACCTGGTACCACTACAGAAACATCCAGAGGAACATGTAATTCTTCTGTATGAAACGGGGTGTTAACCAGATTCTTACCTAATCCCATGTTGGCTTTTGAATGAAAGCCACTTGCAAAAACAAAGGACAGTGACATGTGAGATGTAGGAAGACAAGTACTCCTCAAAGCAGAGGGATTCAACCCTTTTCTGTTCACCTGGCCCAGCAGGAAGAGCAGATCTGTATTCTCTCTATTCTTCCAGTCACATCCCCAGGCTAGTCTTCACATCTTTTCTGCTTGTAGAGGCCCCAAGGTTTTGAGGAAATGCTAATTTGTTCACTCTTAATAATTGCTTTGTTCCTGAGGAGCTTCATTCACAGTCATCTCCTGCTGCAACATGCCCAGAAGTGAAACTTGAACACATGCTTTGCCATTTAGGACTCTTTCACTGCAGAGGTGTCTGTGTGTACATGTTTGTCCAGTAAAAACAGGCAAATAGGAGCTGGTGATGCTTTAAAAAGCAGATATGGAATGAGAAATAGGCTGAAATTTCCACAGCATCAGATTCTGCAGTTTTGCTCCTCACGCTGTTTTGCCATGGTCTTCTGCTCAAAGCAGTTGCTCTCTGCCCTTTTCCCCTCACCTGTGGGCAACTAGCAATACTACTTTTGCAGAAAGAGGTATCTCTGAGCTTCTGTAAAAAGTATCCTAGGAAACAGCAGGATATCTCCCCGGGCATGAAAACTACCTTTTTTTTTAATGGGAAATGGAGCCACAGTAATGGTGGTAAACATAGGAACTCGATGGAATGGCAGGATTCAACTTATGCTGGAAAATGAAAACTGATAAATTGGACTCTTCCAGTAAGTATTGTTAGAAAACTAGCAATTGCAGCACATAAATGTGGAAATGAGATATAACTGAATAGCCATGTGCTCTGTGATTGTGCTCAGTACCATGTCTCCTCAGCAGATGATACAAACAAAGCTCAAGTCTTCCGCTAAAAATAAGCATTGGAATGTAGAAAGACCAGGCATAAAGCAAGGTAGGAAACCCAAAACATGCACAAAACCAGGCTGCTATCTGTCCAGAGGGAAAGAGCCATTTTTTCGTATTAATTTGGATTTGCTTCCTGCTGCCAGGTTAGGGGGTTTTGCAGTACTATGGAGAAAGAGGAAACTAAAGAGTAGATGCAGTGCCTGCTTTAAGTCTAGTTCTTCTAGACCTGCCTGAAATCAGCCCTCTGTACTCATTTTGAGTCTTTGGCTGCAGGTTTATTTAGCCTCTGGGGAAACACACAGATTGCATTAAATGTAATTAAATGAAGCATAGGAGAGTCAGTATAGCAGCAAGGTCCTGATCCAGAGCTAATGAGCAATAACTAAATTAAACCAATTAAGTTTGGAAACAATACTCATAATATGATTATTGCATTTTAAATCCAAAAGGGAAAACTGCATCATGGGGAAGGGATTATCACACTGGTAGTAAATGCAGTAAGATTCAAGGCAATGGCATCTGCTACACCATTGTATCTTGGATAACTGTCCACAACACCCCTATTTGCAATTCCACCACAAGGCAGAATTTCATAAGATAGGCCAAGATCCAAGGGGGACTGTTTGCAGGCAGCCTGAACACATGGAGAAAACACACACAGCCATTTTATTAATAAGAGAAAAAAGATACAAGCATGGTGTTGTCTCCTCACATCCTGCATTAGCATGGGCTACCTCCTGATGGACCTGATGACATCTCAGTTTACAGCTTTGAGAATGATAAATCTAGAATTTTTCCCCACCCTCAGAGCTTTGCTAGTGAGATTCTCTATTTAAACATTTTCATACAGAACAGGCATAAACATCTAATCAGTAGTACACTGAACCAAGTTAGTCTTTGTTATTGACCCTGATTTTACTTTTCAGGTGAATTGCATGTGTTTTGTTCCATTAAGGGGGTGGTGGTGTTTGTGATGGGAGCAGTTAATCCCATGTGAGACCTGTCTGGGCAGGTCTGGTTTCATCTTGTTCTTCAGATGGCTGATACGGCTGCAGTAGGGTCTTAATTCACCACTGATTGAATTTCTGCAAGTATACCACAGAAACTATTCTTAAAACATTCATTTATAAGCTATGTAAAGGACAAGCTGATTGATGTTATATGACCAGATTCAAGGCTGATGCAGTCAGGTGTAGGTGTTTATTAATTTTGAATCATGATTTCCTGGGCCAGCAGTTACAGTAAGAAGCTGCTTTCTGTCACACAGACCAACAGTAAGTAGCAGGCAACTCTTTCTACACCCCAGTGCCTGGGAGATCAGAGATGGCAAGATGTTGACTCTCTTCCTGGGAAAACAGTATCAAATCTTCTATCCCCAGCTGGTGAAGAAGTGGAGAGTTGGTAATTGCTGTGTACAGCATTGCATCCCATCTAACAAGATGTCACCACAGCATGCTGGCAGTTATTAACAGTCAGGTAATGACTGCTTTTGTAACAGCTAGTATCCCAATTTTCATTACAGAAAGATTTTTGCAATGTCTTTTGCCTAGTTTAACAAAGCTCTGAGAATAAACAGATGAACATGAAAGCATCACCTGTCAGCTACTGGAAAACTCAAAACTTTACTATATAAAGACCAGCCTAACAGAGTTTGTGGTGCTATTAACAGCATGGAAAAATCAGACGCTACCTTCAGTTTCCACTAAAAAGTAGATGTTTCTCTTCAGTTGAACTTTAAATAAAAGCTGATGTCACACTTCACAAGGGCCTAAGTGGGACGGTCTTCTTGCAGTCCAGGTTATCAGTAGTAGAATTGTGTTTTAAAAGAAACTAAGTACTGGAGGAAAAAGAAGAAAAAAATCCAGAAAACTAGCACAGTTATACTCTATATCTTGTCACATAATGCAAGTTTTGATGTCAAGGAAAACAAATAATTCAGTTCCAGTATAGACAAATTACTAAATTCATCTGTGTTCAAATTGTATCAGTAGCAGATATATTACTGGCCAAAATATTAAAAGGTACATTTCAGTCTTCCTCCACCCACTCTCCAGCTAGATGTTTCTTTTACAAAATGAAACAAGGAATGTAACAAGGCAGAAGGAAATTATATTTGGGTGGGGAAGTTTGTCTGGGATAGCTCAGCTCAATGAACATCTAAGGAAGTTAAGAGCCTAATATTCAAGGCATATTATTCTATTGTACAAACTTATTTTGATGCAGTATATGTTACTAGTTTTTAAACTACCAAACTGAATTTTTTTGAAATGCATTTTCTTGTTTTCTGTCAGAAGAGTGGCTCATTTCAAGACTTTCTCCACCTACCTAAAACCCCTTTTTCCCCCCTACATGGTCAACACTATTAACATTAACTTTTTCTTGTTCTGTTTGGAGGTCAGGAGTCAAGGAAATTAAATCAAGAACAATTCAATGAACAATTCAGTTTACTAGGATGCAAAATATGAAGTGTCAGTCTCTGGTATTCAGGTGGTGTTGGTGTGGTGCATTAAAGCTAAGTGTTTGGGGGGAGAGAGAGGAATTCTAGTCTCCCAGTCACATAGTATCAAGTGCTCATGCATTTTGAAACAGAAAATTCAGAGAGCAGCCCCCAGGTTTCTGGCATGCAAAGTGGGCTGCTGAGAAGCCAGCACAGCCTCCTGGCTCCCTCTGCCACCTCCAGATGTTTCAGCATATTCGCTTCCTTGATGTTCACATTCCAGCTGTGCACTGATTCCAGGCCTGCTATAATGATTTGGGTTTTGATCTTGATCTTGAATAGTTACAAGCAAATGTTTTCCACTGGATGGAGGCTTCACCAGGCAGCAATGAAACATTAATAAAAAGGTTAAAAATAATCCTTAGAATTTAATGAGTTGTTAACGTCACTTGAGTCTGAATGAACCTCAGGGGCAAATACAAACATCACTTATGAAGCATGTTTAAAATAAGGCACAAGTCAAATGCAATGTCTAAAATATGAAAAAGTTCAATTCAGATGTTTCTCTCCCTTAAACCTGTGCTATTTCAGCTTTCCAGTTGGACACTTCCATATCTTGGCACCATAGAAAGGCCAGTAGTTTTGTACTCCCTGGAGCTGCACAGAATCTGGATGGATAAAGCAGAGGTTATATGGTTCAAAATTACAAACTCATGGTTCCTAAGATAAATACCATGAGACCACTGCAGGAATATAAGCTTTCAGTTCTCTGAGATTTATTGTAAGCTGTCAGAAATAGTATCTCAAAGTCAAAGGAGACTTACTACAAATTTTTATGTAAAATAACTCCAACCAAGATCTACTGATAGGTTTCTTACTATTGTGAATGGGCAAAAACTGCATTTCAGACATCCCAGAATTTTAGAATCATTAGATAAATTAGGCAACAGAAGAACCTGTCCTGTCAGAGACAGGAAGGTATCTGGAAGTTATCTTGCTTCAGAGCCAACAGGAGCTCCTTTCAGAGTGCTCCTCCTCTCCCCCATCCCAAGTGACATCAGATACTCCTCAGCCTCAGGCCCCAAAACCTAACTATTAAGAACCCACTAAATAGCCCCAAAATTGATTTATTTACCTAGGATTGATTCACTTACCTAGGATTGATTCCAGTCACCAACGCCATTCAGGTACAGAATTAAGCCTGAATTTCCTATATACCTACAAATGCCAAGTTGTTAGCTGTTAGAAACAGTAGTTTTTTGATCAAGCTTCTAAGGGGCTATGTAAAGGTTGGGGGGAAACTGTAGTGTAATGATTACTGCACTTATTTTGAAACATGAAGTTAAGGGATGCCTTGTTAAAATGTAGATGTCAATTACCTTTGTAGGTATTATGTAATTGTTTGATGTAGCAGTTCTTTAAGATAAATACCCGTAAAAATATTCCTGAGAACATGAAGATTAACTGCTCCAGTTAAACACATCCAACATGCATATCACCAGGAGGTTTCTCTGGATAGCTCCATAATAGACATTGTAAGATTTTCTTTATTCTGAGGCTGTTCACTCTCTTGGCTCTACTATGAAGCACCTGAGAAGATGAAACATTGGAATAGGACCAGGCTTATAGGCCTGCATTACCTTTCCCTGCAGATGTCTTCTGGAAGGAAATAGCTCCTGCAGTGAGAGCAGCTGTCCCTTTCTTGGAGAAACACCTTGTAAAGCTCTAACAGATGAGAGAAGACATCCTTCACATGTCTTTGTACTAATTAGTTTCCCTCCAAATTCAGTTTTCTTAGAATGATGCAGTGGAAGACATCAAAGCAATTCCATACAGCTGAGGTCCTGTTTCATACTTCATTGCAGTGCAAAACAGCTCAATGTACTGGCACCAAGCCACAGTCAACATTCAAATTAAAGAGAATTTCTCTGCAAGACAGAAGAATTCCTTTTATGCTTACTGATTTCCTTCAGCTCAACTTCTACAGAAACATTACAGCTCAAGAAAGATGTGGAAGCTTTAAAACTCCAGTACAGTTTCTGGATAAAAGCTCATGCTTTGTAATGCTATCTTCCTAGAAGTTATGCTGAACCACAGAAGTGTTGAGAGAACAGAGCAATACACCACCAGAAGGCACACTGAACCCAGAGCTTTCTTAGAAGCAAGCACAGGATTTTAACACATCAAGAAAGGTGTTAATATCACTAAGGTGAGAGGGAGGCAGGGAGAGGGAGATAGGTCTACACAGACAAATATCAACACAGACTACTGAACAGTTTCAGGAGCTACCTGGTTTGTTTGAGTCTAAAGTTAGACACTTCATTAATTTGTAACAATTTAATGTGAGATGCAGTTCTCAAACTACAGCAGACTGTCCCTTAGGAATGGAAGGGTACATTACTCACCAGGGAATCACAGGATCATGGAGTGGGTAAGGCTGGAACCAGCCACCCTGGGTTATATGGTTCAGCCTCTCTGCTCTAGCATGGTCATCCCAGAGCACATGGCATAGGATTGTGTCCAGACGGTTCTTGAATATCTCCTGTGAGTGAGGGAGACTCCACACCCTCTCTGTTCCATTGCACGGTCACCGGCACAATAAACAAGTTCTTCCTCATATTCAGGAGGAACTTCCTGTGCATCAGTTTCTGCCCATTGCTTTGTGTCCTGTTGCCTGGCACCACTGAGAGGAGCCTGGATTCATCCTCTTGACATCATCCCTTCAGATGCCGACAGACATTGATGGGGTCCCCTCTCAGTTGTCTCTGGTGGAGGCTGAACAGACTCAGCTCCCTCAGCCTTTCCCCATGAGAGAAAGGCTCCTGTCCCTTGATCACCTTTGTCACCTCTGCTCAACCTGCCCCAGGAGCAGAATGTCCCCCTTCTACTGAGGAGCCCAGAGCTGTTCACAGCACTCCAGGTATGCCCACACTAGGGCTCAGTAGAGGGCAAGGGTCACATTCCTCAATGTGCTGTTGATGATTTTCCTAGTGAATGCCAGGACACCATTGGCCTCCTTGGCCACAAGGGCACTGCTGGATCATGGACAGCTTCTTGTTCACCAGGACTCCCAGGTCCTTCTCCACAGAGCTGAACTACAGCAGCATAACTCAGCTAATTCGACACTTAGGCTGCAGTAGATTTAGCCCATTATGAAAGAAAAGGTTTAAACGTGTGGGACTTAGCACCTACTGCTCACCATCAGATGTTCCTGTACCGAGCACGTGGGCACCATGCCTGCTCACTCCCCACTTTTCTCCTGCTCTCTGTGTGTTATGATGTATTTGAGGGCTTGTTACTTGACTTGCTTTCATTTGAAACTATGTTGAGAAGCATTAAAATTAACGCTATTAAAGTTTCTTCTTCAAACAGGAGAACTGCAGTACAGATCAACTTTAGATCTGTTTCATGACTAAGAACCTGTATTTTATTGTGTGGAAGGGATACATTCCATGGACTATTATTTCAGAGTACCTAGGCAGTCCATGTGTAATGAAATGCTACAGCAAGAGCTCTTCAAGAAACATGGACATTGAAGCTCTCATTGCCCACAGCCAGTAGGCTGGAGAAGAGTATTTAATAAAGCAGAACTACAGTGTAGATACAGACCTGGGTGAGTAATGATGTCCTGAGTGCAGACAGAAGGTCTTAACAGGGAGCTGTGACTCCTCAGTGCTTTGTAGAAACTGCACCTCTGATTCTTCCTTCTGTCTTCTCTCTACTTCTTAACAAAAATTGTAATAAAAGCTCTTTAAAAAGGCTGCTACAGAAAGTATTGAAGAATGGGAACTTCATGATAAAAACCAGGCAAATTTAATTCAGATGGGCAAAAGCTGCAGAGTACCAAGCACCCAATAACATGAGGTGAATCAGCCTTCTCCCATGAGCTGAGAGAAGACTGAGAAAAGACCCTATGCAGAGGTTACACAAATATGCTGCTACACCAAAAGCAATTACTCATTCAAGATACACAATTTGGTGGATAACAAGACACTACCATACATAATTATCACTTGCATGCTCAAGTGCCTATTTGTTTAGGCAGTCATTACACACACAGAAATAATATGCTTACTTGCAACTGAAATGCAGTTATCTCTGCTCTTATTTATGGAGCATTTCAGATATTTATGGGCTTAAATTTCTGTGAGGAATCTTACATAAATATTCACTATTTTGTAAGAAGCATAACATTAAAATACCAATTTTCTTTTGAATTATTTCCCTTAAGACTCTAAATGGCTTATAATTTCTAAGATGCCTCAGCTGGCACATGTAAGAAAGCATAAAAAACCCCCAAACCCAAATCAAAATAAACCCAAAAAACAACAACAAAAAATCCCCAACTCAATATTCTGACACCTGTAGCACATAACTGAAGGGATGAAGGATCATGACTTTATTATTAACTGATCAGGAACTTATTGCAAGAGCATGTAGTGGTAATTCACAATCAGGAATGACTTTAAACTGAGAGCTGGTAGATTTAGAAAAGATCTTAGGAAGAAATTCTTCACTGTGAGGGTGGTAAGACCCTGGAACAGGTTGTCCAGGGAAGTTTTGGATTGCCCATCTGTGGAAGTGTTTGAGGGCAGTTTGGATGGGGCTCTGAATCACCTGGTCTAGTGACATGTGTCACTGCTCATGACTCTATGACAATTAAGAAACAACTTCTCCAGGATGTGACTGAAACAGAGTAAATGGGATTTTGGACTATAGCTGTCTATTTAATATGTTCTGCTGAGTTTACAAATACAATAATGTTCCAGTATAAAAAACCTACTTTTGTTAGTCTTTAAATTTGTTATCACAACTATTTTGTTGTTCTACAATGCAGCTAGGAAGAAAGCAAGTATTTAAATTCAAGAAAGAGTTGAATCAGTAAAGCAAGGCAAGTTAGGCATCTATTTAGCCACCAGCAGAGGGACACTGGATATCCTTCCAGCTCCTGCTGGGGTCAAAGCTCCCACACACAAGAGAACCCTGCATTTGTACAAGGACCACAGCTCATGCTGCTCTTAGCCACTTGACAATGGGAATTGGTATTTCTGTCTATGGCAGCTAATTAACATAGTCTGCTCTTTAAGTGGTCTCTGCTAGCCTTGCTTACATCATTTAGTGTCTGTATAAAGCAGTTCTAGAATTAGAAATACTGGAATGACTTTCATGGGCTGTGAACACATAAGGTTTAAGAATTTGGTGAGGAAACAGAGTGCTGCTTTTGTACACACAGGTCTGGAGTATGAATCTTCTTTATGGGGTATTTATTTTGCTGCATGTCTGCACTGATCAGCCCTGTTGCCCATCCCCTTTTCATCTTTTGATTGATATATTGGATTTGGAGTATTTTTAAATTTTTTTTGAGAATTAAGTTTTGTGACTTCCAAGACTTTCTCTTCAAGTCCCGTAGTTTGCAACCAATAGAACAAACATCTAGATAATGTTGACTGAAAAAAATAATTTTATCATTAATTGTGTTTGTTGACTCAAAGAAAGCCATTAGTGATTCAGCCAAGATGCTGAGCATCTTAATCTGTTAGTTATGCTTTCAGTGCTTTGCATTTAAAAACCAAAACAGCCCAGGTGTTTCTAAACAGACACTAACAGCTTTGTCAGCCAGCAATGAATCTCAAGAGTGCTTTACCCTGATGTTATTGGATTTTTCTCAATTGGCAGTAAAATTGGGGACTTTCTGGTGAAATGGACTCAGGCCATTGTTTTGAAAGCTTGTTGAAACAGACAGCCACAAAGGACTGTTTCCCAGAAACATTTGAATTGTTTATCTTGAATAGTTTGGAGGAAACTATTAATCTCAGTAGATACTTTACACTGCTGGCCGCAGTGTGATCATTAACTCTGCGAATGATCAGTTACAATTGCCTTGCCAAAATATGTTTTGACATTTGAACTGCTTCATTGCTTGAACATCTCTCTTCTTTGTCTCACAGGTGATAGAATCAACCTGAGAGTGATCTCTGGGAAAGTCCAGTTCAGATGAAACAGCTGCTGAGAGTGCAATCAACCTAATGCTGTTGGTCGAGGTTACATTTATTACAGAGTGGTAAGCAAAATGAAAAATTATTTCTTCATATAGGTCTTAAGCAAGGCACCTTTAGAAAGCTAGAAAACCCAGATGATGACTTACAGCAATCCATGCTTTGGCATAGAAGGGGGAAGCACTGGAAAAAACACATTGTATCACAGCCCATGCTGATAGATAAACAAGAAGTTACGTGCTCAAGTAGGGGGTTACCTCCAAAGGTGTTAGGGACAAGTAGGTAAGTACAAGCAGATGAAGTTCTGCTCTCTCAGGAGCCTGTGGGAAGTCTTGAATTTGGATTTGTATTTTCTGGTACTGGCTAGGCTGAATTGTGAATTGCAGCTATAACTGTCTTAACTATAAAACTCTTCATGGTGAGACTTTTCCATATTTGACAGAACACCAAGTATCATGAAAATTAGTACCTTTTGAAGTAGGAACTCATAGTTTTCTATTGATGTGTGCTGAGAAGAAATTACAGCAGAAGAAACAGCAAAATGCTTACAGATGAGATGGGTACTACTAAAATTACTATGGAGATGCAAAACATTGCTTTCTTCATATGAGCTCACTAGGCTATTCATACCATTCTTCAGAAAAATAAAGACATTCCATTTACCAGCTCTGTAAGGTCACCAATAGGCCATACTGTCCAATACTGGCACAAAAACTGCAACAATCAGTTTTTAGCACAGTACATAAATGAGCTGATTTCAAGTAGTGCAATTTGAACATTAGCCCCTGTATACCTCCTCTGGATTTGAAAATAACATAGAGGTGTTTTGTTATGAGCTCTATAGCAAAAGAACACACATGGTCTTTCACATAGAGAACATACTCCAACATGCTTAGAGGTCTTTAAAAGAAAGCAATCTATTTATTTCCAACCCTAAGTATTTTGATAATGAAAAATGTATCCATGAAATCTGATTCACTTTGCAAAAAGTATTTAATTCTGGTAAAATATTAAAAACATTGAAAGAAATGTTTTAAAGTCGTCAAATACATAATTTTTGACATTTCTAAAAACCAGAATTCAGCTATTTTATGTTTCAAAGAGTTGTTCCTTCTATAAGTCAGACTATAATTACAACTTGCTTAGGAACAAGGTTGAAAGGTCAAGCATTACATAAGGTAACAGCTTTTTGATCCCAGCTCATTTTTTTTCCTGCCTCTCAGTTCTGGAAACCCTTATGCATCTCTGCCTCCAAAATGAGAAAATGAATTAAAAAAAGAGAAAATGTCCCTCTTTAAGGCATGGTCTGTTCTGCTTCCTTAAATGTCACAGTGGAAATGCTTACCCATCACCAGTCTGTATCCAAGGATGGTTTAAGAACCATTTTCTGCTTGCTGCAGTGGCTCTGCTCCTCTAATTCAGGTTCCTCTATTCAGGTTCCTGATCAAGACAAGCTTCTGCCACACCTCGTGGATTTCCCATAGCCTTAACTTACCTTTGATTTATTTCCTTCTGGCTTACAAAGTATCCAGGGCTTTATAACTGCTCTAAGCTCTAACAAGAGTCAGAGTCTACGTGTTTTCTAGCTGAGGGCTGGTAGGGTGAGCACAAAGCACATGTTGAAGGAGATGATGGAGGACAGTGAAAACCTGCAGCATATCAGCAGCACCAAATCAAAGCAAGGCCACATTTATTGTTCTGTCTTGACTAGCAACACTTTCTCTTTGAGTTCTCCCCAGAATAATTCATCAGCTTCTTGCTTTGCTAATGTGTGCATAGATACAACACAGAGCTGAGTCAGCCATGGTCCCACTGCTCATCTCGAGGATTACTCAGGGGTTTTGAAATCAGCAACAGAAGATTCTCTTATGGATCACCAACTTTTCCTTAATGCATTAAGCAATTAACAGTCATCTAATTAGGCCCCAAACCACAGTGGATTCACAGCCATTGACGATCAGAGCAGATGAAATCAGATCTCTTTGCTTGCTGAAGTATGTCTGTCTCCCTGCAGGCACACCTCTGCACGCCTGAATTACCATGGGGCGTACATTTCTAAGCCATATTTTATTTTTGTTAATATCTAGTCAAGGTTAACAAAGGAAGATTGTCAAGTAAGTGCTAAAAAGAACAGAGAAAGAGTTTATGAAAATGTCCTGAATTAAGACTCATTAGCAAGCTTCCAATGAAAATCTTCACCCTATATTCCATATTCACCTTTACTGTTTTTACTGGAATCTTAAGACATGAAAGCATACAAAATTAACATCTTTCAGTTTTGTTGAAAACTTCACACATTATGCTTAAGCATTCCAGAAAAAATGTCTGTTTTGGGGGTACTCTTTCCTCCCTAATCAGATAATTCAGCTTATTTGGTAAAAGATGGGGACTTTCTATTTCTGATTTTGATTCTATTTTTTTCCCTGTGACATTTTAAATGGGCCTGGGCAAGTGATTTGAACATTATGTGCCTTAACTTACTGCATCCATAGAACTCATACCAGATACTGTCAGTAATATTCCACAAACACACTACTTGGACATGCTGTAGACATTAATCAGGTTATAAAGCTGTAAACCTTCAGGTCAGGCTACAACAGAACTTCATGAACACTCAAAGTCTGAGTCCCGATTTTGTACAATTTTTGTTTGCAACAAACTCCAGAGTCAAAATTGACATCAGCTAGTAGCCAGTTGAATCTAGTCCAGACTACAAGTTATGAAATTTGGCAACAATTCGTTTTTCCTATATCCTATACTGTTTTCTGCTAGTAGAGAGGGAAACAGTACACACAGGAAGGAAAAAAAATATAGAAAGAAGACCAAAATAAAAATGGGTTAAGGCTTCACCTTCAGCCCTGGAAACTTCCACCCACAACCAGCTGTGTCAGGTTTAGACACTAAGAAACAGTCAGGAGACTAAGCACTTCTCACACATTGCTGTTGCAAAAGGAGTGCAATCACAGCACAGTCACCAGACAATCACAGCACTGCTGCCTGTGATCACAGGATGGGTAAGGTTGGAAGGGACCACATCACTACTCAGAGCTGGTAAGGAAGCCAAACAGAAGTTTGGCAACACAGTAAACTTAATGCTTCCAGACTTACACAATATTACTTCTTTCAAGTTCTTCAAACCCTGCATTTCTCCTCTGCAGAGAAACTGTTCCAAGTAAATGCAGAAACATGTGGCTCTTTATATATAATTAATTTACCTGCTGTTAGCTCCTTATGACTTCCTAATAGCCCCACCTTGGAAGTCATAAGTACACTGATGAGAAAGTAATTAAGCTCAGTAATCACAAACATGCACCATAATACTCAGAGGAAAAGCACAGGCTATTCTATGGATTCATAAAAGTTACACATAGACAAAGTCCCAAACTCCCAAGAGCTGGAATATATTTTAAAGCTTTCTCATTTGAATTAAATAATGACAATTTTTTTTTCTTTAAAAATCAGCTCCTATTCCCATCTGGTATTTCTACAACATTTTAAATCTACAAGACGATGTTTCTGTAATAATACTATCCATTTAGAGCCAATCATCTGACAGAAGACAAAATCACTACCTCTAAAAGATTTTCCAATGCCTGTTTCTGAAAATAAAAGATATCTCTTTTGAAAGTGAAGATTACCCATAAGGTAGCATAAACAGCAGATGTTTTTTTAACATAGTTACATGAAGAATGATTTTTAATACCTATTTTCACATTTTTCTTCATAAGCCTCATACCTTTAGAACTTCCCCTTACCCAGAGGTACAAACATTCATCAGAGAGAAAAACATCTGAGTCAGTCTTCATTTAAAATTTATTATATGTCAACAGATTTTGGAAGGTGTTCAAGATCACAGTATAGAGAGCTGTCAAAGTTGAAATAAATTATTTGGTTAGAAGGAAGTGGAAAGAAGTGGTGGATTCAACCAAATTACCAAAATATTATTCTCTTTTAGTGTCTGACAGAAATATGTATTTTTTTTGTGGAGTTTATTTCTGACTTTGTGAGAAGTTACAGTGTTCTTGATCCTAATTAAGATATTTTGTCGTTTAAACTTTGGGGTATTGTTATGTATCCTCTTCAAAGCATCTTTTTTTTTTTTTTTTTTTAATGAGATCTCAAGCCTTTAGACATTCAAGACAGCCCAATTTTTTATCACAGTGCGTTACTGATATATACCCCAAATTGGAATGAAGACTATGTACAAGGAGGCTTCTACATCTAGAGGATCTCTTCAGTGTGAATAAGATTTCACCCTTCCAGCACCTCACTTTTTCATAATTGAAATCTGCTGTCTTCATAATGAACACTCACTATTTTTATTCAATTTATTAAAAGTCATAATACCAAAAATGACACCTATAATCCATGAGCAAAAACTTTATCAACAAGAATTGCTAAGAAAAAATTGGGAACAATTAATCTTCTTGTGAGCTTACATATTAGCTAAAATTTTCAAACTACTGAAGAAGCAATGATATTTTAGTAAAAATATCACACTTATTGGTAAACATCCCCAGAAATCACTCCAAGGATAAAAACACACAAAAGAGGGGGGGAAAAGTAATTAAATTAGATTCACTATAAAAAGTATGAGTGGCAATATGAGATGAAGTATTCCATACAGCAATCAAAAGAAGTAGCCATGTCAGGGTGCTGGCTGCTAGTCACTGAAAGTCTTACGTATCTGATCTCTAAATTGAAAAATCCTGAGGAGGTCAGCCTTGTCCAAGCAGAAATGCTTCTGGGTCTGAGTAGAAGCACTTCAGAGTCTGAAGGACTGAGGGGATTGGGAGTTTAAGTGTGTACATTGTGAGACAGAAGCTGTGGAGAGGTTCTTCAAATTGCAGTTTGGGATTTGAAAGCTAAATGTTCCCTAAAGCCCTCTTTCAGATATCCATATATTTAATTTTTTAATATCCCAAACAAAACTTTCAGGTTTTTATTTTCTGCTACAATGCAGAGATACCAGAGTTTCTTGCACAATTCACAAACTGAATGAAAATATTAGGACTGAAAGATGATCCAGACACAGCTGCAACCTGCCCTGTGTAAGGACTGAACATGAACCAATTCACCCCATTGCAGCTCCAGCCTTCCAAACATCTGAAGATTTAGACACTCACCTTAATGGGTGATAATGCATAAGCAATCCTGTATGCAGTAAACTTGATGGTCACTCTGAGCAGACATTTAACACTGCAAAATATTTGAAAAAGGCCCCAAAAGTGGTGACCCCTAGAGGAATGAGGCACAATTTACATTTACAGTTGAGAAAAGCAGGGGTCTTTCTGACAAAGTAATTCCTCAATGCTTACTTAGATACTCATATATGAAATAGATGTGTTCTTCTACATCCTGCATATTTTCTGAGGTTGTTTCGGTACAGATCAATGGGATGTGGAAGCCTGACACCAGGAAGCATGCTGCAATAGCTCTGTAAACCACAGGAGAGACATAATGCAGCCTGGGCTCTAGGCAGATACAAATAATAAATCATCTACAATACCTGAATTTACTGGACAGACACTGAACAGACACTAAAAAGCCATGCAGTGTAAATGAACACAAGTCCCTAATAATTAGTGGACTCTAACAACACATCTATGCATATCTCTGACATGTAAAACAGTGAGATATTAAATATGAAGAGAGGAAACAATATATTTCCTTTTTGACCTAGCAGCAGTAAAAGAATCTTTATTCAGCATGGATGAAAAGATTAACTTTTTCACTTCTCGTCTAGGGTTCAGTCTAGGTTCATAATTACTTCTTAGTCATTTAGGATTCTGCAGTACACCAGTAGTTCCATGTACTTTCAACTGTCCAGAATCAAATATATCACCTCTGAGGTGCTCATTTTCGTAACTAAATTATTGTCACCTTTTTCTTATAGAATACTAATCAGAAAGAGGTTTTCTGTAGCTTTTGTTAGTTCTCTCTTAAAAATTCAGAAAACTACTTCAGAATATTATTAATAAAATCCAGATATTACTTATGCAAGTACCAGTTTGGGGTTTTTTACTTCATTTTAAATGTATTTGTAAGTGCTGGAGGTTTTCAGGAAGTTTTTCACTTCTAGCACTTCCACTGACCATGTGGATCTTTGTACTCCACAGATTTTTGTGAGTTGGCAGATGGCAATTAAACAATTGTTTATGGGAAATGTAACAGACACGTGTTTCAGAGACTAAAATGATTAATGTCTTAAATATGGTTATGAGGTTTTGTCCACTATAGCAAAAACTGTATGAAGAAGCTACAACCAGAGAAACCTCCTTAAAAAACTTTGGACTGTAAATCAAACTGCTGAGATTAGATAAAGCAAAAGCCATTCTTCAATCACCTCAAACAAACAAAGCTGAGGGAAAAGAATGCATCCACAAGAAAGCCAAAGGCAGCAGAAACTCTTCCCTGTCTAGGACTGGGGTGGGGGAGACCACAGCCTAGAGAGGCCAGGTTTACACAGCCTCTCCCCTAAATGAGAGGGGCAGGAGGTTTCAGGTGTAACCTCTGGTTAAAACAGTGAACACTCATCCTCTCCTAAACAAACCGGCCCAGCTGTGCAGCCCAAAACCCCACAGGCCACATCCATGGGACATTCACGTGAGAGGCAACTGAGGGGGAGTCATAATCCATCCCAGATCCCCCAAAGTGCCCCCCAGAGTCATTCCTGAAGCCTTGCACCACAGGACTGCCTGTGATGCAACAAACCTGGAGTCTGTGCTAAGAGTCAATGGCAAACTGCCCCCTGCCCTCCCAGGGAGGTGCCTGGGCTTCCCTACCCAGCCTGAGCACATATCAACCCATCAGATTCTATGCTTTTTGAGGGGACCAAAAAGGGGTTTGAGAGAGGATTAACAGAACATTGCTGGGATCCAGAGTGGTGATATTTTCTTTATTTTGTCTCTGTCACTCTCCTTCTGTCCCTCCCCACGTATTTTATAGTTCTTTCTCTTCTTCCTTTTCTCTTTCTTTCTCTTATATTTACTATCAAATAAAACTTATACTACTGTCACTGGCATATGGTCTCATTTGCACTCTAATTCAGGCAGAGGCATTTCTAAGAACTTTAATACCAGATCATGTTATTTAATTGGTGCTGTGAGCAGGATAACATTCTCTGACCCAAACTGTCTTTGGCAACAGCATGGTCTCCTCTGAGGGGATTATTTCCTGTGGTTTTCTTCTGTAGGGACCCAGCAACTCCTAGAAATTCTGACACGGTCTTCTCTGAGGAGGTTGTGGAAGCTGAGGTCTCTTCTGCTGTGGGGACCCAAACTCTTGGGAATTCTGATGCAACTTTCTCTGACAAGTTGTGGAGATCAGTTAAACTGATTTAGGGGTTGATTTGGGAGTTTATTTAGGGCTTAAAGAGCCAGAATTTGCAGGTTCAAGTCCTGAAGCGAATTCTGCAGCTGCTGCCTTCTGGGGATGGTGTTGTCTCTATGCAGGCTTAACTTTAGGGGAAAATGCCTGTCCGGGGTGGGGGCCAGTACAAAGAAAATATTTTGTTGTCCTTCCTTGGTTAATTTGTTTGTCACCTCTCCACCCCTGGGGTGGACTTGGTACAAAAAAAAACTGGGACAGAGAGCAATTGGTTACTAAAAAGATGATTGATTACTGAAAGCCTTTTTTGATTAAAAAGGCTTTAGACAGTGACATTTCTTGCAGCTGAACTTGATCATATCCAAATGGAAAATCACTGGAACAAAAGGAGCAAACGGATAAGGTGAACTATGCCAGGGCAAAAAGCAAAAGCCTACCAAAATCCTGGGAAAAAAAAGCAACTCAAATGCCTAATTCACAGACTGCAACCCTTGCAAAGCATTTTAAAAACAGTCTCACTTCCTCTGCTGAAAAATCAGTTGGAGGAAACCCCACTGAAAACCTCTGGCAAACAACAAAAGAACTTTAATAACCGGATCACAACAACGTGCCTGCCGGGATACTTTACACACAGTATAAAAGGTCCAAATCTATCAACTGAAGGACAAGGTGCTCTAATTTTGTGCTAAGAAAGGAACAGCCTAACAGCCTAACTTCCCTTCTCAGTGTGCCATTATCAAACAACAAACCCAACTGACATAGTTTAAGAAAAGCATAAAATAAACTGCATACAATAGAATTGTATATTAAGGGCTATTTATTTCTTCATGTTGAAGAAATCCTCTTCAATAACAATCAGTGTTATTTGTTGATGCTATCAGAAATTGCTGCTAAATACGTTTCTGATTGCCAGATTTGTCTGGTGTAATAGATGTCTGCAAGCTTTCTATTTGTTGCCATATTGACTAATACATACTCAGTACTAAGAAAGCTGTTTGGTATCTCAGATGAATTTTTTTCTAAAAAAAGATAAGGCATCCAGCAGAAACCAGGTGATAAGCGGAGCATTTAAAATTAAGCAGTGAATGTTATCAGCAAACTGTTTTGTGTTTGATAAAATGGTTGGACTGGAAATATAACTGAAATCTCAAAAAAAAAATATAACTGCTCCTGAAAATCCTCTGCAGATTTCTCCCAATGAAACATATGAAACACAGTAGGAAGCAAATATTAAACTTACGACACAACTGAACAATTCCAGCGTGTTGTGGAATCTCAATCCAGACTCTCGGGTAACCCCTCTGTACAGAGAGAAGTGTAATCATTGTGTATTTCACAGCTCTGAAGTAGTCAAAAGTGTCCTTGAAGCTTTCTCAAAAATGCTAAGCCTGCTTCAGTGTTTGTAAGAGTCATTAAGAGACACAAGGTAATCGATACATAATCCCCATCCTTGGAGATACTCAAAAGCCTTCTGGACATTGTCCTGGCAGCTTTCTGGCTGTGACTCTGCTTGAGCACAGGGTTGGACCAGTTGACCTCCAGAGGTCCCTTCCAGTTTTTGATACTTAGGGAAATTTAACATTACAAATAATTTGTAGTACTTGATGCAATTTCTCAGTTTATCTGAGAACTTTTCATATTAAAGGTAAGGAATGCATCAGCATGGCATATTTTACCAGTGTACTGACAACTTCTTTAAAATGTTAACAAAAAAGTTAGAAGACAAACATATTTTATGAAATCATTATTAAGCAACACTGGCCTAACACTGGCTACTGTAACTGTCAACTTCTAAAATAGTTGTGGTTTGCTATTTTTATGTATCTTGACAGAAACTATAATCCATTTAACAAAAATTATCAGCTTTTATGAATCAATAGTTTAAAAGAATTAGTAAATCTCTCAAGAAAGTATCTAGGACAGAGTCACTATTCCTCACAGAAGAAAAACATGTCTGTTAGAACTGAGGAAGATGTATCTTTTTATCTGTACTACTACATTTGTACAAACTAAAACCTAACACCTGAATCTGCTTCACATCAGACATCTTTCTGACCCTCTTTGGATCCTCTTTCATGACTCTGTTTCTACTTCACGATCAAAATTCTGTGCTCTTTAAGGCCAATAACACCTCTTAATACCTCTTGGGTCAGAAATTTCACTCAAGTTGTATGAACTAAAAATAAAAATTGTCCAAGGAGCAGCAATTGCAGATTTTACTGAGTTAAACCTACTGAAAGACATTGAGTAATAACATCTCACATGACAGTATATGAAATATTAATAATCAATGACTAAAGCAAATTCAGAGCAGATGCTCATGATAAGCCTTTAATATAATAGATAAAATAGCAAATTTCTTTTTGCCAGTCTACTAACTTTCAAATAATTGAAAGTGAAAGGTTTCAAAGATTTTATATTTCTTTCCAAATCTTTATAAGAGCCAGGTACCACTAAGGAGCATGAAATATTAATGTCTTAATTTTAAATCTATTTCCATTCGTAGCAGGGTTTTTCCAGCTGGTGATGATATATTTCAATTACAATTCTTTTTCCATGAAAGGAAAAAGAGAACTAAAAAAATACTTTACAAGGAAAGAGGGTGAGCACGAGAGATGTCCTTCTCCAATCCTGGCACTCCTGAAAAGGTTAACAAGGTCTCCTTTCCTGCCTCTGGTGGAACTCAGCTGATTCTCCAAGTCATGATTTTCAATGCTTCCCAACACCACTGAGTTATTTCCTATACTTCCAATCTTGCACTCTGTGGTTCAGGTTAATTTGCATAAACCATTTCCATTTTTAGGACATATTTATAAAGTCATTTACATAGCTGACAACTGCATTTCAGAGAAAGATTCAGAGCATGGCTTCTGATCTCCTGCTAATTGAGGTTAGAAAGGCATTACTGATGTACAAATAATAATGATACCCTGCAACTCAGTACAAACCTCCTATTAATTCGGCTGTGGAAAGAAAACAATCTTTTCAAACTCATTAAATGTCATTTAAAATCCTTGTTAGTATTCCATTAAATAAATTTTAACTGTCAGTGCATTATGGTCTCCCAGAAAGAAGTTTAATTGTTTTGCTGATCGTTCACAGTATGTGTAAACGGTTTTATTTGACTTCAAGGTAATATTCTCCAGGATTTTAGAAAAAATAAGCTCTTCAGTGATTGAAGGCAGAGAGTTGAAATATTTTAAGAGCTTTGGCTAAATTGATTACTATCAAAGTTCATATAAGAGATTCCTGAAAACCAGTTTTGTACAACACAGTTCACATAAGAATATCAAAGTCAAGATGTAACAACTTCCTTAATTAACTCTCAGCAAAAGTCACCCACAAAGGAACCTACTCTCATTTTCAGCTGCCTACAATGTTCACATCCCTTATGGCCACAAGGATTCAATGTATTTTGAGAATTCTGCTGGCTAGGGACAGTTGAATAACTCAGTTCCCTTAAGACACCTCCTACACAGCAGAACCTCCTTGCTTTTGTAATTGTACTGACCACACACGAGGATTTAAGTAACTTCTACCCCTCCACGAATTTTCTTCCAGTCTAAGGAGGTCTCTCTCCCTTCTTTTCCGTTGCTTCTCCAGCAGAGGAGTTCTATCCCAGGAGGGTGTCTGTTTCCCACTGACACTGCATTCAGTCCCTGAATCCATTTGAACACAAGCCCTAGCTAATTGCTGTCAAATTTGAAAAGGCTTCTGGCTTTATTGATGTTAAATTCCCACAAGCGTCCTGAAAACACCTGACTAGTGAAAAAAACTTAATAACACACCAGCAGAGGGAAAGGTCTTTTGCACATTCTTAGGCTTTTTAGACTGCACAGAAAAAGCTGATTTTATTGCCTTCATTGCTCACAGGAAAGCTTGGAGTTGACTACACATCAGGCAGCTCCCAAGGTCCTTCTCTTGCCCCTTCCTTCTCCCTCTGCTCCTTGTTTCTCTTGGGATCAGCACGAGGGCTGCTGCCTGACTTGGCCAGAAGCAGAGACAGCAGGGGTGCTCATCCCAGCACCCTCACAAAGAACACCTGAGCAGCTGCAACACCAGGTGCCAATCCTGCCAGCTCATGCTAGCAGCAGAAAAATGTGCAGCTCTTCTGTCTCCAGTTCTCCACCAGTAGAAACCCTTGCACCTGGGAGCACATCAGGGTGCAGGAATCCTTCTGAATGATGCTGGCTGCTTCCCTCCCTGCTGGCAGTGCCATAAGAGAGAGATGAATTTCCTTTTTGTGGAAATCACTGGGTGGGGGATGCAGGGAAGGTCAGGAGAAAGCTCTGAAAAAATTAATTCATAGTATACAATAGAAAAAATTTTCTTATTGTTAGCTGTCTTCATCTAAGTTTTCAAAAATTCTTATGAATCTGTCAAAGGGTGATTGGTATCAAGTATTTCTCTATAATTCCTAAAATGAGCCTTTGCTCCACAAATTATGCAATTCCTCGATTAGATTCTCATTACCAGTAAGTGCACACACAGAATTTTTATCTATTCCATAATTAAACACGACCTTGAACAGCCTCACATGAAAGCTCCTTGTATATAGCTGTTTGGTGATACGTGTGAACAGGATTTTGCTAACTTGTCTGCACATTCAGTGCTTTTTTCACCAAACTGAAAATTCCAGTGCAGCAACATCAAAACAAAGCATATAGCTTATTTTATCAAATTTACATTATTTCTAGCAAAAAAAAATCTACTTCATTATAAAGACTTACATATAAAAATATATTTGATATACTATGTTATATTAATGTATTTTTATTAAGTTTGCACTTCTCTATATTTTTCCCTCAAATGGCTTCCTTGTTGCTAAAATGTGGCATAAATTTAATGCTCAAAGTAACAAAACACACTACAGGAGTCATAAGAGTTATGAGGCATCTAGGAGAGCTGTTGTGCCTTTCTATAAAGCATACAAGATAAACTATATTATCTGACTCCATTGTAATGCAAAAAAGGATCATTCCTCTCCCACTGACTCTGAAGAAGGAATCATGTCTCCCTATGTAATTTACATGAGATAGATCAGGTCATTTGTTTCTACTGTGACAAATAGTGGACATTATTCTTTCACTGACTATGAATAATACTTTTCTTTCCTAAGCCACATTTCAAGGCATTAGAGCATATTTGTAAAAATGATTAAATAAACCTCTTCACACCTTTGGCAAGAAATTAACATTTTAGTGACAGGCAAAAAGAGGAACAAGGGTGTTTTTGGCTCCATCCCAGAATTTATTTTCCAAGTTTAGAATCCAGTCATCTTCCCTCTCCATCCTGCATATCACTTTCTAGGAATACTTTCTGAGCTGTCATTTTCACTTTGTGCTGCAGAGAAACGAGGAAATACTGCCCCTTCTCCAGGGAGCATGTGAGCACACACTGAGTCTCACTTCTCGTGTACCACCATGTCAGGAGGTACAAACCCAGAATTAGAGCCAGACCTGCTCTCCGGGCAGGTCACCAAGATTTTCTCTGAGACTTGGCCCAGGATATTTTGTGTTTCCTGTGATTAATAAAGACCACGAGTCATATCCGAGAGGGGTGCACTCAGTGCCAGGTGCACAGGCACGCTGCACTTACACACACAGAACACACATTGGATAGGTTAGACTTGCATCAAACCAGCAGCACACCAGCAGTGGCTCCAGTGCCTCCAGTCCAGTCTGACATTTGGCACAGGATGAGCTGACCTGTATATGCCAAGCAAATGCCACGCACAAAAGCCAGGTGCCTCAGACCTGCACTTTTTGCTATATGGTTTTGCTGTTTTTTCTAGGCTTCTTCCTGCTACTAATTTCTTAAGAACTGTAGTCTCTGGAAAAAGCCTGAAGCAATTTGGACAATGCATTTGAACAACGCATTTCTCAGGAAAATGATGTAATTCTTGGGGTTGTCCTGTGCAAGGATGAGAATTGGAATTAATGATCCTTGTGGGACCCTTGTAACTTGGGATATTCTATGATTAATATACAGTCAGTCACATTGTAGTTGGTTACAATCTGTCAAGATACAGCAAATGGTGCTTTGTAAAACATAATCATGTGGCCAGAATCATCCCTGCTTTCGCTGTGGTCTATGATCTATGCTGACCTATGAAGGAGGGATGTGGTCTCAAGTTTATCCTGCTGACATCACTGAGCAGGAAGCCATCAGAGGAACTTTTGAAGCCAGAACCATGACCATGTATCCTGTCAGGAAATAGGGATTCTGACTGGGGCACTAGTACAGTTCATTTAGTAATTCCTAAAGCATAGCTCTTACATGTAGATGGAATACATAACTTAAAAGACTGTCATATTGAACAACAGCTTTTATTTTTAATGATTGAGGTTATTGTAGCAATCTCATTTAAAGAAAAATTATCAGTATAAATTAAGATTCATGTATATGAAATTCAGATATGCTGTCTACATTTTCTTTTACATCAGTAGAGTATATGGACAATCAGCATTGCTCTAGTAAAGTAACATTTGTATTTTAACTCTGTGAATTTCCAACAGAAGTACAAGTAATTAGCATATGGATTCAACTCAGAAACATCACTCTGAGTAGAGTTTGTTGTGTATAGTGTTCTCTCCATCCTTCCTGAACCCTTCCTGAAAAAGTTACTCTCTAGAAACCACCAGCCTGACCCTTTCCCCTCATTCAGGATTTCAGGGAAGAGATTTGGATAAGAGGTTCAGTTAAGCAGTTGGATTCTAGGTAAAAGGATTCAAAAATACCAACCCATATTTACTCATCTATGTATCCTCATATCTGTAGGACTACAGATTATTCAAGGATTATCTGAGCAGCAGGGATACAAAATGGTGTTGACTAGGATGGACAAACTAAATAAGGTCTCCTTATCAAAGCATAAAAGGGCAGGAAAAAATGTTTAAGAGACCTGCTTAATTTGTCACAAGTCAAACAGCAGGGAATGGAGTTCCAGCAGGCCAAGGCTGGCACAGAGAGTAAAAGAAGAGCAGTCCAGTGGACTTTGCTCTGTAAGCCAGGACCCAACAAAGCACCAGCTGGTGGACCCTGAACCAAGGAGAAACCCACCACTGGATATGGGTTGGTGGGCCTCAAGCCACCCACAACAGGACGCAGGTTCGGTGCACTTGAACTGGGGTAAAGTGGCATAGAAACCTTTAACCCTGTCTCCAGACCTTTGCCTAAAATGATCCCAAAGTGACAGAGGATTGTGGTTATTGTCCAAGTATGGGTTTCCAAGTACAGTTTGTGTCCATGCAGTAGATGGTCTGTGTGTGGTTGCATAGATGTGTAGAATATAATTTAATTCTAACTCATAAATCATGTTATTTTTGACTGTAAAACTGATAATGACTTCTCATGTTATTTTCAAGCAAAGATTACTTCTGTTGGTGAATGGGCCACAGGAGATGGAATTTTTCTTCATAGAGTAGCATGAAATATAACCTAAGTTTGATTTGAGCCATATTTACAGAAAACCATGAAGAGAACCTATGACTTTTAATTCTGAAACATGATTCTTTCTACATTGTAATTACTTCAGTCTTTGATCCCATGCCATAAAAATTGATGTAATTTTGTTATTGATTTCATTAAAAGTTAGATAATGTGTTGATGCTGACAGAGCTTTAGCAGTGAAATTCTTCAGCTCTCTAGTATTTTACGAGAACTCTTTCTTATTCATGCTAAGGAAAACAAAGTTATCAGTGTTTATCAATATTTGCACCTGCATTTGTTTTTTCCAGATTGTTATGATTTCAATTAGAAAAACACTTGCAAGCGTACGTGTTAGAAGTCAGGCCAACCCCTCGGAAGGTGCTGGCCAGAAGAACCAATTACTTTATGCCATCTAGCTCACTTTGCAAACTAACATATAAAAACCTCAGAAAAATATGAAACTCTTGGCTTGCTGCTTTTCTGCTGATGTGGACTCATGTGGTTTTTCTACACATCCGCGTTACGGCAGCAACATCAATGTGCTCAGATTTTCAGTAGGTTAAAATAGCTTCTTCTTACAAGTGCATTGAGACATCTTTGTGGAGAACAGTGTTACACTTTCTTCCCGTTTGCTACACTGCATCCAGCAAACAGTACAGATAGAGAAATTAGGCAAGTATTCTTGTGGCCCAGTGTACTACTATGCAGAAACACACAAGCGAGCTCTGAACGAGCCACCACGGAACAGGAAATCACATCCTCCCACTAGCACTGTGCTCGGTCCAGCACAGGTAATTAACCCAGCTGCTGCAGTCTGTGCAACAGACTAAGAAAATTATCTTTATAAAGGTTCTCTGGGTGGGCAATATGCTTGTAATGGTCTCTCTGTAAAGCAGGTGGCTTGCGAGAGCTTTTGCAGATTTATGTTCAGGCACTACCTTCTCTAATTAGTCATCAAATAAATTGGTTTGTGCATGATCTGTTGACTTGTGAGAAAAGTAAAGAGAGTTCTCTTAGGAAGGAAGTACACAATGGTTTGTTTTTTCCCTTTTAAGTTATTCTTCAGTGGCCAAGCACTAAGGTAGAACCAAGCTAGCTCCAACATCCTGGAATCCTGATTCACATCCTCAGTTTTGCCCTGCTGGACAAAGAAAGGACCATGATGTCTGCTCAATTTATCTTGAAAATGTCCTGTAGGAAAATGCTCTGCAAGTCTGCAAAATAGTACTGCCTTCTCTGAAAGTCATTGTGCTCAGTCTCTGTTTTTATTGAATTCTCTGCTTGACTGGTGAAAGCCTTTCCCACAAATCCAAAAGGTCAAAGTAAACATAACACAAATCATCATATTACTATTTAATTGCATCTTACAAAGTACTGGGACTGTGTGCTCCATTCATCCCATACATTTGTTCTACTGAAATGAAAAATTACTTTGACTTCCACTTTTTACTTTAAATGTATTAGTCCTCCTCTTTAGACATTACAGTTATTAATGCTCAGGCTGCTACCATGGCTCTGAATTCTTATCACTCACTCAGCTGATACTATTACCCAGTCAAAACTGACATCAGAAATGGTACCTTAATATTAGAGAAAGAAATCATGACTGGAATTTTTCATAGATTACACAGCATACACTACTTGGGAGACAAAGAAACAGCAGAGGCAGTTTTTAAATAAAAATTTATAGCCTCATCCAAAGTGAATAAAAAAATTCTCCATGATTTCAGTAAATTTTGATTCTAGCCCTATGTAATGAAATTTAGGAGGGAGACCAGCAGTTGTGTCCACAACCTTTCTCTCTTTTGATGTAATTTAACAGCACTGACAAGAAATTTATAAAAATACAGCAGAGATTTCTGGGTGTGTTTCCTGCAGAATTAAACAGGAGCCAGAGCAGTTTATGATACTGAAAAGCAGATATTATACTTGAGCTAATATAAAGCTCAATAGTTCCCTAATATAACTTATATCAAAATGAGAAGAAAGATGCCTTCACTGTTAACAAATTTTAAAAGTGTTGTAAAGGTGAAAAAGACTTTCTTACTAGATACTTTCTGCTGATGCAACTACAGATATTGTTACTCTTCCCCCACATGGTTCTTCTGTGTGTCTGACAATGCAAGCTTCCTGAGGGACCTCTCCTGTAACTGTGAAATGGAGATGATACTGAAACCAGGAACAAGAAAATAGTGTGGAATATGTTATGCCACAACTTTTTATAAACACACAATGGAAATTTTGCTCTAAGCATGTTTACTGAGTTATAAAATCTTAAGACAGGTTTATTTGATTTATCAACCTGTAATAATACACATATGCAAAGCTGTGAGATAGGAAGTCTTTATAGATACAAAGTGTTAATGATCCTTTGAACCTGTGTATGGAAAGGCTTAGGATGACTAGGCAGGGATAAATATGATTACGTATGTTCAAGGAAGCTCCTCTGATTCCCAGCAACACGGTTTTATAAAAGATTTCAGGAGTTCTCAGAATTTTGTCCAGGTAGATATCTTCTTGGTTATCTTCTAAAAACAATAAAAGGCTACTTTGGCAGATATTTCATAACTGTCTTATTAAAACTGATGCCTTAGGTGTTAACTTTTATATTTTTCAAATCCTGTACTGCCCAGTGTGTAACTGAAGTTTCTTGTAGCCTCTTCGTTTCTGCCCTCTCATTCTGCGTAGTCATAACAAAACCTCTCCAGGCCAGCTCTCCAAGGACACTCAGACCATCCTAGACCCAAAAAGTGTAAACCAAAAGCCTCTGAGAGGGGGGGCCAAGCTGAGGGGAATTATATCATTAAACTGAAGCTTTAATTGGAGAATTAACCCTGGCTATGCAAATGAACCAAACCTATAAAGGTGTGAAGAACTCGTGACCTGTCGTCCATCTCGGGGTCTGTTTTGGCAGCAGCCTCTGGCTCCCAGGGTGTGCCTTTGAAGGCCCTTCAAATAAATACCCACGTTTATTCCCTTTACTCCTGTCTAGTCTCTGTTTATAGAGGCCTCTTAAGGCATCAAAATAACACCATTAAAAAAAAGAAAAAAGAAAAAAAGAGTAGTTAGAATACAAAATGAGATTAAATGAGTCCAAACTTTATTCCAGAAGGAAGGTACCATCTATGATGGAAACGCTTTAAGACCAGAAACAGTCATGGTTCTCTTTGGCAGTATTTAATAAAGTTTTGAATCATCATGATGGGTGACACCAACAGGTTTGTTGGTACTTGCAGTGATTTACCTATGGTCTCAGCATTAAAGAATCTGAATGATGACTGCATGTACTATTCCTCTGGTGACTTGGATGGTTAATTCTTTGCTTGACAAACTGGGTGGCAATGAGCAGCAGCCTCCTTCAGCCATTTAAAGTCTTACAGAAGGTGTGGCTTTACACAGCATCTGGTTTTCCTGACAACATTATTTGGAGAACATAACTGGGAAGAGCAAGGCTGGTGACGTCCCAAGCCCACCATCAGTTTTGTCACCTTAACAACATGGGAACAAAATCCTAAATGATCTGACTGAGTTTGTTGGAACAGAAGCATTTTGAGAGCTCTCATTTGCTAAATAGTCTTGGAATAAACCGAGATATTAAGTGACAAGGAGACTGATGAAAGATGCTGACATTACTCCTTTTTGAAGATATTGAGGCTAATTAGAATAGTCTGTTGTCTAGTGCTGGTTCTATGCCAGTAATGTTTTAGTTATATTTAGAAATGTCAGCTGTTACTTAATTGCACAGTGGATGAATTTAATTAGCAAGTGGGTTATTTTAACAATTGAAGCTTACTGCTTAACAAAACATTGATTGAAATATTTGATACTAAACACTCTATCATGTGATGTCAGCTTTTCAACTTGTTAATGATGCCTGTGACTGTCAGGCTGTTTTCACAATCTATTATTGTTGAAAGTAGCAAGTTAATAATGAAGACAGTAAAATCCTGTTTTTCAAACATGTAAAAACACTGAAATTGTTGTTACTTATTAAATAATTTGATGAAAATCATGTCATTATTATATCATGTTACTGAGGGTCATGGGTTTTCAGTTGTGAGTTGGAAGATTGATTTTATAGGATTCTTTGAATCATCTTCCCAGTGGGTTTTTTTTGTTTGGTTGGTTGGTTTGGTTTGGCTGTTTTTTTTCCTTTTTATTGCTTTTGCAATGGAGTCATGGAGTAATCCACTAATAAAAACTATGGACTGTTTGTTATGTAAAGGTATTCATCAAGTTTAATTTGAGTCAGTAAAGAGAAACAAAAAGTGGAAGCAATGATGAGACAGTTGGTAGGGCATGTGGAACAGTCCTCTTTAATAAGAGACATCTTTCTTGATTTTTAAACAGCAGTAATTGTTCATTAATATTTTTGGGAAAGGAGCCTGACATGCACATTGCCTCAGCAGGGTCTCTGCAATGACACACCTGCAGCAGGCTACTGCTAAAAGGCTGTAAAAGCATTGACAAGACAGGTAAGCTTTCAGGCTTTATTTTTATTTTTTTTAACATACTTTTTCTTCCTGTATGTTGTCACTGGTAAACTAAACATTGATGAGTCAGCCACTTAAAACCACTTGCTGACAACTCATTTAGGCTTCCTGGCAGGAAGAAGTGCAGATGCTGTGGAGCAGCTGCAGCCACACCTGAGCATGCACAGCTGGTTTGCAAGGCAGATGAGTTCAGGGAGCTGCCAGGGAGTGGGCCAGAGAGCCAACAGGAGTGCACTTAATCACCTCAACAGAGAAGCTGTATTTGTTCCACAGACTCCTCCTGCGACATCATTAACATGAACACAAGCTGTTCCATGGAAGTGAAAGGTAAACACACTGATTATTAACGACACCCGGCTGACCTCTGTGTCCAGCCTCTGCTGTGAGATGGAATCACAATTGCCTTGTTGTAATGCCAGGAGATCTATAGAATTAAATCTCCTGGGAGGTACTTCCAGTCTATGAAAAAAACATAAATTCAGTGTGACTGAAATGGATTTGAAACATAATTCATGCCAGTACTTTTTTCCTGCTTTGCTGTAAGAAGCTGTAGAATTAAATGTGCCATTTATAAATTGCATATAAACTCAAGATGTTATTTCACAACATCATAAGGGGATTATATATCCAAACACTATGAGTTGTGAACACCTTACATGTGGTTAAATTGGATTGTATTTTACAGAAAATGTAAGTAAAGAGGAAAAATGAGCCCCTTAACATGAGTTATAACTACAATCCTTGTAGAGAGATACACATTTCACCTAGTTATGTATCAATCCATATTTACTGAAAAAATGGAAGATGAGTCATGTAGTAAAGAAAAAGATGACATATAAGGTGCAAATATCATAAAGACAAATGTTTTCATATAGCAATGCCACCAAATGCAATAATTTACTTGGGTGGTGTATGAAAACAAAAATGTAAATAAAATTTTACCTAACAGTGAGAGAGAGTCAGGCCAGCTGTTTTGAAAAGACATTTCCTACTGCCTCCTAAAACTTCAGTTTTAACTCTCTGATTACTCAGTTGTTGTATGGACTGTCACACTAGCCCCTCTTCAAAAATTGTGATGATGAGGATATTGCTCCTAACAGAGCCCTAGTTCAAATCTGAAGCACTCAGGAAGAAGGTTTTCTCAGAATCTGCTCATTTTCTACAAATTTGCAACATCTAAATTTCGGTGCTTTAAGTAAGTAATCCTTTGAGAGACATCTTTGCCCCAGCAAGGTAAGAAATGGACATCTGTGAACTTCAGATGGTTTTCCCTCAAAGGGCTAAATCTTTGAGCTTTTATCTGGTGATAGCACTTTTCCCTTCTTTGAAACAACTGATGCATTTCCCTGAACTGCTGTAAATCAAGTTTCAGAATAATGGCAGATTGCAAATTCCTGTAAGGATTGCTGAATTCCAGACAGAATCCTGTGGAGATCAGCTTCAGAGTGAGCACTAAAGGAGACAGCTCTGCAGCTCATTTCTTATCCTTGGCCTTCTGTTTTGGATGTGCAAATAATGCTGTGCTTGAAAGTTTGGATAAACTCCTTAAATGATCAAAAATCAAATAAAGAGCCATTGTTTTTCTACACTAAGTAACTTTACTCTTTGTAATGTTGTTTGAGACACAGGCATCCAGAGGTGAGAGAGAAGTAAATACATGAGCAGCTTCTCAGGGTCTATCCTGAAGCTGGACAGATACAAGACTAAGGTCTCAAATGCACTTTGACAGGTGGAGAGAAAAGAAATGCTGCAATTATTTGTGGGTTTATGCACTGCAAAAAAGAGACTTAGGGTGTCTTACAGCAATTACACAGGAGGTCAGCAGGATGCCATGGACCATCTCATTCACCAGGACTATTTTAGTCTCCCTTCTACAGCTCTACCTGCCTAGGTGAAGGCTCCTGGTGTACTGCAAGCTCACTGAAGAAGGAACTGTGGTCTGTGTTTGTACAGTGCAAGCGGCTGCTTCTCCCACACCAAGGGTCCTAGTTCCTACCAGAACACAAATAACAAAGCAAATAATGGTAAGGCAGCCCGTTGTAATTGGAAAAGCCAGTGTAGCTTCTTTAGTTCAGTGGACACCACACCTGAAATAGCAAACTCTGAATGGGCTCCGTGGTGTTTGCTTTACATGGGAGTGCTGATAAATCCTTCTGGCATCATCGTGGCAAATAAATTCAATTCAGTGGTATAGAGTGAGTCACATCTTTCATACAAGCAGACAAAACTAATTTGTGCTAAAGCATCGCAAGGGGCTAAAGAATGAAGGAGAAATTATCATTGCAAACAAAATTTAAATCATTCAGTAATAATGTAATCTAAAAGTTTCCAGTCCAAGTTGGTGTAGGCTGCAGTAGCATGCCTGTTACTTCTAAATAAACGGTGGAGGAAAAAAAAAAAAAAANCCGTGGGTGCAGGGTTGCGGCACAGCTCGGGAGCTTTGGCGGGGAAGGGCCGTCACTCCTGCCTTTTCTCTCCTTCTGGGCCAGCTGGTTTTATGGAGCAGCACTAGGGTTTGTGTTTTACCATAGAATCATACTGTTTGGTTTGGAAGTGACTTCAAAGACCTAGGTCCACCCCCCATGCCGTGCTACCTTCCTCTAGACCAGGTTGCTCAGAGCCCCGTCCAGCCTGGCCTTGAACACTTCCAGGGATGGGGTATCCACAGCTTCTCTGGGCAGCCTGTTCCAGCACCTCACCATTCTCGCAGTAAAGCATTCTTTCCCAATATTGCATTTAAACCTATTGTTTTTCAATTTGAACCCATTCCCCNCTCCACTCAGCACTGAATTTTAATTCTTTTGGAAGTTTGATAGGGCTCTCGGACGGGACTACAGCCCCCAGCAGCCCCCGCGCGGCACCGTCGCGCCCGGGCGCGCACCCAGCGGGCCCCNTTAGTTGTGCTGTTGTTAAGTTGTTTTAACACCATGTTAGTTTTAGCTGTGTTCCCACGGATGGGCAGATTTTTTGCTCTTCTTTCCAAATTCAGAAATTGTTCGGGTTTTTTTGGTTTTTTTTTAGTACTTCTGTATGTTTTCCTGCCGTGTTTGGGGAGTAAAAAGCTGAGAACCCAAACTATTACAAATTTATTACAGGTGTAATCTGGTGCAAATTGAGAAATCCTCGCAGAGTTCCTGCTGAGTGTCTTGAGCAGCTTAGGCTTCATTTTTCAGCCAGCAGTCATGCTGATGACTATAAGGAAACTTTGAACTCCCACGTCATGTTCTACAACCATGTGGGTGCTGTGACGGCACTGTAAAGCTTAGGAGACGTTTATGCCTCAGAAGTGTATGACTGCGTTCTGGGTCTTCCTCCTAGAAAATATTTAGGGCTAAACGAGGTGTGTCTGACACTACCCTGGATTTACTCCTACACCTCACCATTTGTATTGTGAAGTAGTATTTTCATGAAATAAAACAAGTCTTGGAAAAGCTTCTTAGTGGATCAAGAGAGGTGTTAGGATGTTTGTCATTAAAAAGCAGGCATTTGATAGTGCTTAGGTCTTCAGTCCTCTCCTTTGTCAGACTGACAGCATGCTCTTGGGTGTGAGCTGAGAGGTTGGAGTGGAGGCCACCCAGCTCAGTGTGCTGTTTCTGAAGAGATGATGCGTGTTTATGCAAGGAGTTCTGAAGAAAGAGCGTTCTTGCTTCCAGGCTGTCTCTGGCAAACAATGCCTTAAGGATCATCCTGAAACTGCTTTTAAAAAAATCTTCTGGAAGGCTAAGCAGAACCCTTAAATGTCTGTTAACAGCTGTAGTAAAATATTCTACTTTACTTTGACATTTTAGCTGTCACTTCAGAACTATTTTTTATAATAATCTGGAAATAAAAGTTCTGCAGTTTTCACCAGCTACCTGGTACCTCTCTCTTAGCCTGCAGTTATGTTTGGTCATGTCCCTGTTACGTGTCAATGAGCAGTGTTGCAGGAGAGCCTGTAGAACTGCCATAGTGAAGTTTCTGTGTTTCCCATGAATAGTTGCAGCCAGGCTTCTTCCTTGAGCTTCCTGTGACATGAAAGGAAGCAGCTGTGCCGGTTGCAAAGCTTTGAGGCAGTTCTTCGTGTCTGCATCGTCACAGTTCATTTTAGAGACCAAGCTTCAGTGTTTTGGCATGAAGCTGTATGGTATAGTAACTTGTAAACATAATCAAAATCGTTTGTCACTTGGTAGGAAGCAGTGTAGTTAGATGCACTTGTAAAATCAGACCCAGTGAGAACAACCCCGACTCTATAACATTATAGTCACATTTCTCTGTTAGGCATTGATACTTTTAATGTATGTCAGGGTAGAAAAGACTTCTTGACTCACTATGATGAAATAAAAACATATATTTCATTGCAGTCTACAACTTCCTTGTGAGGGGAACAGGAGGGGCAGGCACTGATCTGTTCTCTGTGGTGAACAGTGACAGGACGCAAGGGAGTGGCCTGAAATTGTGTCAGGGGAAGTTTAGGTTGGATATTGGTGAAAGGGTTTTCACCCAGAGGGTGGTTGGGCACTGGAACAGGCTCCCCAGGGAAATGGTCACAGCACCAAGTCTGGCAGAATTCAAGAAGCATTTGGACAACACTGTTGGGCACATGGTGTGATGCTTGAAGATGGCACTGTGCAGAGCCAGGAGCTGTACTTGGATGATCTTTGTGGGTCCCTTCTAACTCAGAAGATTCTGTGATTCAGTCTTGTGGAAGCTCTGTCATTAGCTTAACTTACAGAGTGACAATTGACAAGTACAAATGAAAAAATCTTCATTGCTAGATCTAAAGAATGGCTTCATGGGTAAATATAAAATTATATCATCAAAATAGCATTGTAATGCTCTATTTTAAAGTATTAATATTATGTATGCCAAACACACAGTGAAGCTTTCTGAGATGGAGCTCCCAATGTGAATGTGGTTGGTGTCTCTTCTTTCCTTTTTTCCTCAAAAAGAAAAAATCCACCTAAACACAAAAATCTTTAAAGTGTATTTAAAAGGCGTTCAATTTTAGTTTGCCATTCTACACTATGTATATTAGAAAAATACTTTTTAATGTTATATTATTTTAATTAATCTAGTGGGGTCTTTATTATAAAGCTTATAGTAAAGCTTTTCTGGTTGCCTTTCTAATTCTTGATCTCTCTTCATTGTTTTCAGTTCTTAGATTTGAGGTCTGACTGATTTTTGTCTCTACTGGACATGACTTTAATTCTCCTATACCCATGCTGCTGTCCAACTGCTCTCTGTAGGAGATCTTTATTAGAAGTTGGAGGAAGTGAAGGTGTGGGGCTGAGCAGCTTTCATTCCATTCTGCCCTGCATACTGTGCTGACTCAGTTGTCTGGATGACAGTCCTGAAGCTCCACCACCCAAAAAACACAGGCAGGAGCGAGAATAGAACTGTGGAATGGTGACTGAAACAGCAGTGCTCTGCTCTGCTCTCTGCTCTTCAGAGGCCTGGCTTCTGCTCTAAGGTCTTGTTAGTAAAGAAACTCATGGGAGGATTGTAGTATAGTTTCTCCTTTAAATGTGTGAACAGGTGATATTTGTCTTTGTTAGATAATGGTCTCAACTTTGCTATTTTCAGTTTGATTTACCACATGTAATGGCCTCAATGCTTCATTCACATCTCCATGTAATGCCTGGGTTGATTTCCATAGCACTCATCTGAAAACATTATCAAGGGGAAAAAATTTACAGCCATTCCTCAGTTTCTCTTATTTGCATTTTGAAGGGTAACTTCTGCATTTGGAAAAAGGTTGAGTCCCTTTTCCAGGAACTTGCAGAACACTTGCTCCAGTGGTGTTTTCTGTCTCTGACTAGTGCCTGTTGTGTTTACAGGTGATGGAGCAGCTGCAGGGGGCTATGGCTATACCAACAGTGGTTACAGTGTTTATGAAGAAGAGAATGACAGGTTAACAGAAAGTCTGCGTACAAAAGTCAGTGCCATTAAGTCGGTAAGTATTGAACTACAGTGGTAGTCACACTCTTTGAATTCAATTACCTGACTCAGGGAAGCAGTAAAATAGCTTAAACCAGAAATTTAGAACTGTGATGTGTTAACCTGGTTGGATGCCAGGTGACCACCAAAGCTGCTCTATCACTCCTGAGGTGGAAGGATGAGGGAGGAACAAGTATGATAAAAGGTTCATGCACCAAGATAAGGGCAGGGAGAGATCACTCACCAATTACCATCATGGGCAAAACAGACTTGATTTGGGGAAATTAATTTATTGACAGACAAATCCACAGAGTGATGAGAAATAAAATCTTAAAACGCCTTGCCACTGCCCTTCCCTTTTTCCTGGGCTCAACTTCACTCCCAATTATCTCTACTTCCTACCCCTCAGTGGTGCAGGGGAATGGGGAATGGGAGTTGCAGTCAAAAAAATATGTAACGTGAAAACAGCTCTTAGAAATAGCATGCTAGTATCCTCTGAAGGAGAGCTTTGGTATTCTGATGATTCTGATTCCTTTCAGAGATTGAGGACTTCTTTCAAACAAGTCTGACTGAAAGACAGCTATGAGATTAAAATTGTGTGGGTTTCTTGTTCTTAAAAGCTTAAAGTTTTATAAAAGTACATTCCAGTGAATTTTTAGGCCCGAACTCACTTGAAGTCTTTGCTAATACTGTTGATTAAAATTGGTTTAGTCTCAAAGAGGAATTAAACAGGTTTTGAATAAGTATTTAAAACAAGGGAGTTAAAAAAAACTTTGACCTTTGTTATCAAATTTCATTTCTTGTCTCCTCTTGTGGTATGTTACATTTCATAATCTGTGTATGTCAACAGTGTCATGGTGCCCCAAGGAGCTCTTTCTGTAGGTGCCTCTTTCAGTGCAATGGGATAATCTTTGCCTATGGAATAGCCTTCCCATAACCTTCCAGGAAGCCTCATGTAAAATCAGTTTCACTCTTGATTGAAATGCACCAGTAGGAGATAATGAGATTCAAGCTGTGACATGTGAAAACAAACTGGTTTTGGCTAGTCCAAAGCATGGGGGCATGGAGTGCATTTCCCTCCATCCTAGGAGTTGAGCAGGTTGTTCAAGGCCTCCATCATCAGTGCTGATAATGGAGGAAAAGCTGCTAAGAGTCAGGCTCAGTGCCAGTTCTCCTGTTTAGCTGCAGAGCTGCTTTAAGCCAAGGCTCTCTCTTGTGGCTGGCTCCCACCTTTGTGATGCTGCGGCTGTGCTGCAGCTCCAGCTGTGCCTGGTCTTGTACCTCCCTGGTTCCAACCCTAACCTGACTGCAGTTTCTGGCTTCACCTGGGACCTGTCTCAGGCTGCTGCCCAGGCTGTTGCTGGCCCTGGTCACTGTCCCAGGACTGACTGTTCCTGGCCTGTGCAGCTTTCCTCCTTGTCCTGCAGCACCCTTCTGTTCCGTGACACAGAGCAGAGAAGGGCTGCACAAATTTGCTGAAGAAAGTCCCATTTATAGCACAGCAGCAGCTTGTCAAAAGAGACCTGTTTGCTGGTTACAAGTGTCAACTCCAGCAACACTGAGTCAAACCAATGCTCATGGTTCTCTCTGCTGTGTGCCAGCAATTTTAACAGTTGTTCCAGGAAATGGGTAATTGCTACTTCAGACTTGACTAGATCTTGAGCTTTTAAAAGTCCATGCAATAATTCAAGTAAGACATTATGTGGAAAAGGGGAAAAGGAGCATTGAGTACTTCTCTGACTCTTGAGATTCATTCAGTCAGATGAAAAATCTTTATTTCCCTAAGTGTTATTGATAGAACACTGTGCGTATTATTTTGTTTCTTGAAAATATCAGGTATTGCTTTCAGTGGAGAAATTCTAGTCATGTCATGTATTTTCAGCTGGGTTCTCTAATCTATATATAACTGATTATTCATATTTAGTACTTTTCATTTTATTTTGTTTGGTTTTCTTTTCATAGCTTTCCATTGAAATTGGAACAGAAGTAAAAAACCAGAATAAAATGTTATCAGAAATGGTAAGCTTTCTTTAAATATGAGTCAGGATTAAGAAGTTAATAATGTAAAGCATCCTGTGTTTTAATATGTGTTTTATGAACATTTGTATTAAAATGCTGACAGCTTATTGTTGACTGTAACGTGTGACTAATTTGTGAACAGTATCAGTACTTCTGTTCAAAAAGATAAGGTGTGCAAATGCATTACTTTTAAGGCACAACCAAGATCTTTATGCTTCAGATACGAGTATTAGTTTTCAATTAGAAAATGTATAGTAACATTAAAAAGGCACTTCTATATTTAACTGTATTTAAGAATAGAAGAAGAAGCAAAAAATAAGGAAGACAGAAATGCCTGCTTTGCTTACACTTTTCTTTGGCTTGGGGTAAAAATAGCACTGGATAAACTGTGAAAAAATCTGAAAAAAATATGAAAAAAAAACCTGTGAAGGTTTTTCTTGGATAATTTTTGCCTCTAAAATAATTCTAGTTTTGGAAATTTTGAACAAACAGGGACAACTACACTTTGTAAGCTGTAAGGATATTTCTTTTCTCAGAGTGACATGTTTTTTGTTGTTTTATTTGCTTGTTTGTTTTTTTTTTAAAATGTAGGAGAATGATTTTGACTCTACGGGTGGACTTCTAGGTGCAACTATGGGCAGACTGAGAACACTCTCCAGAGGAAGCCAGACAAAGCTATTATGCTACATGATGCTCTTCTCATTATTTGTTTTTTTTGTAATATACTGGATTATTAAACTGAGGTGATGCATGTTACCTCTGGTTTACAACTGTGTAATTTCAACTGTAGTCTTAGTTAATGAAGACATTGATCTAAGGTGGCAATTCTGTTGGTAAAACACAGTGAAATTGTTGTAAATTGCATTAACAATTAATGCGAAGTTATATATAGTTTTCTTAATGTATCAGAATTTTTCCATCATCCCCTGTTTTGGGGGGATAATTTGTAAATATGCAAAAACTGCTAGCATAGTGAGATGGATTTTTTTTTTTAAGGGAAAATAGTTTTTAGAATTGACTGAAAAAATTCAAAGAACAATGGTAATTTGAATATGAAGTAATTGCAGAATTTCAAGGCTTTCTTTTTCATTCTGCTTTTCATTCTGGGCCATGCTCTAAATTAGAGCTCCAGTTTCAGGCATATAGTAATTTCCTAGGTTGCAAAAGCACGAAGGATATGTGGATCTTTCTAACTAGGTCTTACCTGTGGATTTTTAAAAGGCTGGCCTGAAACTAACAAATGTAATAGTGGCACCCCCAAAAATTACTTTTGTGGTTAGATCTGATGGTGTTTAAGTAGCTTAAACTGCATGTTCTGGGGAGAAGTTACTTAAAACTGGATTTTTATTTTTTAATTTAAATGTGACAGATGATGTTTACACATCTACTCTTTCAAGCAAATGCCTTTCATCATTGGGACCAACCAATATGGACACAGTACAAATGTTTTCTTTATATTTAAAGTATTTAAAACTTAATGATTCCATTGAATCACTTGAACTTTTACCATTAGTATGTTTGCTTTTCAGTTAGTGATCATCTCTAAATCTACAGTGCATGATGTCTGAAATACAATCGCAGATATTTTGAATTTTATATTAAAGTATATTATGATGCATTTGTTGGAAGTGCAGTCACAGTAAGGTACTTTATTTTGAAGACTTAGCTTTGGCTCACCACGTAGTTTCTAATCATTGAGGTTATTACATTGCTGAGTTCAACATTCAAAAAAAATTTGAGTTTCTAAGATATTGAAATTGTATCTACAGTTTTGAAAAACTTTTCTAGAAATACTGTATAATGTGTTGCCATTAATAACCAGTTATGAACTTACAAATAAAGTGTCCTGTAGTATTATCCTAGCTAGTGTTGTTGATATACATTTTTTTCTACTGTAGAATACCAGTGTATTTTTTTGGAAATGGTGCTGTATTTAAGGGGCAATTTTTATTTTTTAATCAGTAATACAGGCTACCACTTCCAGCTTAAATGGTTGTTTCAGGATGAGTTTACTGCACAGTCTTCATGTTAACATGTTTATTTTTAACATTTTTCTTGAACAATTATGCACAAAACACGGTACATTGCTGTTGAAGTTCATGCCTCTGAAAGCTTCAGATACACTTAAACAGTTGTTTGTAGAATTCTGCAAATAAAATTTAACACCACTACCATCACCAAAGATCCATGACAGAGTGTAGTACAAATTGATACGGATTTGGCTAGGATGACAGAGCTCATTTTGATGATTGCTTGCTAAAAGTGAAAGATAGGGAAGGCACCTGTAATTGAGAGGAAAGACAGTGTTCTAGGGTTTGATTATGGCAGGGAATCATTTGTGCCATAATTGTTGATCTTGAAAGCAAAGCTATACTGAAATTAGATTAAGCTACATAGCTGTATTCATATATAAGTTCTGTTTCTTAATTGTCAGCTTAAATGCTCTAAAGTGTAGATAAAGCTTGGTTAAAGAATACATTCTTCTTCTGCATGCTTAGCATGGGTCACTGGAAAACTTAAGTAACCCACTGAAAAAATGGAATGCAGGAGGCTGCAAGCTTTCAGAGTGCTTCATATCAACAAAAATTTGACACTGGAGAACACAGGATGGTAATGGTGAAAGACTGTGATGTGCATTTTGATGGCAAAATTACTGATCCATTTTCCGCTCAAAGGGCATTGGCTGCTTGTCACCTTCAGTCTGCAGCACCAGTCCTGCTCTTGCTTTCTTAATTTTCAAGGAAGAGTGGAGACGCGTCACTTTCTTGGAAGTATTTCCATGTATTTGCATATGATGGAAAGCATGGTTTCGTCTGTGCCACCTCCTATTGACATCAGTCTGAAGTCTCTGCAGAAATACAAAGGGTAGATTTAGACATTTGCATGCTGTTCTGATGGTGCTCTGCTGGACAGCTTGCCCAGAACCACTTACATATGGCATGCAAACACCAGATGCCTGCAGAACACCTCATCCACTGGTTGCTGGGCAGGTGCTCTGTGATGCTTCCCACAACACCCCTGCTGGTCCTGTCCTGTAGCAGTGGCAGCATTCGAGGAGCGGCAAGGGGTTTTTACCTCTGGCATCGGGAGGGTTAGCTGATGCCTATGCAGAAGGCTGGATGCATATGCATCAGACTGGAGGTCTCAAGTTTCCCAAAGCCCAAGTTTGTCTCCTCTCCTCCCCTGCTGGCTCTGCTGGCCAGGTGACTGTTCCCCATTAGCCATTGGCTCTTCCCCCTAACCAAAGATACAAGCGACCTGGGTGAGGGAGGAGCCGGGGTCATTCTCCATTTTCCCTTCTGGTTTGCACTTCGTTCTTCCTCTGTGAGGAATAAAGTTATTTATTTTAAAAGGCAGTGGCCCATCCGTCTGTTAACCTTATAGCAGCAGCCACCGCCACTCCTGGGGCAGAGCTTAAGAATCCCAGGAGTTTGGAACAGCCTTTCACCGAATTAGGCTGGCCAGGACCCCAGGCAGAGCTACTGAGGACCAGAGAGGCTCCAGCGAGCTGAAAAGCAACACTGTCCTAAACCCCTAGATAGGTGCCTAAGCCTGCAGTTGAACTGTAGGATGGGAGGGAGCCTTCCCAGGGCCAGCAGCAAAAAGCGTTGATGCACTGAAATTTGCTTAACTGTGGTAGAACAGTCAACCAGCACATGAATTACTGGAGAACTGTACAGAAAGAGTGCAATTTCCATTCAGGTTTTTTAACCAGTCCTGGTTTCCCTAATGGCTATGTAAGATCTGGTAAAAGCCTTATTAGTATTATATAGTACCTTAATGTTATATAGTATAATAATTAATATTACAAGTAGTGTTGTATAGTATGCTAGTATAGTTTTATACAGTCTATAAAACTTCTTTGCTTTAAAAATTAATGGCTGCTTCAAGAATTTTTACTCTTGATCTGATATTTCTAATCACACTTGTTTAAAACCTGCCATTGCCATCACTAAATCATCCCTAACAGTATTGTCTAAATTCCCTGTGCTAGCCAGAGGGCAAACTACTGCAGCCTTTGTGGAGAAGTAAAAACCACCACCCAAGAAAACTACCTGAACAATTCTTCTAAACTATCTCTACTTAGTAACCTGAAGAATCCCCACCTTCCCATGGGCCTTGCTGAAGGCAGCAGACGTGCAACAGTGGTAGGTTGCTTGTTTGTACTGCTGCAGTGCTGTCTGCTTTATCTAGCTGCAGAAAGCCCCTGCCAATGCTCAGCATTTGGCATCTTCACTGTAGCAACAGCAAGTAACTAATCCTCAGAACTCCTCTGATGTCAATAGAAATCCCCTGTCTGCAGCAGGAATCCTGGACACATGGGGCTTGTTTATATGAAGTTATAAATAGGCAGGGGTAAGATCTGGCTTTGGTGGTGTGTGTGACAGACAAGTCAGGCTGCCACATATAAAGACACATCTCAAAAAAACTTAACACCTTGTATGTTTTGTGCTTGTGTGTATCTTTACAAATTTGCTGATAATTATATTTTTGTCTCTGTGGGTGAGATAAGGAATAATTCTTACAGAATCTACAGCCAGGTGACTAATGCTGATCTCTCCTCTGGGGAGATAGGACAGAAGGTTTCTCTTAATTGAAGCAGATTAAGATGACAAAAGACTCAAATTATTTTAATCTAGCAACCCTCTTCTGGGAAAGAAACTTGCTTTCATCCTAAGAAAACAAAACCATGGGATTAACTATCCTGCCAGAAACTCTGTAAGGTAGCTGGGGAAGAGGACATAGTAAACTTGTATATCAGTTTTTTAATGTATGCTAATGGTTTGATAATTTATTTTATATCCAGAATGCATTATTAATACAGCACATAAATATTTCAATATATATAAATACTATAATTTAATTGCTTTTGTAAAGGGCCTTTGTTAGGCTTCTGCTGTAAAGGCTTTTGATCTGGCACAGTAACATTTTGCTTTTGATTTCTGCATCACGTTTTTCCTGCCCCATGACAGAGCAGCACATCCTTAACTATGTTCAGCCTTGCTGAGGTGAGCACCAACCCGTGGTGGTTTCAGCCTGACCAAGGACCATGAGGAACCAGCCTGCAACACACCAGGCAGTTTGTAAAGGTGTCATTTTGAGGGACCAAACCTTTATCTACCTGTTGAATGTTGTTGAATGCTGTTTTCTGTAGAGAGGGGAAATTAAAATGAGGAAGGAGAGAAATCCAACTATTGTGTTTTATGCTTCTAACACACTCCCTGCAATGAGTTTCCTTACATTTGGGAAATCCCATGTGTCTGAAATATTCAGTGCAGATTGTAAGACTAATCAACCAAATCAAGAGGTGTAAATGGTAAAAATTAATCCACTTTTTGATGAATAAAAGCAAAACTTTCTTCAGTAACAAGTTAAAAAACTGCACTTTGGAGGGAGGGTGAGGAGCCATTCCCACCCACCAAACTCAACCCAGGTTATCAATAACTTTTAGTTACATAGCAACAGGAACAAAAAAAAGTCCATGCTGTCAAATCATGTTTCCCATCTCCATAGGAACCATGTCATACAGCTTTCAAGCACTGCTTGAAGGAGAAAAAAACAAGCTCCCTTTAATCTTGGACTACCCTAATTTGAAGGCTATCAGACAACAAAGTTGTTCTAATGATTAGGAACCCTCTAATTTACAGCCTGAATGTTTCTGAGTAGTGTAATCCAAAACAGTCTGCAGTTTACCATTCCTCTGTTGGCTGGTGTTGACACCTCTGCACTCTGAGCACCATTTGGACCTTGTTTTGCATAAGCTAAGCCATGTCTCTTACCCTGCCCCTAAAACTTTTGGTGCCAGTTTTCCTGAAAATTGGGGCTGGTCTTATCCCAGGCTGAGCTCTCCCTTGTGTGCAATTTCCCTAGCCATACAGCAGGGACAGGTACCTGTTTACAGCACAAGGAAAGTTTTAGATCTTGTCGTGTGCTATATAGGTGCTAAGGTTGCAGCTCATGGCACACTAAATCTGTCTGTAGCTTCAAGCTGGGAAAATGAGATTGTGTTTGCAGTTGTGCCTTCCAGTACCATATTTATTACCTGCAGCTGAGAAGCTGGGCCTGCTCTGGGAGCTGCTCTATATTACATTTTCCTCTGGAAAACCATATGGCTTTGGACTGAACAAGCCCTTTCTGCTCCCAAGCACCCTGAGAGGAGCAAAAACTTCAAACTCCTGCAAAAATAAGTAATTTTCTTCCCCTTTTCTGGCAGTGAGTAGTGCTGGTCAGACATGGGGAAGAAAGTGAGTTTTGGTGACTTAAGTCCTGGTTTCCCCTAACAGCCTGGCTTCATGGCAGCGGTCCCTCAGAGATGCTGCTCTCTGCTTCCCTGTAGAAGGCCATTGGTAAATCCTTACCAATGTTTGTGTGGCTCAGAGTAGCACTGCTTCCCAGGCCATTTATACACTGCTTCTTTTCAGTACAAATTGCACTTGGCTACAAAACCTTTACCCTTTTTTTTCTTGACTAATGAATTTTAGATTGTAACTACTTTCAGGTTTTATTACTGGCAAGAATTTTCTCCAAAAACTGTACTGATGAACACTCAAGCCTAATATTTTGTGACTTCTTCCTTCTTCAGACTCAGATGGATTGCCTATAGGCTGCCCAAATTAAGCAGAATCTGAAGGAGGGTTTGTTGTAGAGAGAGGAGTTTGAGCTGGTGCCAACCTGTGCAGCAGGCCTCTGGCCAGGCTGGCACAGCCCACAGCTGTGCCTGCCAGTTCCTGTGACCCTGTCCCTTTCTCCTCAGGGACATTCTGAAGGCCGAGCTGAGGGAGTGGACATCACCTTGGCCTGCTCTGGGGCATAGCTCTACTTTAAAATTGTCACTATACAGTCTTCTGCTTTGATTTGGTGTCTTAAAGGTAGATGTCATGTGCTTCATCTCCTAAATTCCTTCTCAAGATACTCACAAAAGTCAAACAAAGTGGTAGACAAGCATCTGTCTCAAAGCCTCTGCAGAAAAAGGGGGAAACTGCAGATTTCATTTCACAGATGACAGGAATTAATATTAAGTCTTGTCTTAGCAGTTAGCTGCAGACCTCAAAGCAAATTGTTTTTTGTCAGCAGAAATGGATAGGTTTCATTTTATTTGGTACAACCATAAATTTCTGTAATGGAAAAAACTGATTAAAATCCCCCAGTTGTCTAGACTCACTCAAGTTTAGACATGCTTTCTAAAGAATGAAAGACTATAAACAATGAAATAAAGAATGAATCTGAATAAAGTATTTGAACTGACTTTTAAAATACGTGAAGGAAAAAAATCTAGACAGGAATACATTACTGGTAAAAAAATCCACTTAAAACTATATAGAAGTTTGCTCTTTAACTATCTTAAATTACAAATAGACGTTTATATTGTAATAACTACACAGCAGTTGAAGAGAAAAATGAAAATGTGTTTCTTCTGCAGCTGTGCATTTGCAATGCTACTAACACTTCTATTTCACATGAGTAGTCAATATTATTCACTACTGCTTTCTCGAGTCTTTCACAATGCAGCAAGTAAAGAAATGATGGCATTCTCCCCAGCACAGCCCACAAGAGTAAAAGTTGTAAGAACTGGAAGCAGTTAGACATGGTGTTTAGCAGTTGGTAATAATCTTAATTAATAAAACCCAACAAACCAAACTCTTTTAAGAAGACCACATGAATTCTTCCTATAACAATTAAAGTGTGCATAATTACTATTCAAATACATGGATCACTACCTGAAATTTTTTAAAACTCATGAAATCTGAAAAATTGCAGTAAACTTGATACTGAAAGGTTTCTTTCCCCTGATCTCTTATAAACTGGGTTTTTCGTATAGCTGATGGGTTGCTTCAATAGCTCATTTTTGCCAACTCATGATGACTTTAAAGCCTTTCAGACAGAGAAAAATAAACAAGCATGACGCCAGGCTAGTGCTCTCCTCCAGATCCTGCTTTTAGGGTACAGTCTGGAAAGTCCACTCTTTATGGGTTTTATATTGGCTTGTATTTTTCTATGAAACCTTTTGATATTTGGGCTCTAAATTTTTTTTTTAAAACCTGTTTTCCTTATTAGAATTTGTACAACTGAAAATTACACATTTACATATATAAAATCAACCCAGTATAGGCACCTACATGGTGAAGCTCTCTTCATGCCTTCTGGAGAATAGGCACTTCAGAAATGCCAGTTGTTCTACAGAGTTTAAAATGTTAACGACAGATATGAATAAAGTAACTTGGCAAACAGTTTTGTGCTGTTTTGTTTATTTATGACACTGATAACTAACATTCAGAGACTTCATGCACTAACCAAGCATTGTGCTGTGTGTTCTTTGAGGAGTGAGTAGCAGCCTGAGCTGTCGAAGACTAACCAACTTTATGAAGTTCTTTGGGAACTTCATAAAGATTATGCTACAAAAATGTTTGTACACTAGGACTAGATGTCCTGATGTGCAATTACACTGCTGCTACTGGACAAACATCCCAGTGACGTGAATGGTTACTCAGACTGCTGTACTAAAAAGAACGGCTTTAGGGAAGTTGCTACTTTGCTTGTTACAGATTAACAAGATTCTGACTTGAACCTGTAGGTGTTTATTAGGTAAAACTCTCCTTGTCCCTTCCTGGACCTTTGGTTACTCAATGATGGAATTTTACTGATTCATAAAAAATTTCAGAGTATAAATATCACACTGCCTTTAACCTCATTTATAACAGTGTTTATTTTAGAGATGGAAAGATACATTTATTTAGCCAGCTGTGTACGCCAAGAGGAAACACTCTGGATTTCTTATGGAAAATGTCACTGTGCTGGTATACTTGGAATCCACACAGAAAAGCTCACAGTTAGCATCACTATACTGGGCTAGGAAATCTAAAAGCTGTGTAAAAGCAGGTACACATTAATCTGTACACACTACAACATTTACTGTAAGTGCTTCAAGACAGGAATTCATTTTCTTCAGAGTACCTACTGCAGTAGCTCTTAACGTCTCCATCACCAGCCACCAATAGTTGTTAAAATAAGGCTGTGAAGAAATAACTAAAAACCATCATATTGACAGCTGGCTTAAAACCACCATCATAAAGCGGTCTGTACCTTGGTAAGAAAATTTCAGGAATCCACTTGTCAAAAAACACTGAGAATCTCTCTGACTTACCACAACAGCATTCTTTTTCATAAAATGCTATTAAAAATAGAAAAAGTAACCTACCTAAGAAGAAACAAGCTTTTAGCAGATTTTCTCAGGTGTTCTGCTCTCAGTTTATACAGACACATTTACCAAAACCTTCAACTAACCAAACCACTTACTTGGCTAACTTTGGATTAGGTATTGTCTATGTAAGGGCTGAACAGAAAGCTGTCACTGCAAGAGAATGCAAGGTCAATTTTGGTCCTTCTACAGAATATAAGACACTGGGGCCAGATACCAAGAAAGCTGTTTGCTTAGTGAGAATTTTACTCCAAGTAGATATAGACTAAAACCCAAAGGAACTTCAATTAATTTGCAAAAAGGCCTCTACCATTTAAATGATCTAACAACTTTCTGGGAACAATTACATCTCTCATATATCTCTCATGGTATCTAGTGTGACTAAGTGGGTGGAGACTGCTACCAGAAAAGACTACTGCAGAAGCCAAGTGGGGAACTCCAGTTTCACACATATCTGGGGAAAAAGATGAAGCTGATTTTCATTCATTTCAGAAGAAAGCTTCTGGTTTTAGTTCGGTTCTTGTAATCAAGATTACAAGCAAACAAAAAGCAAAGAGAAAAAGTCACTGGTTGGTAGCTCTCAACCCAGGGAAAGAGCTCTCTCTTTCCTGCTTTTTTATACTCTGTGGCAGATACCAGAGGACCCTCAGGGAAAATACTGAGTTTTCTTCTTTCATTTGATATTTAAGCTAACCTGTGGGTAGTTCAAACTTCACAACTGTAATGCAAAGCCAAGACTTGGCAAAAGAATGTTAAGTCCTGACACGTCTCCCCAAAGTTAATTGCACTGGGTGTCCTTGCATCCACAGCACTTCACACTGACCTGCCATGAAGCAGAACAAGACCATTCACACTGGTGAGGAGCTGGTGCTCTTTTCAAGTAGGCGATCGTTTAACAGGACATTTAAGAGGCTAAATTTCATTTAAAGCCACTTTGTATTTTCATTGCTCCCTTACCTGTAAAACCTGCTAACCAGAACTTCATTGGTGAATCCCATTCCTCCCCAAAACTGGAGACAGCTGTCAGTCACTTCACGGGTCAGACGACCTGCCTTTAGCTTAGCCATGGAAGCAAGTTTTGTCACATCGTTGCCTTCTACATAGAGAGCTAATAAAAAAAAGAGGAGATTAAAATGCAGTCAGTCTGGAAATCACCCCCTCGTGTTCCTTCAGCCTGACAAGGTTCTTCACATGAGGCGAAGCACATCTGGGAAGCAGATGTGGGAGCTCACCCACGGCACGGTGCAGCAGCGAGCGCAGCAGCTCCAGCTCGGTTGCCAGCTCGGCCAGGCGGAAGTGCACGGTTTGGTTGTGCAGGACAGGCTGGCCAAACACCTCCCGCTGGCGGGTGTACTCGATAGTTTCTTGTATTATAGCTTCCAGTGGTGTCAGGGCTTGAAGAAACAAAGCACAGAACAAGACATTATTTTAGCCAGATCTGTTGTTTAGCTTCTTGTTGAAAAAATAAGGGTTTTTTCACATCGTACAACCAACACATTAGGTTTTTTAAAGCAAATTGTTCTGTACACTCAGTTTGGGGTACAGCTTCAATTCTGAGAAGAGTCTGGTACCTCCTTGTACCTTGAAGACATCTACCTTACCTGAGTCCCAAACTGCCAAAACCTGGAGGAGAGGGAAGGGAGGTGGGCAGGAAGGAGGGAGAGTCATAGAAAGCAGTACCAACATGATGAGGTAAACTATATGCTTAGTGTCCCTTTTGGGGCCTTAGCAAAAGCTTGTGGCAACTCCTACTTTCCATGCTACCTGTGTCCTGAAGGTTTGTTAAAATCCTGGAAAAAAAATCTGAAGGCAGACAGTGTAGTGTGCTCAGTGAGGAATGCTGTAGAAATGTAAATTGAAGGAAGACTTCAGGGAGAAGCTAGAAACCTATGCTGAGATCAAGGAACACAAACAGAGTTCGTACTTCAGGTCCCAGCATAGAGAAGGAAAAGAATCACATTCACTTTAAAAAATCATCAAATAATTGACCTAATGGAAACAGAATGAAAATAGGATACTGCTGGAAAACAGGTACGAGAGGCAGCAGAAGTAGTTTGCTGCTTCTCTTTGTGCAAACTGACAGATATATCCCATTTTAAACAAGAAGAAATGGGAAAAGTTTCTTTTCCAAGGCAAACCAGCCTTGAAGTGAATGACTAAGCTATCAGTCTCTTGCAGTGTAGCTGGGGTAACAGCAGGTGCAGAATATGTGGAGAATTTTGTTTCGCAAATGTAGACCCATGCTACTATGATGAGCAGCAGGGAATGATTTCACAAATCTATCTGGTGAGAAGGGTCACAGTTTCTCTTTTCAAAATATGCATATCCACATCCATTTGCATTTAGAGTCTAAACCACAAAACTCTTGAGTCTGAAATGCAAAATAAAACCAAGCCTTGGACTACTATGAAATCCCTTTTCCTACCTGCCAGTTACTCACATGCCAATTCCTTGCAGAAGCCTGGTGTGGTTCCATGTACCATTTTGCTTTGTTTTCAAGATCACTGCTATTTAAATTTAATCTCTGCACTGCTCTCCTGTGTAGACTCTGCTCCGACCAGCTGTCCCCTGCCATGATCATTTACCATCACTTCCAAAGAGCACCATTTTTCACATGATGTCTCCACATTCCATAAGGTGCTCAGCTTTTCTTTTCCTAAATACTTTCCCCTCCTTCCTCACACAACTAACCTCAATGCTTATTTTTCAGAAGAGCATATACAGTAATGTCCTCATTTCTTCTGTGTTAACACACTATGCTGTCACCCAAATGCTAGTTTTCTGGACAGGAAAATAAATTTCTGTTTTCAGGAACATCTCTTGAATAGAAATACTGTTCTTCCAAAGGACAATGTCACACAACACTGTAGCATGTCTAACACCAAAGGCATTTTCATTTGTATGTCTACAGTATCCAGCTTGAGAAATGTAGAGAAAGAGCAAGTATCCAGGCACCACCTGTCCCTTGCTCTCAGACTGAAATCTGGGAAGAATACAGGCAAGTCTGAGCTGCTGGGTGGGAAACTAAACAGGACCTGTCAGTGCTAGGAGAGCAGAAAGGAGGTGGAAGGGATAAGGACAAGAGATTAATCTTGTGTTGGTCTGTCAGAGCAAGGTGCTCCAGCATGGCTTGTGTGGTTCCTGGCATTCAGCACCAGGGAGAGATGGGAAACAGAAAAGGGGAGGCAGGAGCAAGACCCGGTGGGAAGAAACAGGACAGAAACTGCTTAGATCCTGATTGCAAAAGGTCTAAAGATCATGAAGGGGCTTTGGCCAATCTCTGCTCAGGCTGTTACCACGCATCGTGGCTCACATGGGGGTTCTGGGAAAACTGCTCTTAGATTGTCCATCTCTCCAATTCACCGCCTCCTCCCTGCCCCTGCTGATCCATCCTCTGTTTCCTCAGCTGCCATCACTGCCCTTCTTATTTCAGAAACTCATTTGCACACAGAAACAAACAGAGGAAATATAAGGACAGTGCTGGGCTGCTTCAAAAGAGGCCATCAGGTCAAGGGCTGTAATTCTCTCCCTGTACCCTGTTCTCCCCAGACCCCCTCTGGAGTACTACATCCAGCCCTGCAGCCCACAGCACAAAGCAGACATTGATCTGTTGGAGCAGGTCCAGAGAAGGGCCCTGAAGATTAAAGGGCTGGAGCACCTCTCCTGTGAGGACAGGCTGAGAGTGTTGGGGTTGTTCAGGCTGGAGCAATGCAGGCTCTGAGGAGACCTAATTTCAGCCTTTTGATATAGAAAGGGAGCTTATAAGACAGATGGGGACAGAATTTTCACCAGAGCCTGTAGCATCAGGACAAGGGGGACTGGTTTTAAATTGAAAGAAGGTAGATTTAGATTGACCATATGGAAGAATGTTTTGGAATTGGAACCAGATGATCTTTAGGGTCCCTTCCAACCCAAACCATTCTATCATTCTATGATTCTAAGGAACTCCTTATGATGACAGTGGTGAGACACTGGAACAAGTTGCTCAGAGAAGTTGTGGATGCCCCATGACGCGTCCATTCCCTGAGCATGTTCAAGGCCAGGATGGATGGGGCTTTGAGCAACCTGGTTTAGTGAAAGGTGTCCCTGCCCATGGTGGAGGAGTTGGATGTGATGATCTTTAAAGGTCCCTACCCAAACCATTCTGTGATGCTGATGACAGGTATTCAGAGCTCTGAGCACAGCTCTAATGTGGCAAAGCTTGGCTGTGTTCATAACAAACAGCCCCAAGATGCAGCACATCATGAATACCATGACAGCCAACAGTCGTGTTCAACAAGATTACAGCACACAACAGTTTGCCAGTCATACAAGTACAGTGAAATGCCATTCAGAGCAGGGAAACCCTTTTATTTTCTGTATATTTGTTCCCTTTTTTATACAGTGTTCTCCACATCCTCAGACAAACTTAGCCCCATAGGTTTCAACTGACAGCACATGCAGGAAATGTCACTTTAGGGCAGCCTAAGGATCGTGTGGTCTACCACACAGCTGAGAATTGTGAAAGCACTTGAAGTTGCCAAATGCAGAATAATCTTTCCTTGTATCTCCATCCAACTTACATTTTTCCACTTGAAACTTCTGATCACTGTAAAGCCTCTTTGCCTTGTTGCTATGTTTCCTCTCAAAAGAAAAGGAAATTAATATATTTTTCTTAGGCTGTGGCTGATCACTCTCTAGTGAGATATACAGTAAGCTCTAAGCTGAGCAATCTGACTCTTAAGGACGTGTGTTGCCCATGCAAAAGGATCTGTCATACTGCTTACTGGCTGTGACTCAATGGTGCTCATAAAACTGAGGTTGCAGGAGCAGATAGAAGTCATTAGAAAAGTGCCATTCTGCTCGCTCACGCACACTGAACTCCCTCTTTGTCTCCAAGTTAAGCAATTCACAAAATAACTGTTTGCTTTTTTTGTCATAGCAACATTCTTTTCCTGTGATAAGTGCAGCATGTCCTCAGATGGACAGTGTTTAACAAGTGTCACAACATGGCACACACGTGGCACCTCTTTTCTTTCAGTGAAGCAAGAAACACAGTGACTTTGACCAATGCCCTTGAAAATGTGTCAATCAGAAGGAAAGACCACACCTCGGACCAAATTTTGCAGTTTCAGGAAGTTAGTTTTCTATTTGCATTTTAAATATATTTGACTAAAAGTAGATTTTAAAAGGAAAAAAAAAAGTGAAGAAAGAAACTGGCCACAAAGAAGATAATTAATAAACAAAAAGTAACCTACAGCATGTGATACTTGAAACTAAAGATACATAAACCACCCCCTGCCCCCAGACAAAGAGAAAAACAACAAAAACCCCAAACACCAGAAAACAACACCCAGAAAGGAAATACAGACAAGAATGGCAGTCAAATGCCTTTTCTAAGTCAGAGGATGTAGTGAAAGTGAGGATGGTTCCTAAAGTGTTTAAAAGCAGACGACTATTTTAAATGTCAGTCATGAACTGGGAAGGAACAGAAATGTCCTACTGAGGGGCAGAAGTGAGGACCAGGGTTAAACATGCAGACCTAACCACAAAACTGCTGAAGGCACTCACATCATTTCACACAGCTGAGCCTTCAGCAACGCAGTCGTGGTTGAACATGTGTGAAACAATTTGCAGGACTGGAAGTTAACATCTCCAAATGCTGAGGTGTAACAAACTGCACCCGTCAACTACCGGGCTCCCTTTTGAACAGAGGTTACTCTTTTTCTTGTTTACCACAAATGGTGACCTCTAAAGTTTGCAGCTTGGCCCAACCCATGGGTCTTGTCCCTGCTGCCAGTGCTTTCATGCATTTTATATCAGGTAGTGGGAAAAAAGCAAGCCCAAGGGGTCCAGCAAGGTTTACACAGTAGCCACTGCAGAAGGCAGTTCCCTCTCCTTGGTGAGCTCCAAGACTCCCTGATGGCCTCTGCCTGGCCAGGGCAGCAGCGATGCCCTTCCCAGGCTGCTCATACAGGGCAAGAGTTCACCTGCTCCTGCTGCGTTGTTTTGGACAAAAAAAAAAAAAGGAATTGCAACCTGGTGTTCCAGTTCCTGGCAGAGCACAGCGACAGCCAGGCAGTTGTGCAAGACTGGACAGTACCAAGCTGCCCGTGGTTCCAGCAGGAGTGATCTAACCTGCCAGGCTTTGTGTATTGATGCTGTCAGTGCGCGTCACTTTCTCCTGGGGCATGACTAAAGCTGCTGGCTACTCTGCTGCCCGGGCAGGCTCACGGCAACCCAGAGCTTCTGATGGTTAGTTTAATTTAGACTCCAAACTGAGCATAACAACCCACAATGTACACCCTTGCAGCCTGTGTACACCTCAATTAAAGAAGAAGCAGCGGTAGGATCACATCTCCTGCTTGCCTGTGTCTGCAGTGATATCCTTGGCAAGTGTAACCTCCTGTCCTTTGCTAAAACTACTCTCACATGGACTATTTATCTCAGGCTGAACTAAGAACTTTGACTCAAAAAAAGATTTTTTTTTTAAAGGCATTTGAACTCTAAAATATTTGGTCTGGGATAAACCCAAAACAGTGAGTGCTTTTTTATTTGTTCACTGAATCAAAACACCAGTTCTTAGAATTCTCAATTCCCCAGCCGCACACAGTGACAGACAGGGAAAGCACAAGAACATGAATACAGTGGCATTGTTTAGACAACCCTGGAATCCAAAGAGGACCAATGATTTTAACTCGAAGAAGCAAACACTGGGGAGTAGGGAGAAAGTTGGCTGGTTGAAAATAGACAATCCAGGCTTGGATCTGGTTTCCTTGAATATCCAGAATCCATATAACTCAAACACATGAATTTGAGTAAGCTTGAGTTCTGAGTAACATAAACTCTGGGACAACATAACTTCAGGAAAACAAATGTGGTGTTGTACCACTTATGTCCAAAGTGTACAGAGGTAAAACAGATCTGCAAAACAAAGCTCTGACATCCTGCAAGAGCCACTTCTTTGCGCAGCCAGTAAGTTAATTTTCTAAAATCCGCAATAAACATCATAACTCACTGTACTACAGGAAAAGTCACCATCCTTCTATTTCATGCCAGTATTTTGATAGCCTTTGCACTATATTTGTAGTAGACATAACATGATGCCATAATTTCTTATCAGCAGAGAAACCCTGAGAAAAAGAAACAGGGCAAAACCAGCCTCTGCAATGGCTCACAAAATATCTTCTGCTTTGGGTTTTCCTACAGAAAGGGAATGTCTTCTGTATCCAGGCTATGACAGATTTCAAAAACAGATCCAAGAAGGTCATTGTAACTTACAAGAAAAGAAAAGTGCCGTTAGTCATGCAAAGAGTGACCCCTGTGTCCCTGCCTGGCTGCAGAAGCGCAAATGATGACTTACCAGTGGCTACTCCCCACAGCCGCTCTTCTTGGAATTGCAACATCTGGTATGTAAAACCCTTTCCTTCCTCGCCGATGAGGTTTTTGCAGGGGACCCTTACATCTTCAAAAAAGATCTGAGCTGTGTCCGATGACCTCATACCCATTTTGTCTATCTTTCTAGCAACATGAATGCCTGAAGAGAAAGGGGTATGAGAAAGACCACAAAAAATAGAATCACTATGAACAAGCACAAGGTTTTACGAGAGAAAAGTCTGCAGATGTGAATGTATGTTCCAGAACAGCAAAACCTACCTTTAGGAAAAACATAACAGTATTCTGCAGTAAAATGGCCCAAATCCTATTTTAAAAGGTTTTTCCACTTTAACTAGCAAATCAGAAAACATTAAATGTAAAAGTCACACTTTCCATTATTCCCCAAATAACAAATATTTACTAGTCATAATAATCATACTCCACACAGGTCTTCAAACAATGCAATATTTATGTGTTTATGTTTGATTTTTATCTAGCATTGTAGTAAAATGCTGGAATTCAATTCTGCAATATTTGCCAAGTGCCTGCGCTGCTATGAGACAGTAGACAAATATCCAATAAGGACAAAAACAGACTACATTTTATGTATTTCTCCTCCTGGAAATCCTCTTCCTTCCCTCTCTTCATTTATTTTCCATTTTCTAGCCTACCCAGATCTTTTCTGGCACAGTGATCCCTCTGAGTTCTCATGTGTGTACACTTGTGAGGAGGGTTTGCTTCCCCACAGACCTCTCTCTACACATCACTGACTGGCCCCACGTGCAATGGTCTGTGGAAGATGAACCTGGTTCACTCAGGTCTGGCCACATAAGGGCTCAGCTACCTCGTCACACTGGGCACGTTCCCCCGTCAGAACCCTGTTTGTTTCTCACAGCTACAAGTTCTTTCTTGCTGTAATTCGGATGTAAGCATGGCTTACCACTGTGCCATCAGAGTTTAACAGGCACCCACTGTTATCCCGTGGCAATTCTCCTGTCTTCAGCTTTTATCTCCCTGTTGATCAGGAGCTAATTCAAATATTCAGGGTGAAAGTCAGGAATGCTTCAAAAGCAAAAGGAGGACAACAACCAGGCATAAGGATTTTGGCAAAACATGTTAATTACATCTGACAAGTCTATACATGTAGCAAAACAGTCCTCCAAATCAGCATATGTATCTTGGCCGGAAAACCAAACCATTTTACTACTCACGTACATGTTATTCCAACCAGTTTTGTGATGAGGAGGTATTCTGTCAATATTTGCCTCTTTATTCTATTTTTTTCCATCTCTACTACTCTCTGACATGGCTCAGTAGAAGCCAGTTGGTCACCACACAGATTGTTGTGGTCCCTCTGTACTTGTTTGTATCTTGCTATACTTCATGGCTTTCAGAGAACATCATTTTCTGAACTAATACAGACATCTCAACTTCTACTCACAGGAGGCCTTCAGCCATGTGAAAATTACTTTGGTTTTGCAGGCAAAAAGAGTTGGCAGTCATTTCCTTCAAATTCACTCTCTCTGGCTGCACTAAATAAGGTTATGGAAATTTTCATCTCTTCACAGAGATGAAATACTGACAGTATTTACAACTGCCAATACTGCTCTAAGAATAAGGTCCACATAGACTTCCACAAGTTCCACTCAAGATTCTTCTGCACCAACCAATCTGTAAACAGATTATGTGTTAGGAAGACTTGCTTTGATATGTGATCAATGCAGGAATAAAATCATGACAGCTGTATAAAAATTCTTGACTATTGAATTGAAAATTATCTAGCACTTTGTACTCAGTCAGCCAAAAAAACATTTGTGGTTTGTTTCCATATTAAAAACACAGCTAAATAACCACACACTGAGCAACTTACAAGCCCAGATGAAATCTGGAACATTGTTTCCCTTTGGAATACTATTTGGTTTCTTTGAGAGTCTCAGAGACCATGTCCAAAGCCAAGCAGCTTTATGCAATCACTGCTCCTCTCCCATATGAAGATGTACTTAGTGCTCTTGCTAGTGGGTGGTTTAAAAGGACTCTCCTTGAGAAAGCACAACTGCTGCCAGTTCATTATATTGCTAAATCAATCCTGTTGTTAACTTCCCAGATCCACATACAGCAACAACTATTGAAGAAAGCTCTTACAGGCTTGGTTAGAGGAGCTAAATGAGCTAATGACTTCTGTCTGTAATTCCTCCAGATTGGGTTGTGTCTTCAGTTTTCCAGCATCCCCCTTTGTCATGCCATACCCGTTTCACTAGCTCTTAATTCATGTTTCTCACCCACAAGGAGACCAAGCTGCATCAGTCTCATGTAATGCCCTTTCTGTGGCTTGCACATGCTTTACATTGTCGAAGACAGTGATACATAATCATCTCCTTGGCCACCAAGGAGGCATCAAAATCTCCCTTTCCTTCATTTAATTATCTTCCTTCCCTTCCTAAGGGATACTACAAATGAAAAACTAGCAGCAGCTGTAGAAATCAAGGGCCCAGAAAACTCCTGGAGTTTGTCAGTAATTTATAAATCACATGCAATAACACACAAATCTCAGTTTAACAAGGCCAAGCACCTGACTTACTAAAATCACTCTAACAGAGCCATTTGAGCTGCTTTCACCAGTATCACTGAGATGGATTGCTATCTCTCTGCCTGGGCAGTTCTTCCCAAGTGTCTTTGATTTTTCATTTTCTCCCATTCCTCCAGCCTTCTGACAATCTCTTTTATTTCCTATATTTTATCTTGAGAGAAAGGCAGTTGCTCTCTCCTGACACCACTTAGTGCCATTACAAATGGAAACAGACACATTTTAAATTTCAATCTGAGAAACATGCTCTTTCTCTTTTGCTGGTTGCTCTTCTCTTTATTAACCTCTCCTTGCAATCTCCCCTAGTTCTATCTGAGGACTCAGAGGACAAATAGTTACCAGATCAGGGCTGCAAGCTATTTGTCTATCTATATACCTTAAACACAGACATTTTGTAACTTGTTAGATCCTCTTTCATCATGTGAAAAATTCAGCTGCTTTTTAAAGACATTGTTATTGTATGAGGAATATTCACCTAATTTGGGTATCTGTTGTGGGTCCATAGTGCTCTTATCCAAATTTCCTTTATGAGAAATGTATGCAGCAGTGTCTGTCAAAGCTAGACTACGATTTGCTTGCAGATTAGAGAGTACACATATCCAAAATTAGAAGAACCAAATCCTGCTTTGTACCTTCAATAAAATACCAGTTGTTGAAGTTAATGATTCACTTTCAGACTTGCAATCTTTTTATCTCTTCTTTTTTTTTCCCACCATGCTATATAAGTAGAAAACAACTTAGATTTTTAGAAAAAATGCACCACGATTCTTCCTTCCCCAGTCATATAGCCTGGTGCCTGCAGAGGTGAGTCAGACGTAACACATTTGCTCTCTGCTGCAGCTGTTTCTGAGCTTTGACACACATACATCCACAGATGTTTGAGAGTGCATCATTCGGTGATGTCCTCCAGACACTTCCTGCACAGCCTTGGTCTGCTGCCCTCCATGGAGCACAATCTTTAGCAGACAGACATCCTTAGGATGTATCAAACCAGATAGAGCTTCCTGAAAAATCTCACTTCTGATATGACTCACCCACTGAGCACAATCAACAGTCTTAATACTTTATTTCAAAAGGTCACTGATCTTGGTACTGTGACCCCTTTGGAGGTAAATAAGTGTATCATCACAGAAGAATTAAAACACATGCACTTTGAAGAGCACAAATTTTGTTCCTAGGAAGACTTCTACCCTTCTGCAGATCAGCTTAAGGTGTCTCAGGCAATTTTTCTACAAATCTAAAGGTAAACAAGGTCTGTGCTTAGGCTACGTGATCTAACATCTGCCCTCTCCTAGAGCTATGACAACTCAAATCTTTTTGGAGTAAGCAAAGTAGCTGAAAACCTCTAAGACAACTTCTGTATATTTGATCTACCACCAACCATGGGTCAGCTGCTTTGTTTTAGGAAGATTGATCTCAGAGAAGTAGAACTGCATTTGCATTCGGACCCTTTCATGAAAAATCACAAGAAGGACTTCATTAATTTTTCAGCGGATGGCTGATAAGTGAATTTACCTGGAAATTCAGAGAGATTCTGGCTCTGAGTTACATGTTCACTCATCACTTCTCAAGAAGGATGAGGTCCACAACTGGTGAAGCAGCTCAGATCTGTCTTCTGTGAGCTCCCATTCCAAGCCTGTCTTGCATTAGCAGAGGTTGTAGAAACTCACAACCCACTCAGAACCTGCTTGATTCCCAAGGCAGCTCATTTGCTTGACTTACCCCATACTGAAATTCACTTAAAAGACATTCCCTTAAGAATCTCTCATCATCCTCTTTTGCAACACTGGAGACCTGGGTTTTGTTCTCAGTCTAACCCATTAAGTGAACATAGAGACATTCACTGCACTGCCATGGTGGTGTTCCTACATGGGAAATGCCAATAATGGCACATATTTCATGTGTAAATACTCTGAATGGAATGAAAAAAACAGCCACGACTACAAATATTTTATATATAAATGCATTAATATACATTTTTCTAGATTTAATAAATATTAAATAGTATTAAAACAAATGTTTAATTGCATTAAATAAACATTAATTTTAAAAATTACATATTAAAATATACTATATATTTATATAGTGCATAAATTTATACATAAAACATATACTGCATGTTTTTAAACATTAAAATGAGTGAAAACTGAAAAGGTTTAAAAATCTTTGAGCAAGTGTCAAAACTGCAAAAGACACCCACCAGCACAATCTTAACTGCATCCTCTCTGAATGATGTTCTTTATGCATATAGCACTCCTGCTTTCTGCAAGGTCTGCAGGTTACTCAGGAACAGACACTGCGTGGACTGTACCACTGAAACTTGTACCCTTAGACCAGGATGTATTTCTTCCATGTCTTCACCTGAATTGCTAGTCTTATTCAAAACCAAATGTCTGCTTCCAGGAATCTTTCTTTCCAGCTCACATTTAACTCTCAGACTCCTTTTATAATTTAAACTAATAGTAGTGCTCTCACAAAAATATCCCTTTGCACAGCACAGCCATGAAACACTTTGAGAATGCCAGCAATTCTCTTCAGCAAGTCCACCAGGCTTGTTTTGAGACATATTTCCCAAGTTTGAAATCTCTAAACTCTTTACCCTTTTACTTTCATATGGTAGGAATCATTGCCATGAAAATGTGTCTGAGCAACTTCTCTAAATATATTTTTGGTTAAGCACCTACCTTTCCTTCTTGTATTAGGCATACCAAAAACACCCATGAAATCAAATTAGAAGACAAAGAGTTCTGTGTTATTACCAGGTAGATTCATTGGCAGACATATGAGAGATTTGTTTCGATGGGGAGGTCCTTCACTGGTGTTTGCCAGGAGGCACATCCAGTCTGCCTGGGTCCCGGATGTAATCCACATCTTCCCACCATTTATGACATATTCATCTCCCTTTCTCACAGCTGTTGTCTTGATATCTATTTCAAAACACAGGAAATGAAGGGTTATTCTTGAGAAGGAGAGGTATGTTGGTCCAGGTATAAGTGGCAGGGTCAGTCCCTTGCTCTCCGACAGAAAACTCATGTTTGGTTCTCCCTCATACCCCCATGCCCTATAATCCTTCCAGGCATAAGGCAAACCAGTCTGGACAACTCTTGGAAGGCAAGCCAGGGAAACAGGATCACTTCTCCACTTCTCTCACCTTCCTTTAGATGGAGTCTTCATCCCAGTGGATAAAAGCAGAAAACTTCCTAAGTAAGTCTGGTGGTCAAAAACCTGGGACAGAAGCATTTCCCTCTGAGGTGACCTGTTAGAGTCTCTCACTGTGCTCTGGTCCTGAGGAAGCCATTAATTCCAGAGTCATGACTCAAACAAACATAAACCTTGGTATCACAGATAAACCAACATGCACTTCCTGCATGCTCCTGGTCATGGTGGTGCAGTGCCTTCAGAGCTGGTAAACTATCAGAGGCCAAGTCTGAACGCAATGAATGTCTACACATGAAGGAGTTCCAAACACCTGCTGTTTATACACCCTGGCAAAATACTATTTTCCTCTGTGACTGTTCACATTATGCTGCAAGCAGCCCTAGCTGCAACAGACAGCCAGAAAGAATCATTAGTTTTTATTTACCCCCAGCAGACTTTCCAAAGGGCTGGCTTCTTTTCCCTGCAATTGAACTTCTTCAACAAAAACCCCAGTTGAGAAAGACTCTGCAACAGATGCCCAGCTATAAGTAGGTGATGGTGTAAGGGAACCCTGCCACACTCCCAATAGCACCAGTAAATCTAACAAGACTATGATGTCTGTAGGAGGTCGCCCACTGAGGGGGACCGTAGACTTGGAGGGTAGGACTCAGGCACCAGGTGGAATGGGCAAGCATGTTTAAGACATCTGGTTATACTTTCATACACAACCACCTCAATCTGCACATGCACATTCTTCCCTAGGGCCCTGAACATAAGCCAAAAGCAAACCCAAGTATCTGACCTTCATTTAGGAGATAAACTGGGACTGAGGTCAGCGTGGCTGAAAAGTAGTCTTGTTAATGAAGGAAAGGGGGGAAAATGATGGGACAAAATTGTATAAGGTATAAAACAAGGGAGTATGGGATATAGCTATGGCTAAAGGAATATACTAGCTGATAATGATGAACACCAAGGGAAAGAGATAGTAATCATGTGGATAAAACCAGCAGACACAGAGGAATTCACCCAATGAAAGGCCTGTGGCAAAACTGTCCAAGGGACTCAATATGAAATCTGTACAATAACGAAGGCTGAGAAATTGAAGGAATCTAAAGTACCGGCACTCATAATGCATGGACACAGACACTGGACACTCATATACATGGTGACTAAATAATAAATTAAGGACATACAAGAGCTGGAATAAGAAATATGACTGGGCTGAAATGGTGTGACAAGGATGGGAGCACACAGAGTGATTTACATCACACATCCCTTTGTTATGGAACAGCTCCTGAAGAGATTAGATAAAAGTCCCATAGAAGGTCTGCAAAGGAACAATGAGCACTGTGATGTTACCACAAATGTAAATAGTTCTTGCAAGCACAGCGTCACAGGGGCCTAACCACCCAAATACAGATTAAAGAACAAATGCCTTACAAATGAGAATGTTTAAGTAGTCCCAGGTTCAATTGTTCACAGTTTGCTTCAAACACTTGAGAAGCAGCCATTTAAAATGACTTTATGAAGAGTTGATTATCTTTAATTAAAAGGAAGACGAGCAAATCAATACGTAAGTTTTATGTTTAAAATACAGCAGGCTTTGAAAACATACTTAAGAATGTATTAAGGTCAAGTGGACTCAGGAATAGGGCTATGCAGAAAATTTGCAATACTTGACTAATTATTTTCCCTGATAGAGGAAAAGCTCTGGAAAAAGGCTACTTCAGTGAGTGCTCCATAACTAATTTTTGCAGGCCCACAGCACTGACCCTGCACTTTTTATGACTCAACACAGCATGCTCTGAAGAGTCTTTCTAGGGAAGAGAACAAGGCATCAGCAGAGGTGTATGATACAGCTGGTGCCATAGGGTTGGTCACATCACCATTCAAATCACATGTACTCGAGCCTCAATTTTCTTCTCCACTGCACTCTTGAGTCCAGCCATGCAGCTAAATAGATTTGACTAAAGGTAAGGTTGGCTTCAACTTTTAAGGACGATAATACAATCAAAGATAGTCAATATATATCATTCAAGTAAAACATGAAGAACACATATCTGAAATTTGAATCACCAGCACAGGAAAAAAACCCCCGGAATTTTAAAGAAATATCTCAAGCCTAACTGAATGAATAATCACTTCAAAAAACAGCAGATGACTTGCAGGAAATGAACAAGATTAATCATGAAAGCAAACTACAGTTTGGAGGTCAGAAGGCAACTACTGCAACAGGTTGAACTAAGTTAAATCTTGCAGATGAAAACAAACAAAATCAAAGAATGTTAGGGTGACAAATAAAACTGTTTCAGCCATAGAAATGAAAAGAAGATGGGACAAAAAATGAGGCATAAAGAGTATCCCTCAAAAAAAGAAACTTTTCACAGGAGATTACAGAGGGATTCACAATATAGCTGACAAAGCAAAACACCTACAAGAAGGACTGTATAGAAACTAAAATTAGTGAAAACAGAGGTTGCTGGTTTTGGCAATCTGCACAGCCTCAAGATACATTTGGAAAGAAAAGAGAATGCAATTTACCCATGGTATCTTATTTAAACTCAACCTGATTTGTTTATTATGAAATTGGATTTTCTGGAGAAAAAATCCTACTGGACCCAAGCAAGTGAAATTGACACTACTGTGAGTTAAAATTTGAAAAGATAATTAGGACAAAAGTGGAAATGGGCATAAGGAACTTCGGAAAGGGGAAATTGCATCAGGTTGCATTAAAAGAGGAAGTTCTGATGTGCAGGGAGAGGTACTAGTTAAGCCCCTCCTTGGATATCAGCCTCTGGACAAAACCTACTGACTATTTGCATTAATGATCTTTACAAGGACAGGAATACACTAATTAAATTTGTCTGTGACACAAACTTGGGAGACATCACCAACACAGACAGCTGAAGTATGGCCTAGCAAGAAAGGAATGATCTGGAGTTTTCAAATTCAACATGGCAAGTACAAGCATTCAGACACAAAGTAGTAAAAGTGATTGCTAAATCCTGCAATGTTTCCATAGTGAACTGGTAATGAAGATGATCCACAGTTAATCACAGGATTCACAAGTTTGCAAGCTGTTGTGTAACATCATGTATCAGAGAGTAATACTTCTACTAGGGTTGTATTTGTGCCATTATAGACACAATGTGAAATTCTAGGGTTTTATGCTCAGAAAAGACAACCTCAATCCAGAAAAGCAGAAAGGCTGGATTCCACTGAGACAAATCAGGGAAAGACATCTGTGTTGAAGAGGTAGACGTGAACAGTGTTACTAGCTTCAGATGCCTGGACATAACTTGAAGACAAGAGGAAGTGTTTCCCATGATGTATTCTTAAACATCCCCACAAACTATCAGCAAAACATTCTATAAATTGTGGAATTGGAGTGAGATAGAGTGAGACAATATCACTCATACTGACACAAATGTAAATGCTTTGCAGTACCAGAATCCTGAAATTAAAGACACTTTCTGTACCAACTGTACTGTTCTCTTTCTTCTCAAGCCAACTCTGTGCTAGTTTTGGTGCACTTGGTCACTACTGTGGACCATATAGAACAACTACACTTGAAAGCAGACAGGTGGTCCTTCAAACTGACATGAATTTTCTATTACATTAATATACACAGTCCTTTTTGTTCTGTTGAATTCCGAATAAATTAGTTTGAGACACATTTCAGTTCTCATGTAAACACTTTTTTTGTCTTCTCTGTTCATATCCCCTTCAGTAACTTTGGAACTGCAGGAAAAAGTGTTAGGGATATCTCAGTCTGTGTCATTCTTCAGTTTAAACTATACTGGCTCACATGGCAGAAGCATGTTCCCAGCCCTCACACGTGAAGAGTTGCTATGTCCCTTCACTTCTCTTAGAGAGACAAACATCCCCAACAGCATGAGAAACAAAAGGAAGCACCAAGTGCAGTTTCACACATCTCAGTCTACTTTACAGCCGGGCCACCTGCAGATGGTGCAAAATGGTGCAACTCAGAACACAAGCTATTGCTGCTCACACCTAAGCTATCCATTTAATTACCCTTTAGAAGCACTGTAAACTGGATTTGGATTTTAGATCAGGGATCAACTTTTCCAGAGCAGGGAAAAAGGTATTGTCATTTCATCCTACAGTGTGTAATCCTCTTTGATTCCAAATTGGTTTTTAACTGCATGAATCTAAGTACATCATACCACTTTAACTAGATTATAAACAACGTGCTGCTGAAGGAATATTTGTATTACTTACTATCTGGAACACCACATCAAAAAACTAAATTCGTATTTGGAAATTTTTGACAATCATCTAATTAAACTAGAGAGGCATTTATTATAATAAATGATGTTGTATTTCTTACATTAGCAAAATTCAAATTTATAATTACTTTAATAAGCAAATTACTAAGTACTGTTATAAGATTAATTATTTACATCTTAATAATATTTGAATTATGACAAGCAATAGTGTTAATTTAAATAATATTGAAATTTAATATTTATATATTTATTATTTCTAATAATTAAGCATTATTAGTACGTACTCTTTAATAAACAAGTCTATTAAAATAGTGGAATTTTTCTTATGAAAAAATTCAATTAACCCAGAAAGGAAAACAGCAATGGATCATGCAGGAAGATTTAGTCCCATTATTTCATTATCCACATTAACATTCTTGAAATCTACCTGCTGCACCCTTGCAGCTGGATGTTTGTCTATTTGCCTTGAAAAAACCAACAGGAGTTTGGTCATGGAGATGGATATAAGACTCCTAGGATAAAAAATATCTCATATTTTGCAGGAAGATGTCTCAGTAATTTGTAAAAACACAATGTGTTCAACTTAGTCATCTAAACCAGTCAACTAAGCCTCTGGAAGTGGCTACTTGTCCTTCCCTTTGCCATGAAGTCCATGATTCAGCACCAGAGGAGACATCTTTTCTTTTTCCACAGTATCTGTTTTGGTTTAATTGCTCAAATTTTCTACTGCCTCAGGCACTTCAGAATAATAGTTTCATTTGTTCAGGTTTTTAAACATATTCTTGCACTAAACCAAGAAAAACAGTTGCATGCAAAGTGACTAAATCACAAAGATAACAGATTTGACATCACAAATGCTTCATTAGCTCTAAATAAAGCAATCAGCAGTTGAGATATATTTTTGCTTCACCAGAATGACAGAAGGGGCTGAGGTGGGGTAAGGATGAGCAAGAGGAAATCATTGTGAAAGCAATGCCATCAGTTCAGAACAGAGTGGCTCTGTAGTTTGCTCCCATTCCGTGGAGAGGTCAGTGTTAAGGCAGTGCAAGTTCCAGCACAGCTAAACAGGTTGTGTTCCCTGTCATGTACATCCCTGTCATGCACACCTGCAGCTGCATGACTGACAGTGGCTGTGCAACTCACCAAGTGCTGGAGTGCTCCTGCCAGTGCTGAGCCTGCACAGAGCGGGGAGGCAGCAGCAGGACAGCACCAGAATAAAACTGGGGCCAGTATAAAAGCAAAAAGTCTGTTGTGCTCGGCCTGTACAAGGTTACTCCATTGATTCACCTGACAAATATGCTAAAACTGATTGCTTTTGGATGCATGTGTTATGTTCCTGGAATGTTACTTTCTGCACTCACCACACCAGACTTTCCTTCCTTTTGTTTATTGCAAAGGATAAGGGCAAAGTGAAGGGTCAGGAAAAACAGACTATTTCCATTAAAACATCAGGCTGTCTAAAAATGGCAGTTTGCTAGGTTAACTTACTTGCAACATCTGACCCAGCTCCAGCTTCACTGATTCCCAAGCAAGCCACAAAATCACCAGCTATAGTTGGTACGAGGAACTGTTTTTTCAACTCATGGGAACCAAACCTGCAAAAATACAATGAAAAATACAGGATATTAAAAGCTTATGAAGGTAAATTTTATGTAGAAGTTAGTTACAAATCCTGTTCTACCCACATGGTGATCAATTTTCCTATGACCAGGTTAAAGCTGTCCCAGAGCCAAAAGATAGAATAGATGCCTTCCAAAGCTGTGATTCAGAGCCTTCACCAGAAGTGCAGCCACAATCCCTTCAATCAAGTTTTAAAAAGTATTCAGGCATCTTACTCCCACAGAAATGTGTGGCCTAGATGCCCAAAATCTATATTAATGACTGTTGCTTTAAAAGTTCCAGATCTAAATAAACATAACCCCTGAGGATTCCCCTCTATGCTCCTGAGGTCAGCCAGGATGGAGGACCTGCTCTCTGTTTATCTTCTCTTTGTCAGGTTTTAGTGGTGACTGAAAAGTTATGACCTGTGATGGCCACTGTCTGCAAATGTGTGTATTTAAATTATTTATATTTCACATCTGCATTTAAATCATACTGTAAAATCCATTAATGCTTCTTCTCAGCTGTTCTTTCATCTCTACAAAAATAAAAAGGGAATCAGCAAACTGTTGATGGAATTTTAACAGAAAAATTTCACTTGGCTGTATTTCTGTTCAGTTAAGAGGCACACACTATTTCCCCATTGTTTAGAAGCTTGTATCCATTCAAAATATGGTCCATCTCATTTTATGCTTGATTTTGTCCTAATTATCATTCTCTGATTTCTGCTGCAGTGTGAATGGTGAGTTCTTGAATCTCTCTTGTGCAACTGGAGACTTCCTTGGGTCATGAAATGTCTTCTGTGTGCAGGAATCCCTAAATGCAAGTTCCCCCTCAGCCTCCTCTTTGGTATGAGGCTTCTCAGGTCATCACCACCACTCACCTCCTTAGGCTCGTTGGGGCCTCCTTCCAAAACACAGTCCCAGCACTTCCACACTCAAGCTAAGACTGAGCCATCCCTTCCAACCAGCCCTGGCACAAAGGACATGGGACGGCCAGAGAACAGACTGCCATCTGGCAGACACTTGGTGCACACAAGGAGCTCAATTCCGAGCCCTTTCTCTGCTGAAAATCACAGCAGCAATCCCAGATAAATACAAGAAGCAAGTTTGGAGTGCTTTCTCCTTACCCTAGCAGACTGGAACAAAGTTTTTAATTTTCTATGGGGCATGACTGAGTATGGCTAGCAGCAAATTCATTAGTCAAAAAACCCCAAACAACCCAACCAACAACATGGCTAACCAGATTATGAGAGCAGATAGTGGTGATTTTTGGCAGTGCTTTCTGACACTTGAAACTTTGCTAACTTTCAGCATTTCAACAGAGGATTTTCACAGCAAGAGCTTTTCTTAGAATAATATTTTTTGTTTGATGTCTTTCTTTGTCTTGAGTTCCAGAAAACAGTTCAGTTCTTTCCAAAAATGTGATTGTAGAAGATATTATTTTGCAATTGAAAAAAGGTCATGCAGCTCTATCTTCAGAAGATGAGGGGTCTCTGTGCCTTGCAGGAGACAGCTAGCTTCCTGCTCAGCTGCTAGCTTTATGTTAGAAATATGTCATTTCTGTAAAATTCTACCCATCTTAAATGCATCCCAGAAAAAACTCAGGGTTGCACAAATGCAATGCTCATTCCTTCCCAGTTTAACAGCTCCAGAATTAGAAAACTCTGCTTTCAAGGAGATTGTGCTCTGGTCCAAGACAGACCTGACCGTGTCTGCTTCCTGGTTGGGGCCATACCCCAGAATGCACTTTCCCATGTGATTAACTGTGCAGCCTTAGCATCACTATAAAATATATTTCTATGCATTTGGGTATCCATACACACACACAGAGGTCTACAGTCAATAAATCTTGTCGATCCTGTGGAACACAGAGGTCCCAAGTGTGAGATTCTGAAACACTGAGTTCCATGAAAGTGGTTCATCCTTTCTTGCTCCACACTTCATAACTAACATTGGTGAAATGTCATGAAAACAAAGACAAAAATTCCAGTGGTATACAATCCTGTAATTAGAGGGTAAAAGGAAAGTAAAACCACGGCAAAATGCAGACGTAACACTTCTGTGATCTACACAGCTCTGTTTATATGTTCTGATTGTCAGCTGTAGCTTCTCTCCTTTACAGCAAACAATAAATCAGATAGCAAAACTAACTTTTTTGATATTAATTCCCAGTTGTGCTGTTGACAAGGGTGGCATCTCATCTTCCAGAATTTTTGGTGTATTTGTGTTCCAGGGGCAAACTGCTGGATCAGTCTAGTTTTAAAAACTGCTGCTATGACACAGAATGTCTGTGAAACTGCTACGTGAAGAAGTTGGTAACTGTCACTTTTATTGAGGGAGGAAAAAACCCCAACAAAACAGATTGAACAAGTACAGGAGCCTGATTAAAATGGGAACACTGACATAGCTGATGAAAAAAAGAAAAATGATTAATTGTCTAGAATGGGCATATTTAGGAAGCATGATATATGTGCTACAACTTTAGGACTGACACCTTGCAAAGCAGGAAAAAGAACAAGTAAATTATAAAACAGAATTAGACTGATCCTAACCATTACAATAAATGCATCCTTAGTATCACTGCTCTAGCTTACCTGGCTAAGAAAAAAGACAAACACGAACAACTTGGATTCTGGAATTAAATTTTTTAATTGGTTGCGGCATCAAGATTCTGTGTTTGCAAACATATAATCTACTACTAAACAAGGCTTATGTTTTAACATATAATACTCTAGCATTAAAAATATTAAAACCAATATTTTCTCCCCTAAACCAAACTGTCTGAGAGAAGCAGAGAGGAGGTTCTTTCCTCAGGCTAGACATTAAATCTACACAGTGTTGTTTTTCTCCACTCATGACACTTTGCGTTTTAGGCTAAACCAAACTTTCTGAAAATTACCTTGTAAGAGCAGGAGTAGCCATGCCAGCTTGCACTCCAATAGCCATAGGAACACCTCCACAGCGGATATTTCCCAGTTCTTCTGCCACTGCAATATTATAGGAGAAGTCCAAGCCCATGCCACCATATTCTGAGGAAAAAACAGATATGTGATTCTCATGTTCTAGACTGGCATAAGCAGGAACAAAAACAACAACAAAAAAACATGTTGCTACTGCAAGGACTTGCCAACTGCAATTTAACTGCTAATTTTCAAGTATTTGACAATTACCAGCATTCTTTTCACAAAAGCAATATCACACTATTCTTTACAGTATCTGAACTGAGAATTACACCCGCTCTAATTATCTATGTGCACATCAGGTCACCTCTGAGTATCCTAAGTAGCTTCATTACTTTTACTGGAAACAGCAGGAAGAAGTGACATGCTGTTGAAAATGATATCAGATGGCAAAATTATTCTTTCCAACAGCAGGGTCATACGAACAGATCACAACCCAAGGTAAGAAGTGCTTTTATTTCCCCATGATAACACCTGACACCCACTCTCATCCCACAGTGCAGTCACCTTGCTCAGACACAGCAGTCGAGTCAGCCCCGAGTGAGACCCCATGCAGGTTGCATTTCTATGCTAAATTACTGCTGTAGCTCAAAATTCACATTAGGCACAACTACAGCACTGAACAGGTGTATTTCATCCCCTGGCACTGGGTCTGTGCAGTGATTAAAGCATTCTTTGTTCACAGGGGGCTCAAAACCTGGGGTGCTGGCCTGGTGCCAGCACAGCCCATTGCTCCCCCTCTCCCCCCCACATTCCAATCTGCAAATTCAATTTCAGAAGAAATTATTCTTCACCTCACTCCCATCCCATGCCCAGTGCTGATAAACCCACTACATAGTGAAGCACAGAAAAGGGCTACATTGCTGTGGTGGATGAATTTATTTTTAGCTGTATTAAATAGCTCCCAGTTCAAAGGAAACACGGTGCGAAAGCGAAGGTTACTGCTTGACGTCGTTAGTCAAATGAGCAGATGTGATTAGATAATGTTACCTCCTTTTTTTTTTTCAAGCTCCCCTAAAGACCAGCTAAGAAAATCTCACATAAATAGATACAAACCCTCACCCCTCACACACAATAAGGGGCAGATGACCCTCTTCTGTTTTCACTTGCTGACCTCAAACACTGAGTACATGCCTCTGCTGACCTGCTCTGAAGTTTTCAAAAAACACCATTAAATAAAAGTCAAAACACCACAGTGCATGTAAACATGGAACTTTGCATGCTATCATCTGTTTCCTAAACCCACAGCAACTATCTTTGTGCATCCTTTCCCTGCTGAAAGGAAAACATAATAGGAAAAGCTAAGCATAAAATTTGGTTTGCAAAGAACACATCTCCTTAGGTCATCCTGCATAGTCTGGACTGTCAGAATTAAAAAATGGCTACTTTTCCAAACTTTTGCTTGAAAAGAATGTTTCTTAAAAATATACACAAGCTTAAAGTTCCTACAGGGAGCTTAAGCAGTACAATGAAACAACAACAATATGCAAATGTGTTTAACATAACAATCTCATTTTCTTGCCTTTACACAGCCCCCATCAATAAATTAATGCTCTGAGGAGCAGTAAGGAAAGCATGTGCATGTGAAGACAGGACTGTTTAAAGATATCTGGCATGAGAGAGATTTTGGTAGTTTTGTATGGATCTGTAGCAGAATTATAATAGATAACCTCAGGTTTGGCACCTCACAAATGTTTTTCATTAGATTTTTTTTTTTTAATCAGTCAATACTTTTACTGCCAAACTACTGTTACTACTGATATTATATTTAGTTTTGTCTCCAGGCAGTTATATTCCCATCTTTCACTTAAATTCCAAAACGTTAGTTTCTAGATTTACCCAAAGTATCTTCCCAGGAGGAATGTTATGCACAAAACTGACCCAAAGAAGGGCTACTTTATCCAAGTATACAGCTTACAGACATTCTTTTTCCATACCACAGGCCACTGTATATTACCACATAACAGACTCTTCTTGCTCTCATTTGAGATTAATTACTAAGCAGTACACTTTAAAAACAAAATGCTGCAAAAGGCTAACTTTTAAAGGGATGACAAGGAAAGAATTTCTGACCAAAGGGCAGAATGAAGCTTTGGGAGCTGGGGGTGGAAAAGGAAACCCTGCCAGGCAAAGAGATGATTAAATCCAAAGATTTTATGATCTGGGGATAGAAAATGCCGGAGACAAGCACAGATACAGGCAGGAAGGGCAGAAGCAAATGGCAAAAACATTAATCAGACCACACCTAAGCTTTCATCAGTTCTGTTCCAGGAGCCAAGAAGCTAAAGTTTCATGGAGAAATGGGAGTGATTTGATGGACAGTGATAGGGAATGTCCTTGAATGTGATCAATGAACACTTGATCAAGGTGGCAGCTTGTCAGTGCAGTCTGTGATGTTCTATCCCCAGTAATTTGGGTAACTTAGGGCATGGAGAAGCAGTTGTGCCCCATCTCTTTGGAGAACTGGCCCTGCACACGGAGCCAGGCTGCCAGTGGTGTCACACACACACAGCAGTAGCAGGCAGTGCTGGCTACAAGCACCAAAACAACTTCCTGTTTTCCTCAGCTCCTGGTAGCAGCCTGGTGTTCACAGCCCCACTGCTGGAACTCCAGCCAGCTATTCTGGGGCTGGTCCAAGCACATTTTCCTGCATGACATGGGATTCAGCTCTTAACCAGAGACAAAACCACCAGGCCAATTTTCTTTCTATCTGCTTCAGTGATGATGGTGAATGTTTAATGGACTTAATGTTTAATTTTTATTTGGAATAGGACTTACTCTTTTTAGAATAACTCTTATTTGCAAAAAAGGCAATATGCTGGTGATAGTAGGTTTGTATTCACCAGTCTCATCAATGAAATACACTTCCCGGAAATACCTGTACCATCATATTATGCCAATAGGTCAATTAAATTTTAATTCAGAAGAGCAAACACCATGCCTAACAGAGGAGTGAAAACTTTGGTGAAATTTTTGGTGAAAAATCCATAATGAAAGAAACCAAATCAATCCCAGATTTGAGTGCTTTATAAAACAAACAAACAAACACACACCCTCCCAAAAATAAACAACCCCCCCCATCAAGAATAACAAACTATATTTAAATATTCACATGCAAAATATTTCTGGGGTAAATATTTCATTTTACTTTAAAATGAGAAGAGGGACCTTCAGAGAATTGTTTGGCTAAATTACCATTTTTAATTTGCAAGAAATTTAAAAGAACAAACCTCAAACTAGATTAAAGTAGGCAGAAAGTCTAATGACTATTGCTTTTATAATTGAAAACAGGTGGAAAAAGGCAACTCAGCTATATTCAAATCGTTTCTGTTTTGATGATAATAGCACAACTTCCAGCTGTTAAATGGCCTGATACAATATCTTATACATTGTCAGATTTCAGGTTCTTTTACAAAGCAATTTAAGCATAAGGCCCAAAGCAGAGAGCACAGGAACATATAAATAAATAAAGATTCTGCACTGCAGCCCATGGGCAGGACCCAAGCTGCAGGAAGGAAAATGTGTGAGGAGGAAAGAATAGCAGAGAGGATGTGCCATGGACTGACTACAGCCTCTCCTCCCCATCCTGCTGTGACACTTCGGGTGGGGAGTGAGGTGGATGACTCAGGAATGAAGAACTGAAGCTGGACTTGGGAGTAAGGGGAAGAGGATGGTGGAACATCTTGTCTTAATTTGCCTTTGCGTCTCACTACACAAATTTACTTTAACTGGCAGAAAATTAAAATAATTTTCCCTCAGCCAAGGCTGCTTTTTACCTTGATGGTAAATGGTGACAAGACTCCCTGCCTTTTCTCATCAACCAGGCCTGGTACTGTATTTTCTCCTCTGTCCTGCTGAAGAGGGGGAGTGAGTTAGTGCCTGGCCAAGGTGAACCCACCACACCATGGTCAGTATATTAGTCTATTCCTTTAAATGAGCTCTCTGCTTTTCTACTAATCACCACTACCACATTATTTTAACACTCCCACCCTGCAAAAGCTCCTTATTTTATACAGACCAACAAATTTTTATATGTCAGTGGAGTAGGAATCCAAAAGAACACAGTGAACCTTAAAAAACATTCTTGTTAAAAGATGTAGGTGTACATTCCACTAATCTAATCATCATTTAGGGTATCAGGACTTTTATATATGAACATGGGGCAGACTGCACAGATGGTGCCCAAAACTACAAATAAAACAGTAAGACATGATCTCCAGTTGCTATATGTCAAAACAGAAACACTGCTGAGAAGATCAACTGGAAAAACAAAGGAAGAGAAAGTCTATGATAAAGGACTCATAAAGGCAAATTATAAACCGAAGTCTTTCATATAATCATTTCACTTTTGTGAAGACCAGAGCGTTTCTTGCCACTTGTTGAGGATCCCTGCTCAAATATGACTCTGTTCAATGATGAGACAGCCTTGAAGTCTCTAGTCCAAAATTTTTCAGAGTTTACAAGTGTCTCTATTTGGAATTTGCTTCTGAACTCCTTCCAGTAGCTGTCAGTGGTAATGACAACATCTGTGGTGAAAGGGGTCTGTAAGTGAGTGATAGCAAGGTGAAACAGGTGGTTCTCAATGTTTTAAGAATGTAAGTGAGCCTGGAAAATGGAATGGTGATAACACAACACAGCCATATCCAGAACTCGATTTTAAATGCATGTAAAATTTATCTTGTTTCTTTACATAGTTTCCAAAGTTTCAATAAAGTGAAAGTGAAATAAAGTAAATATACACCAAAGAAAATCACTCGGTATTATTTCTACTATTGGCACCTAACTCAGTGCAAGAAAAAAAAAAACAAATATGTGCTCTCATTTTTCGTGGCTAGAAAGACAAATAAAGCATGAATCAAGTTCCATTTTGAAGATAGGTCTGAGAGACTCCTATATTTGACACTAGGGTGACAGAGCTAATTGCCAGTTTTCATCACAGCCTACAATTTTAAATCAACAGAAGCAAAATTTAAGTGTTCAAACCTCATTCACCTGTCATAAATACGGTTCAAGAATTTCAACTCCAGAGAACTACAAAGAGCCTTGAAGCTACACAATTGCAAATGTCATTAGGTAGGACAGTACAGAAATACATATCATAATTCCTTTCCTCTGCTTTACATAGAAAGAATTTAAAGAATCACCAAGGGTGTACTCTCTGTCTTGTGAAATTTCCTGTAAACCCACTCCGAAAAGTTGAGACTAATGAAGTTCAGAAAACACCTCCTGCCTTCTGGGTTATTTGTTTCTGGCTGGGCGTAGAGGGAAAAAACCTCTCCTTTAGTGTTACAGAAACACAGTGAGTCCTATTTAGTCTTGTTGAGATTAAGACATACGTATTTCTTGGCTACTCCTCCCTTCCCTCAATCAATTCACAGAAAACAAAACAACAAACCAAAATAAACAACCAAGGAGAAAAACTCTTGACACAAACCAACCCTTGTACCAGATGCAAAGTTCCTGATAACAGAGTACCTCAGTCAGACAGACCAAACTCTATCATTTGAATGAAAGTTTGTCCCAAACCAGGAAAACTTAAAGCATTTCATGGTTTGGTTTGGTTGGTTCTAGAAAGATCACTGTCACATTCAGTACTTGTCCTCTCACAGATACTACTTCATCCAAAATTTCCAAGACAGATAAGGACTTATTCTGCTAACCAAACTTTAAATATCACTCTTGTGATCCAGTAACCCTTGGAAAAGGAAAAATATGGATTGGTTTCTCATTACTTTTCAAACACTCATGGTTAGCAGACCAAGTAGAATCCCAAGAGCAATTAACAACCCAAAATATGTGTTTCTACAATACTCCTTCTGTATTCTGTATTCTCTATTCTGTTCCCTCTTACTACAGAAGTAATCACAGCTGTCACCACAGAAATTAAACTTACAGAGATGACACTAAGGTGATTGGGTCTATCTAGCACTGTTTTAGGTTCAGACAGAGCTACACTGTAAAATAAAGGAGAAACTTCTCCCAGAGTGTAAGGATGAAAACCCTTCTATAACATCACCCACCACAAAATACCACAGAGGAACTTGGCAGTGCCTACCACTGAGCAGATAAATACCTCCACTAAGCAGATAAATGCACCACACAGACCTGGCCCCAGCTAGGGGCAGCATGGACACGTCTAAAAAGGGTTCGAAGCTGTATGGGACACTTTAAAAAGCCAGAGCAGTGTATTCTAAATCACTAAGTTGCCAACAGTTGAACTTGCAACCCTCTGCTTTCTAAATCATCCCTACATATTTGTAAGTTTTCTTCATTTTCTAAGTGGTTATGCAGTATATCACCCAGTGACATTGAGTCACCAATCACATCTGCATGAAACTTCCAACCCAGAAGGTTATCAGAGTTTTAAAAACAATATCATGCAAACCCCCAAAATGGTGTACAAACATTACGGGGAAGGAAAAGCTAAGTTGCCTAGTGTAATAGAATAAAATGTGCACATGGCAACATAAGACATATTAACAATGTAAAAGATGCAGCAGCCAAAAAAAGAAAAGAGGAAAAAGAAGATCCAAGGTGCACACAGCCCCAGGTACCAGCTATTGCATCAGCTCCAAGTCAGAGAAAAACTTTAAACAATCCATGATCACAGACTCCTTAGTCATTTTTTGCCTGGAGTTTTAAATGGAGTTTATTTTTCCTCATTCAGGTCTGATCCAACATCTATTCCAAAGAAACTGGAATTTAACAGAAACAGTTAGATCACCCTACAGTTTTTTTTCTACAGTTAAAGAGTATAGGTCTCAATTACTGTGCATTTGAAAATGTCAGTCAAACTAAATGCCACAGAATAAACAAAATGAAAAAAAACCCCAAACACAAAGAAAAATGAAGTCAAGAAGTAAATATCACCCCTCCTGAGCTTCAGTGGCAAAGCCATGTTGCTTCTCATGAGGTTTCTCTTTGGGCAAGCTCATAAACAAATCACAGAATGGGTTTCAAGGACATCACCTTTGCAACCTTGCCTGCTGCTTGGGATCAGTCAACCAGCAACAGGTGCCAAGCTCCCCACGTACATCAAACACACACATTGCTGCCAGCCAGCTCTTGCACACTCACCTGCTCTAAGCCTGGCTTGTGGATGCTCAAGCAAATTCTCTGAGTCAGGAGTATCCAGCAGTGAATGCTGCTCCTCTCCAGCTTGAAGGTGGCCACCCTTCTGACAATCAGGCCACCACTGCCTCAAATCCTACAACACCGTGCGTGTCCACTGCAGTCCTACTGACACAACCACTAGTCAGCCCTCAGAGGCTCCAAAATCTGTCATCAGCATGTCAGCCCCACAAAAAATGCACTCTTCCTCCCAAGAAAATGTCTGCACAGCTGCTCAGCTATCTTAAACACATTTGTTCTTTTTGAACAGGTAATAATTAATCCCACACCTGTACAAGAATGAAGCAGGTACATCATCTTTATGTGCTGCTGGTGCTCCTAGTCAGGACTTGTCCTCTCACGTGAACTACCACAAACTCCTGCAAAATATGGCAAATTTTCTCCCAGTAGGATCCTAAGTGTGAATGCACAAATAGCTATTACAAGGAATATACAGTAATATATAGACATTCAACCATCCATAGGTGAACAGGGAAAGAAAATGGGAATTGACTTATCAATGGATAAGAGACAGATATCCCAAAGAGCATTCCCCAGTTTAAGCGCAACAGGGAGAAAGGATGAATAACATGACTGAATACAACAAGTATGTTAGAAATTTTTAAAAGCTGGATGAAAAGAAGTCACTGCGCTTGGTTTTGTAGCTCTCTGTGAACAAAAAGCAGACTTACTGCTTTCATTTCTTTAAGGCATTTAATTACTTTCATTTCTTTAGGGCATCAGGATATATAGTCAATATTAAAAAGATCATTCTGTTTCTTCTGCATTCCAAATAAATAAATAAATAATCTGAGAAGCAATACTAAGTGATTTAAGGATTACAGAGTTATTACTTTTGCTACTTATTAAAATTTCCAGGCTAAGATTTAATACAAAGGTTAAGTATTTGTCAGCTGAAAGCTATGTTTAATTTTCTCCCCTACAAGGTCTTTTATTCCAGTCCAAGCTTGTTGGAAAAACAACAACAAGAAAAACTTTAGACACTCAGCTCAGCATGTCACACTAAAAGACATAAATTTTACTAGATCACACTCTCCAAAACTTGCGATCTCCTATTGGAATTACAAATTGAGAATTGAAATTTTGGGCATGGGGTAGAAACTTGAAAAATGCTCATTTTCAATAACTTTAAAAAAAAAAGAAGGGATTTCAGCATGTGTGCAGTGAATGATGAAATAAACTTTGGATGTGTTCTCGAGCTAGCCTGGCCAGCACAGGGGTTTTAGTTCAGTAACACCAAACTTGGAACAGAAGTGCACTGCAGGAGGTTTCCACAGGAATTTCTGGTCAGCTCAGACTTAAGAGACTAAATGAATTTCCACTGGCTGACTCCTTAAGTCCTTGAGATGCTGGGTCAGACACTGAGAAAAACGTAACATGCCATCCTAGAACGCCTGCCACGTTGCAGGTCAACATATTCCCAGCAGAGTCACACACAACAAATCATTAAAGAGACATCTATCAAGTGATAGAAGCCCACCCCCATCTCATTAGGTAATTTCCTTGTTTATAAATTCTCTTCAGCTGGCAACATCTGCATCTGCCTGCTGACACAGCCTTCAGTGGGCAGGGCTGGGACCACCAGTGCCACCAGTGCCACAGCTCCTTGTCTCTGGCAGCTCCCAGTCACTCAGTCTGTGGGAGAGCCCATCACGCTGCTGCAGCATCCCCAGAGGTTTCAGTTCCCCCGCACAGCAGAAATCAAAGGAGAGCATCTTCTGTATTTGTGATTGTTGAGAAACCCGACTGGTTTTGAAACTGTTTTCAGATAGCAAAAGCAAAGCAATAAAAGAGTATTTCTAGAGCTGAGCAATGGATTGTGGTGAGCTCTTTGAGACAAAACTCAAATTTGCAGTTTTCCAGGAAAGGCAACGGGCTTGATCTCAAACCGGGAGCAAACTCCAAATAAAAATGCAAAAATAAGAGTATTTTTATAACATTAAATTGTATGTTTACAATTCTGTCAGGTGATTACTGATTGCAATTACTTCTGTCAGGTGACCTTATGTTTTTTGAAAGAAAACAAAGGACATGTCACAATAAAAACCAGTGCTGGGATAAAAATTAAAGACTTTTTGTGATGTCAGAACAATGTCTTTCCCCTTTATTTTCTCCAACAAAGTCAGTATTTCAGTAAAACCAGTTAGTTTCCATGCTTTCTCTATTCTTGATCATTTTAATGGAGAAAACATTTAATTGACAACTTTTATTTGGTTTAACGAGTGTGGATAAACATTTTAAATGCTATTCTAGAGCTGAAAATGTCAGGCTCAGTTCTCCTTTTTGCCTACGATTCTCTGTGCATCCTTGTCCTTAAGATTTGTCAGACAGAGCATATCATGAAACAGATAATCCCTCTCTGCTTGTAGAAGAGCTGACACAGCAGGTTTCAAATCTGAACTGCAATCTCCAGTGTGAAATATGCTACACTGCTACTTTTATTTACACTGACATTGGAGGGTGTGCTTTGTATGTGGTACTGGCCAAAAATGAAATGTTTTTCAATAAGTAGTGCAAGCATACCACAAATCAGATTCCCCATTCCAGATTGTTTTCTTCAAAAGAAACTTCTACTCAAAGTCTTATATTATTTCTATAAGCATTTCATCACCCAATTTAGTCCACTCCAAGATATTATTATTGATCAGAATTATCTGTTTCTTCTTACTGATTTGGTTCTGAAATCAGTCACAAATCAGCTCTCAAGCCCATGAAAAGCAGGCTGTTCCACGGGGGAATTACAGCACCCTACTGCAGACCAGATAAAATTTTAATACAGTTTACAATTAAAATCACATCAAACTGCCTAATACATAATTACCTGTGTGACACATACCTAGAGAATAACCTAGGGCAAAAGGGAACGATGACATGGCTAAAGGTATCTGTAGAAGACTGAAATGAGTTAAGAAAAATAACAAAACCTCCTCCCCACAACATCCCTGTCACCTTCCTCGACTCCCAAGCCCACCTGAATTATAATTAAGATCCTAAGAATTCATGCCCCCAGTAGTATAACCAGCCTTTTACAACACATCTTGGCTGTAATTTTTTCCAACAGAAATAGAAAATGGATTTGGTCATAGTCTACAGTAAGGATGCATTTGCACCACTCATTATATAAACACCTGAGGCTAAAGGCAGACCTCTCACAGTTATGAATATTACCTCTGTTATTCACAGACAATTCAGGAACCCAAGCAGGTTTCACTACTCATCTCAGTAATTTACTTTTTCATAAGTAGCTATACAACAAATTTTATCTCAAATTCTTAGTCTCAAAATATCACTCTAGAGTTACATAGCAATAAATGTGTTTTTCAGGGCAATAACATAATGAATAGTGTGGTCACACAGTAAATTTGTAAAGGAATTAAATTTCATTGCATTCTCCAAGTAATTCTGAAAGGCAAATTATACTAAATCAACACAGGTATTGTATTATTATAGGATGTCCCTAAAACTGAATTTAAGATATTTATATTTTAAAATAAAAGAAGCAAACCAACTTTTATTGAGGGGCAAAACACCCCCATTCTTCATAGAAGTTCATAAATTATTTCAGGAGATATTTTAAAAATAATCTTAGAAGTTATTGCTGAATACATGAATACATTATCTTCATGGCTCAATAATCTAGCCAGTAACACACCTTTCTTTCAAATTAAAAAAACCAAACCAAAGCAAAACAACCAAACAACAACAACAACAAAAAAACCCAAACCAGGGAGTCTGGAATCCTTCCACCTCCCAAGGACACAGACTGTCCAGAGTCATCATGCTTTCCCCATCTCTCCCACACATCTACATGTAGAGAGAAAATGGGGATGATGGGGAGGGAAAAGTAGCCTTTTCATGCAGGAAAAACCTCTTGTCAAAACTACATATTATCATTAATTTTCCAAGTTGGTCTTGTATGGTGGACTTTCCATTAGATCCATCTAATTGCAAAGAAATTTTAAAGCATTTAGAAGCATCCATCAGATATCAGGTGTTTATTACATTGTTGTGTGTACTGTTTCTAAATGAGTAACTGAAACATCTGAAATAAAAAATAAAATCCCATTCAATTTATTGGCAAGTAGTGTAAGAATCTCCAGACGCAAAACACACAATTAGAAAATTATTTTAATATATTAAGGCTCTTTGTCATGTTTTTGAGTTACATAACTTTCCATCTCATAAGAGGCACTATTTTAGAAGGACACTCAATAGTCACAAACTATTTGCCTAATTTTCACGTGTCCATCTATCACCACAGGCTTCTGTGGCCATGAGACCCCACTGGGCAGCAAAGGCCTGCAAGAAAGGGAACTGAAGAGGATTTTATTACAATAGGCACCTTTTATCACAGTCAGACATCTCACTGTGCAGCCACTCTAAGTAAGATTGCTGATGAATCCTTTGTTTCCCTGTGATCTCCTGGACATTTCTGCTCAGAGAGAGAAATATTTTCCACCACCTCCTTGTTACTCCCAAGCCACATCTCCAAAGAGCTTGCTGATAAACTTTCCAGTATTTCAGAGACACCCTAAAGAGGTGTGGGGCTGAATTTGTTTCCTCATTTATGGGCAGCACATGACATGGGAGGTGGCTGGGACTGCAGGGACCATCCTGATGAACCACACAAGGAGCCCATTGCTGCTGGACCCTTGGAGCTCACCTGCAGCTGAGATGCTGTGGCTTTCTACACTGCACAGCAGGGGCAGCAGCGTGCAGACGCCTGCCCTGGAACGGTTCTGGCTTAAAATGCATTCCCAGTACAAATCCTGTATCTCACAGTCATGCAAAGATGTAGCACGGTCAGCATCTCTGAGTACCCTTAGTCTGGTGGAGACACCAACCCCACACTGACTCAGACTGTCTCCATGAACTGCCCAAGAACCAGGACAGCTGTTCCAGGGTGTGAAGCGGCTTTTGCATCAGCGTTAGCATGGTCAAAGTCCAGAGCCAGATGCTGAAGAAACAAAGTGATATACCAGCATCTGTAATCAGTAACCCATTCTGAAGCTTCTGCAATGTCTCAGACAAAATTATAATAAATGTATTACAACTCATAAACTTCAGGATGCTGAGCACACTGCACATCCTTTCAGTACTGCATTATTATAGTCCTTTTCCTCCTTAAGAACTATAACTATTTGCTAACTCATTATGATTAATCCAGTGCATAGCATCTCTCAGCATCAGGTAGCCCCAAACTGAGTGATTCTGGCAACAGTAAATTAATGGTGAGCAAAGCAGCAGTGACTGTGCCTCCTTTTTCCTTTTTCCCAACTACATCATTATACTGAACCATGAAGATTGAGAAAGCCCAAACCAAAGACATCACTTTATGCTCAACTCTCACCCTATGTTTAAAATAGTTGAGGAAAGGACAAATATACTGTTCATTGAATAGAGAATACTCTAAATTAACAATAAGGCTTAAGACCGTGCTGTACATCATTGAAACAATGAAAACTTACATGAACAATTCCTCACCTGTAAAGTTGGAATTCTCTTTCCAAAAAAAAAAA
>VXAC01005955.1:216236-252670 GCA_013399225.1 Rhipidura dahli
AAAAAAGGGAGGGGAAAGTGAAATCAGTTTTTCTGTCTGGAAAAGATCACAGCATCTTCTAAGCTACAGCTGCATCACTTCAAGTCTGGTGACATAAAACAAGTCAAACATGAATTTATGTGTGTGTTCTATCTCAAAGAAACTCCAATGCAGAAACAAAGGGAAAAAAAGAGCTTATTTATTTTGCTCCCATTTCTGCAAACAAGGTAAAACTGTAATGATCGAGTTTCTCTTTTTCTTACACGTGTCTTTTCTCATACCATGTGTCAATAAAGAATTTGCCTGTTTGAAATTCTTCTCACATTGTGGCTAATGCTGTTTTCTAAATTTTGAAGTTGCACTGATAAAGTATGGACTGAGAGTAATTAACGAAAGTGAGACATGAAAAATGCAGCAAATACAAATTCACCTGAATAGCATGCTGAAAGACAGACCTTAACAATTATACTTTTAAACCAAACCATGTCACTATTCTCTTCATTTTAAGGAGGTTTACATTAAAGAATAGATACATTTTCCTGTCGCACTGACTTTTCTTATGTGTTAGAAGTATGGAAAAAAACAACAACAAAAAAAAAAACCACAAAAGGAACCCAAAACTTTTACCATTTTAGGGAAATTCATGTTTGGAAGCACTGCTGCTGCAGCCTGAGGTTACCCACACTAATGTTTTACTGCTGGAAAATTTCTTCCACTTGCAATTTAATTGCAATTCACTCTGTGAGATTTGGCTTGCTCCTGACTTTGTGTTGGAGTGGTTAATCTTGCCCTGCAGTTGGAAAGTTGTGTGCAGCCTGTCAACTTCCAGAAAACTTTAGGCTAAAACTTTGAGCAAAAGAGAAGAACTACCAAATTTTACTGTATTGGAATGAAGAGATATAAGAAACTGGTTACTCTCATTTGAAAATGAATATGCTTGAGTAATCAAACAACAAACCCTGATATGATTTTTGTTTGTTTTCCATCTCTCAGTGTATCCTTCAATGCTGACTTTCCAGAGCTAAGATGTGTCTTCAGACAAATCCTGTTCTCTGGTCTGTGTTTTCCATTCTAACCTGGGGTGAAACTGCTCCCTAACTTCTTCCTCAATTAAACGTCTTTATCATATCAATGAAATGCAGTTTTGGGCACTGTGCTTCACTCAGTCCTATTCCTTATGCTAATAATGAAGATTTATCTTCTTTTCCCCACATTTAGGATGTTTTTGGAATATCTTAGTAAGATGAATGGACATTACTGATCTGATTGTTTTGTTGATTACAAACACAGTGAAGATGGAAAAATCGAAACCAAATTCATACAGATTTTACAGCTGGATCAGGAGACCTCTCTGTTTAGCCTGCCAGCAATGGAGAATGTGCTGCAACAACGTTATATAAAAACTAATCATATTGGAATTCAATTATCCCTAATGTTTCCCTGCTGACTCACTTTATTTTTTTTTTTTTAATCTGACCTCTAGTTAAGTTTCTCAACTGTTGTCAGCAACAGCCCCAAGTGCTGTGCTCTGCCAATTGCTAAGCAAAAGACCCTCAGCTCCTCACTCTGCCTTGCTGCCTCCCAGTTTCTTGATGGTCTGATTTCACTTAGAGATGCAAGGTGTTACCTGCCATCAGCTCTTTCCTGCTAAGGAAGAGAGATGACAAACAGTTGTACCACTTATCTTTCATTTACTCGCTCATCTACTTTCATTTTCTTATCTCCTTGCACAAGCACAGAAGCATTTTATATGCCTTTAAAATAAATGGCCAGTGAGACAATAAAGCCTTGGTATTATACTATGAACTTTCTTTTAAGATACCCTACTACTTACTGAAAAGATGAAAATTTTTTTCCCCTTAATGATGACAGCAGGATTTACAGAATTGGAATGAAGTAATTTAGAAACAGTGCATGGCCTGCAATTTACTGTTGTGATGTTTCTGGTCTCCGTGACAAAGTAGATGCTGCAAGATAACTAACACATGTATAATGAGCAAGTCTCTTGATATGCAAGTTATGGGATTTTTGCCACAGTCTCGAAGAAGCCAAAGGAGAAAAAAAAGAAACCCTGAGCTGAGAATAGTATAATTATTTACCAAGGAACACAATAGAGGAGCAATTTCAGGGAAGCGCATGGAAAGGAAGGCTGACAGCTGGGGAGACTGATGCTCATCATTGCACAAAACAAAGGAGAAGGAAGTTTAAGAATAAAAGTATTTTATTTTTAAACCTAATTCAATGGAGCAAGGGGTGGAAGGAAATATGAATCCTCACAAGCAATTTGGTATGTGCTTTAACTGGAGATTCCTCCTGGAAAGAGCAAACAGTAAGAAAAAGCTTCTTCAGAGGCAGGTAGAGACTCTGGAGAAACACCCCAGCTCCACTGCCCAGAGGAACTCAGCTTTAACAGACTAAGATGTTTTATTGCCATCCCATAACCTTGTCTGGTGTAAGAGAGGCCTCCACAGAAATGGGCATGTGCAGGACAAAACTAACAACAGGATAGGGGCTCACAGCTCTGCAGAGACCGCAGCCCCAAATGCAGCCTTGGGACTTTTACCAGCTGGAACTCTCATTTTCCTTATCCCACTGTGAGGAATGGTTTGAAGGTAACAGACTATCCCAAGTATGAACCACTGCCCCACTGGCATGCAGAAACCAGCCAGAGAAGAATTTTTGACTCCTGGAGCAGCCATGGCCGTCACACTGTGGTTCTGCCAGCAGCTCTGCTGCTCTTCCAGCCTAAGGATCATTTGTCTCTGCCTGTTTGTTTCCCCACCCCTCAGCCACACAACCACAACTGCCTGAAGTGACAGAAGAGTTACGAAATAACCAGTACTAAAAAGTGGCAGACTGTTTCACATCTCTCTGCACAACACAGTGGGTCCCCACTTTTAAATATTAGAAAGGTATTTTTTAAAATCAATTTTTAAAATTTATACCAGCTCTTTAAGAAACTTTGTATCAAGAAAGTATGCTTCCACTCTAAATCTCCCTTTTTTTTAATTCCAATGGCCACTCTACACACTCATTAAAGAGTGTCACCAATCCCAACAGGTCTGAATAATGCAAAACCAAACTAGATGTATATGAAAAACCTCCTGTCCCATACCCAAACTCGATATAGAAGTTTCAGATTTGTCTGCTTAATACTCCATCTGTGTCTTTCACATGACAGAACAGCAAAAGACATGAACAAAATCACACCAGTTTTGGTGATTTGTTCCCCAAAATTTGCTTTAGAAGTCTTTCCATGGCATACACTCTGTAACTTCAATGTGACTTAACAAGCTGTCTCGAGGGAGCAGCATGAAAACTGAAGACTGATGTTTTTACCTTTTCCTGTTTACACTTGAGATTATTTTCTCATTAGCTTCAGGATATATGACTGAATATTCTTCACTACTTTCAGTGATGACATAAGCCATCAAAGCTTTTTTATAAAATAAATATGTATGTGATTGAAATAAATATGTATGTGATTGAAATGTGTATAGCAAATAATTTGCAGTCAGAAATGGTCTTTTTGCCTGTTTGGTAATAGACAACAAACTTATAAGTGTGCTTGAAATTGCTTAATGAACACTTTTTCTGAACAAATTTATAGAGATTCTGAAAACAAACTGCCTATTAGCAATGCCAACCTGATTTTTTTTTTTTTTTTATTATTCATACTCTCGCACTGTTCACTGAAAAGAGACTTATTTATATCTGTCTGATCTATGAAGATGCTCTTAATGATGGTTAAAGACTTGAGGACATGAGAAAGAAAGCCAAGAACCTCTACAGTTCCTCATTTCCTTGTTTATGCCACACACTTACATTGTAATCACACAACTCTAATCACTCCATAGCTCAGCTAAAGAGCTCTTAAATTCTTCCTACAAATCAATCCTCTGAGCTTTCTTAATTTCTTCCTTGACCTCATTAGTTTTACCAAAACTTCCAGGCCAAGACATGCCCAGCTAATAGCTTCCAAACCTGTCCTCAGTGTTAAAAATATGCAGTTAATTTAGTTTTTGTCCTAAGAGTTGTAGATGAAAATTCCCTGAAACACAGAAAAGATTGATTCCCTCTTTTTTGAGCTTTCACTGGTAACTACAGTGATGACCTCTGCAACACATGGTAAACAGATGCAGAAAGCAGCCTCAAAGCAAAGAGAAAAAAGAAAGCCACTTCTTAAATAAAAAATGGGACCAAATTCTGCTCAAACATAAAGGATAAACATTCTGACAGCAGAATACGGTTCAGTGCTACTTACTGAACTTAGGGCTTTTACTGGCAGAAGCAGTCCAGCACCACAGCAAAGTCATTCCAACAGCCAAACATGAAGACCTCTCAAAAATGTCTCTCCAGTTAATGAACAGATGGTTAAACACAAAACAAAATCACAGACCAAACTAGATAAAATATACTACCTGTCTCTAGCAGCATATAAAATGGTAATTTTTCAGTATTTTGTATTTGGGAAAAAGAAAAGAATCACAGGAAGCTAAGGTGAGTGAAAAAATTAAAAACAGATCTAAGTTTAATTTTTGTGTATTATCGCCACTAGACGTGGCATGTGCCAGGAAAAGGGTTCTGTTGTTTCTACAGTTTTAAACAAATTAACCACAGCCTCCCTAGCCAATAATGTATACTGCATTAACTATAGATAACAGACTAAAAGGCACCTTACTTAAAAATATCCTCAACTGGGATTTGGAGCAACCAGTACACGGAGATCCCATTTTACTCCAAGTAAAACCTTCATCTTACTTTGTTCTGGGAAGGGTTACAGAAACTGCAGTCACCCTCACTACTATAGACTCAAGTCATTCAGTCTGCAGCTCCTCATGAATATTCTCATGGAAACAGATACACTTCATCTCCTGTGTATTTCAGGATACAGCACTGCTTCCTTCATTCCCTCCTGCAGTGGGAGGCTGGGAGACAGGCATGAAAGCAGACACAGTTTTGATGTCAGTGTGGAGAACACACACTGAACGTCACAGAGCATGACTGCAATTTACAGCAGCTGAGGCTGTCTGAAAATGCAGGGCGCCTGCAGTAACTCACTTGGAATACCTACTGCATCAGGAACAGCTGTAAACACACAGAAATAAATCTCACCAGTGCTTTCCCATCAGTTACTGTTGTACTGATTTACTCAGGCAGAAGCTGGGTTCATGCTGCTGTTTGAAGAAACAATGCACAGAAAAGTCCAAGTCCCACTTGCTGCATGACCAGACCCCACGTTTCTCTGTGGTTGCTCAGACAGGCTCTCTGCTCTGCCATCCACACCTTTTGCTGCCGTGCAGGGTTGCAGGTCTGTGGGAAAACAACTAGCTGGGCAGGATTTGCACAGCACGTCGCAGCAATGCTTCCATGCCTGCAATCCCATTGCTAACAAGTCACATCCAGCCACTCAGCAAGATGCAGGACTAAAAAGTCTCAGGTAAGAACCAAGGTACCAGCAGGAAAAATGGAAAGTGTTGTTTTGGAAAATATAAAAAAAATAGAAGCATAATTTTAATTTTTATTCCTCTAAGAGTGAGACATGAGCTTCTGTGTCTGTACTGAAATAACAAAGGGACTCAGGCTTATGCTCCTTGTGACAACTTGAGACTGCTTAAGAAATGTTTACACAAAACCACAAGAACTATGAAGCATGAGCAAGCTTCCTCACTTCAATTGAACTGGCAAGTTTACAAATTTCAGTATGACACATTTATTGCAAACTTACAGTAATGTCCATATGCCCAGAAGCAGGAATGAAAAACTTAAGAGTTTGTAATGCTTCACTGAAATTTCACTTGCTGTTTAACAAATTAGCATCTCCAACTAGCAGTATGTCTACTAGCCAAAAAAAAGCACACTAAACCTCTGAGAAATGAGGCCTCCTGCACAGACTCCCATATCTGTAAATCCAGTCAGGAAAGAGCCTCAGAAAAAAGATGATGTTCCACAAGCAATGCAATTAGTTCACCATTTTAAATTATGGCAAAACAAAAATGGTTCATTAATTTTAAGTCTGGAAAATACATACGTCTGGATGATGCTCTTAGTCACATGGTTCAGTCTTAGATAATCTTGAAAGGAGCAGGGAGCTGAACCCTGTGGATCCCTTCTGACTTGAGACGTTCTGTGCCTCTGTGATGTGTCCCACCATGCACACACATACACACACAAACACACACATACCATGAGACACACATGTGGGCTGCACAGATGCACCCCAGCAACGTGCCCTGCCACTCTGACTCAAGTTTCAGATGACATGGCTGAGCAGCACTGCTCGGGGCTGGCCTGGCTCTCCTGGTAGGACAAACGCCAAGCACAATGTCGAGGCTGTTACCCCACTGACCTCCTCCTGATGATAAAAGGGAAACAGAGACAGCTGGAGAGATTTGCCTGAGTCTGTTCAGCCACACCTGAGATTTGGCCTTGATATAAAACTGCACCCAGAGTCTTCACATGGACTGATCTCCTACCATTCCTATATCTGCAGGTGTGGGTAATTAACAGTCAGGGAATTGGTCTAATTAGTTTCAAATTAAATCTTTTAAAAATTCACTAAGAATTACAGTGAGTAAGCCATGCTAATGAAATATTGATGGAATAAGTGAAAATAAGCATCAGGAGAGGTGTCTCTGTGCCCCACTCCCAATGCAGAAAGGATTTAAGGGCATTTACTAGAACTCATTGATTGGATCTGTGAGCTTCTGTTTGACCCCTGATTTTTCTTTAACCTATTAAGGCTGTGTAAAATGTGTATGAACACATGAATATGTAAAGCACAGCTACTGAAAATGGATTTATAAAGATTTTCTTAGAAAAACCAAACTAGTGAAGGCTTTGATGAAACATCCAGAAGGAAAAAAAAACCACATTCAACAATTGTGATGTACCATCTCAATGCAATACAGAAACACTCTATTATCAGCATACAAAATATACAGTAAAAAACCACTCCTTCAAAAACAGCGCAGTAATTCTTCTCAAAAAAATCTGAATATTTGCAACATTACAGTAGCCCACAAGTGTAGAGTGATGAAAAATTAATCAGGTGGGTAACCTGACAACAAACAGAGAAACAGTAAGGATAAAGAAACCTCAGTGAAAAATGGAATGGAATTTTTTTCTATAAATATTTACGGTATCAGTGATGATCATTACTCTGCCTGATGACCAAGCAAACAAAAAATTAGATTGTGGTATCTTTTGCCATCATGTAGAGGGAAATCCTGTCTGAGCTCCAGGTGCTGTGTTCCCCCTGCTCTGGGCTCAGGCTTTGCACCACCAGCTCCCCACTCCAGGCCCTCAGGCTGCAGCCAGGAAAAAGGCTGGGGTGTATGGGGCAGGCAGCCCCAAATGCAGCTGCCCTGGCTGGTGCTGAGGGAGCAGCTAAGACAGGTAATGGCCCAAGGGAGTCTACAGCTTCAACTCACACCACATCTCCCTTGGTAGCACACATTCTTGTCTCTCCCCTCTCACCCATTAAGGACTTCCTCAGATACTCAGGAAATGGTTATCTTCGGGACCTCAAATTAATCTGGCTAAGCTTGGTAATATCCAAAAGTATTAAAGGAAACTGAACACTTAATGACATGAGAGATTTTTAGGAAACCGAGTCAAACCACATCACAGCTTCATAAAAACAGCTTTCAGTGTTCCCTTTTGGTCCCAAAGACCACTGCTGCCGACCAGGTAGCATTGGTTTCATTTCATCACAGGTATCCCTCTGCCCAAACTTTAAACACTCTTCTGTTCTGTTCTGGACAAGAAAAGGGGCATGGTGACATCTGCCCATCCCCTTGGTGACATACGCATGAGTGGCTCAGGGAGCTTCCCTTGGTTACAGAGATGTTGCATCAGACACCTCCTGCCCTTTAATCCAAGGCTTATTAATCAGTGAGGAGGCTGCCTTTGAAATCCCTGCGGGCAGCACTTGCCACCTGCCCCATCATTCCCTCGCTCTGCCTTGCACTGGTGTAATCATTCTGGGAGACAGGGGAGGGCTGCAGCAGAGAAACACCTAGGACAGACTGGCTGATCTGGTTACATGGTTCCAGGTAGCTTGAAGGCTTTATTAGAAACCAGCAAGGGAAGATGTCCTAAGGAAGCAAAGGAAGCATATTTATCACATCATTTCCTTTCTCTCATTAAAATCTCAGTTTTCAAAGAACTAAAATTACAAATATGTCCCCAGTTCTCACTGGTGTGCTCTAGAGCCAAAACCCAATATCTAGCACTCAGGCCTTTCATTGCACATTTCTTATTTAAAGAAAAGTCATATTTGCCCCAGAGCAGCTAAAAAAACAGCTCAAGCAGCAGGGACGCTACATCCAATTTTCTGAGTCTCAGCCCGAGTGTTGAAAATACTGTTGCAAGAACCAGATATCTGTTGACATGTGGTCTTAACAGAGTATCATCTTGAAAACAAGCTTGACTACAATCCCTCCAGTTTCCTCCTTGGCAGATATGTTATGACATACATCTCACACACAAAAAAGAAGAGCAATGTTTTGATCGTGCTTTTTATTGACCAGCTTCACAGATATGATGAGTTCAGAGTCTGTGTTGAACATGGATATTTTCATCTGGCCCTGTGCTTAACAATGACTTCATATCATTGAGCCATTTTTCATCCTAAATTATGCCCTGATTAGTTGCAATTCATTACTTATGATTAAAATTGCAGCTGACCATTAAAAATGCATTTGTGGCACTCTTCAGGTTCTCCAGAGTCAGCTGAAATAAAAACATTCCTGCTGAAATAAAATCACCCCTGCCAAGTGATTTCACAGCCTGATGCCTGAACAGCAAGAACATTTTCTAATATGTTTTTAAAACATTCCCCTTTTTTTTCTGAAATTTATCAGTCTCACAACAAAAAACCCTGAACAACCCCAACTCATAAACATCACAGACAAGAGTGGGAAGGGCAGTTGAAAGCTGAGCAGGGATGTTGGGAGATGCTGCAGGTAAACACTTCTCCACAAGGTTCATCTGTTGGGATCTTTCAAGTCTTGGACTACAGTAACTCCCTCAAGATTTTCTTCTGAGAGGAAGCACAAACCATCCTGATCAGCAATCTCTTGTCTCCCACATTCATCACAGCTACCCAGACTCCCAAATTTAGGGCTCATTTTCCATCTCTGCTCCAGACTTTGCCATCCCTGCACTTCAGCTGCCAGCTATGAAGCCTCCTGGGAGCTGGCTCCCAGTGGGCACTCACCATCCACCCACCATCATGGGCCTGGTTACACTGGTGGCCTCCAGATACAAGCAAAAAGAACTAAGACCATGTGAGGGTTTTCATCTCACTGGAAAAACCCTGTATGTGTAGCTCTTGGGATAGGTCGGGTTTTTTGTTGGGTTTTTTTTTTTGTTTTGTTTTTTTTTTCTTTTAAAATAAGCTGGCATAATTAGAGATAAAAAGGAAACATGTAAGGGCTTGTGCAGCTCAAAATCCAGGGATAATTGCAAAATACAAGTCCTACCTCATCACTGTCTACTTTCACATTTGGCAACTTCAGCCACAGACAAATCGGTGCCTATGTTATGTTTTGATTTTTCCTCTTATTTGCTGCCTAATTTTCTTATTTCTTTTTAAACAATACATCAACTAAATGACAATGCTTTTCTTTGCAAGCTTTTGTTTACATTTGCATGTCCATGAAATTAACTGTGTAGAATCATAGAATGGTTTAGCTTGACCTTTAAATGTCATCTAGCCCAACTCCTGCACTGAGCATGGACTCCTCCAACTACATCAGACCTCTGTCTGACCTGACCTTGAATGTTTCCATGGGTGGGACATCTACCACCTCTCTGAGCAACTTGTTCCAGAGCTTCAGCGCCTTGAATGTAAAAAATGTTTTCCTTGCATCTAATCTGGATCTACTCTCTTTTAATTTAAAGCTATTACTCCCTGTACTACCACTGCAGGCCTTGCTAAAAAGCTTGTCCCCACCTTCCTTACAAGCTCCCTCCAGGTACTGAACGACTGCGACGAGGTCTCTCTGGAGCCTTCTCCTCTCCAGGCTGAACAATGCCATCCCTCTCAGCCTTTCCTCAAAGGAGAGGTGCTCCATCCTTCCAGTCATCTTTTTGACCCTCCTCTGCACTCACTTCAACAGGCTCACATCTTTCCTGAGCAGCCCAGGATGCTTTTGGCTTTCTGGGCTTTGAGTGCACATTTGCCAGGTCATGTCCAGCTTTTCATCCACCATTACCCCCAAGTGCAGTATTGTTCCCTGCAAAGCTGCTCTCATATTTTACACCTAATGGATATTTGGGACTCAGAGAAGAACTTAGGTATTGTTCCATTTCACCTTTTCTCAGCAAGCTCTGTTATGACTAGAAATTAATCATTTCAGTAAAGCCCTTTACTATTATTCAGCAGATCTAAATTCCTTTTTCCTCCCAAACTTACTTAGTATGCTTTAATAGCTACCTTTAAGGATACTCCCTTACAAGAAATTAAATTGCAAAGCTTTGTGATTATTTTTGAGTGTTGTCAGATTAAACTTAATACTAAATTAAAAGCTGTTTCACAATGTTAAAGAGAATGTTCTGTATAATAATCTGCCTTCTGATGGTAATTTTTTATAATTAATTCCACCTTTCCATGCAATCTTTTGTGTTCTAAAGTTTATTCTGTACTCCCACATGGAAAATTAGATCATTCAGCATGTGGAGGCATTTACAAAATACAGCTCACAACTACCCACTGCATAAATAAAATAGTGAAATGGAGGGAAAATTGTGTTGAAATATCAACTATTTTTTTAAGCACTACCAGTGTCTTCATTCAAATGACAGGAAAGAAGAGGATGGTAGCCAGTGTCAGAGATCACCAACCTTCATATGTGCTGCTTCATCTCTCATCAGGACATGGGAAGTTTCTGCTGGAGTTTTCCATCTTTCATCAAAGCCAAGCTAATTACAGTGCTCACTGGAGTGGTAGGAGAGGGAGCAGGTTCAACCCCCAGATCTACCAGCCATGTCCACATACCTACTCTCTATTCAGTTTCTCCTGACTAAATCCATCATTGGAAGACTGTGGACACCACAAACATAGACCTATCCAAATCCAGGCAAAACATCTTAAAGCCATGCAGGTAGCCCATCCACAGAACTCAGCATGAACCCCAGACAGACTGAAACTATGACAGGAGACCTGATGCTCCCTCCTGACTGCCCATCATGCAGGTACAAGGTAAAACACAGAACGTGCCCCCCTCTCCACCCTCACCACTTTGCTGCACATTTTTCCTTGCAGAAACCACACTAGATAATGGTTGCTGCAATGGTAAAAATATTCTACATTAATAATCTCATCATTTTAGTTTTTGGATCTAAGATTGCTTCAAAGTCCATTGTCTGAAACCTGGGAGCAATTAAAACCTGTTAAACCTTTAGCAAGATCAAAGTTGGAAGATTTTTCTAATCCTCTGCATTTACATGTTTTATGTTACAGACACCTAAAACTGCTTGAAAAATATCTTTAGAGAAAGTCCAATTCATTATCTTACACTGCTTTTCCAGTTTCCTAACAGGAAATGGGTGTTTTCCCTCCCTTCCCTAATTTAACAGGCAGCATCACAGAATCTGTGCAGTGGCCAGATTCTGATCTGTCTCAAGGAGGTGCTATTCTGAAATCCTTGGAGCTGCTTAAGGGTTGCACAATGCAGTGACTTTACAGGCCAGCCCAGTTCCTGTGAAGTTTGCAGAAGCGTGTTCAGTGGTCACCTCCAAAACTGAGGGTTCCTTCAGTTTTAAATGTACCATCCAGCAGAACTTGCAGCATCTTTCATGCACATTAAAGATCTCCTGGTGACTCTAAGTTGATGATGAAGCAAACTTTTCAAAGACCAAAATATTAATCTGTCTTCTAGGAGAGAAGAAACTGGATTCTCAGTAGCAGGAAATAAATGCAAAACCAGAATAAAGTGAAATTATTATCTTGAAAATAGTTACAAAGCTTTGCCAGAAGGAGCAGAACATTTCCTGTCAAAATGAGTTGCATGTTAAGAATTTTCCTCCTGGTGTTTGTTTCCTCCTATATTCTCCTCTTCCCACTTCCTCCTCTGGGGCTATGGGACCTGATGGCATCAGTTTCAACCTGGGCAGAGACAGAGGATGGGATTCCCAGCACTGTGTTGTAAGGACAGAGGGAGAAAATGTACGAAACTGCCTTTATTCTTGAGAGAATCAAGTTCATCTGGGTATCTCAACAGTGTGGTGCCTGGGAGCCCAGGTGTGACCTGTCCAAAGGTAGCAGGTGCATAATTGCTTCCATTGCACATCCAGCAGCCCACAGGCTTTACAGGAACGACCAGATTACACAGCTCACACAACTTTACCCAGGCAAAAGCATGTGAAAGAGTAATACAGTCCACAAAGTGGTCAGAGGATGCATCGTGATCACCTCAAATACCCCACAGAATGCAAAGATGCCAACATCTCCTCCTCTGAAATGCAGCACTGCTACAAGTATCAGCTGCCATAACTATTCTTTTTAACAATGCAGAACCTTACACGTGCAGAACATGAATTAATCTAAGGCTTTAAAAATAATAATTAAAAAAAATAGTAATTTTTCAAGGTTCCTTTTTGTTCTTCCAAACAACCCCAAGCACAGTGCCACTGTTCACACAGCAAAACCATCCTCCCTCCATTGTGTCAAAGGACTTGGTTAAAAGCAAAATAAAAAGCAGCTTCAGTGTGAATTTTTTTTTTTTTTAAATCATGTGCCAAGTATGACAGCAGCCTTGTGCACGGGAAGCATCTGGACACACTGGAAAGAATTTCATGACTAGTGACAAACTCAACTAACAGTTCCTTTACACCAGCTACAGAAGAGCAAACTGCTCCCATGCTATTTCTCTTGGGGAAAAAAAAGGGGGAGGGGGGGAAGAAGGCCCCCTCATTATTCTACCTAAAACAAGCAAACAATCAAAGCCCAAAAAGCCAGTAAAATGGATTCAGAGGCTTTTTGATATGGTCTGTAAACATGGAATTCCATGATACCAGAATTTAACCTGAACTGCTCAGCTATGAGCAGAGAAACTTGGAAAGCAAAACCCTATCAGAATACTGAATGAGTAAGATAATCCATTTATCTTCCAAAATATATCTCACAAAAATGTTATTGAGCAAAAACAAAAGTCCAGGTAAAGGAAACATAGCATGTTACTAGCTTGGGGAAAAAATGCAATTCAGTCTTTAACAAGCTTTACACACAATTCAAAATCTATCTAAATTTCTCTTAAATAGCACTGACTTTGAAAAATAAATCCACAGCTGGTGATTTATGCTGATTAAAAGCACCTCAATATTCTCATTCTTAGGACTTTGAGGTCTTTAGTAATACCAAAAGTATCTGATCATAAAAGATGATTTCCCCCCCTCCTAAAACCCAGATGTTCATTAGTTTTTCACAAAATATTTTTATTAACCTCAATCCTTCCAAAGTCAGTTCAAATAGAAGAAACAGCAAATAGAAGTTGTTAGGGAAGTTACAGAAGGACCCACCAGAATCCTCTCAAGAGGGAAAGAAGGCAAGAAGAAAGAGATTAGGCTCAGTGGGAAACACAAGTAGATAGAGGTGGGTGAAAACAACTGCTAAGATTTATAAAAAAAATATGGATAATAATGACCTGTAAAAAACATGATCACAACCATTCCAACATACAAAGATGGAGGGAAGTGCAAAAATAAACTTGGCAGTGCTGGGCTAATGGTTGGACTAGATGATCTGAGAGGTCTTTTCTGAACTTTATGACTTTGTGACTAATTAAAGGCTTCCATTGTTGGGCTGGGGAAGGATCCTGAGCAAGCTGAAATATGAATTGTAATTATTTTTGCCAGGCTTAGACCCCAGCACACAGAGCAGTGCTGGATGTGCTATTCAGGGGGCAGTTGGTGAGGCCACTGAGAACAAGAAGCTGTGAAATGGTGTATTTACCTGCTAAGTGAGCAGCTGATGATCAGAAATACAATCACTTTCCCTGTAGTAACTGGTGGTGCCACCACCTATACATTTATTTAACAGCCTCTGGATTCCTATTAAATTTTGCTCCTTGTGATTCCTGCAGAATGGGTTTCACAGGTTATACATAAAAAAAAAAAAAAAAAGAAAAAAAAAATCCTTTCAACAGGCTTATTACTCACTGATCTTCTGCTCTGCTGAGAGACCCCTGATCTTAAATAATAAAGCAAGGGTGAGAAAAACAGTCTCATTCATTTCCTCTGACACACAGCATCGGAAACAGAAGAAATGCTGACTCAAGTCACTTTCAAAGAATTTTAAAGCATTTAATGATGCCATGAAAAACTCAAATACCTTCCCCTGTGATACACCTTCAAGGAAATTTTTCATTAATTCCATCTTTGTTTCCCCTTTCAGCTGAACACTGAAAGCTGATTTGTAGGTGGTTGAGGTTCTGGGCAAGTGCCCATTTTGTGCCAGCTCTCAGGCTCAAGGGAAGTGCCTGTACACAGGTCATGGTGTTTCAAAGGTCCCACACAAAAAGTTCCTGCCCTCCTCCAGAGTCATGCCATGCTCCTGGCTCCTGCTACCCAGAACTGAGGGCATCTCCCAGAGCAGGCAAGACCACAGAGCGGGTTTGTAGTCTTATGGAAAACTATAACTACTGCCCTAGAGATAACAGGGAAATCAGCTATTCTAGGCCACCCCGGAAAGGCACAGAGAGAACGAACAGGCCCATTCTTCAGGAAATACACTGTCCTGCAAGAGTTACTTTGTTTATCACAAGTGGTCTCCCATGCCTCCGCTTAAGAAACAAAACAGAGAAGAAAAAACCCACAAAAAAACCTGATGCTGAGGTCTTACTTCAAAACTTGTTCTGTAAAACAGAAACATTATATTAAATTTCAGTGTATGTACAGTTCTGGTGATTGGAGGAACACTTTCCTTATCACTTTGTCTCTCACAGTTAGTCCACACTTCAAATACTTAAACAGATACTTTTCACAAGTCTCTGCTTTCAAAAAAGTCTCCAGCCTCTTCACATTACCAAAAAAACCATTAAAAGATTAAGGTATTTAAAGGATTTAGTGAGTGGACTGAAGGAAAATAATTTTAAAAAATAAAGTTGTCTTTCAACTTCTTTTTCACAATTTGTTTTTTAACTGACACACACTTCTATTTTTCTTTCTTCTTTGCAAACAGGGTGAAGCTGTATTTCCTCCAGATGATCATGACTTTGAAATGACAGTACAAAACCAAACACAACTGGAATAATAGTGTTAAACAAATCCTCACCCTGTCTTGCAGCTTCTTTCGCATTTCCTCCCAAACCCTGTGCCAGGTCCCCAACCTCTGGCCTAATAACTTTTCACACTTCTCCTCTGAATGTTTCTGTCAACAAGGTCAACTGCAAAATAACCAAAACAGCTACTCTGATTTCACTGGCACCATACTGCAGAAGCAAGACTGCCACAAACTCTGCCCAGCACATCCAACCCACCAGTCCTGCTCAGTGCTCCTTCCACCCCTAAAGACTGATAGTGTTTTACAGAGCCTTAGGGCTTTGCTATTTTCCCGTCCTTTGTTTTCACATTGCATTGTGCACCCATTCCCTGTGGATATCAATCTAGTTTGCCCTGAAAGCTGTTTGTATTTTCACTTAAGAGGTGTTCTCTGCACCATTCTTTTAAAACATGTGGGAGACCAGAAAAACAAAACCCATTAAGACTACCACACTGAACTTCCAGCATGTTGATGCTACTCTGCAGAGAGAACCTAAGCAGAGTGAGATGGCTTCACCTCTCTGGAGAACAGCTCTGTGGAAAGAGCCCTGGGGTCCTGATGGACAGGTTCAGTATGAGTGAGCAGTGTTCTTCTGCAGCACAGAAGATCAGCAGGATGCTGGGCTGCATCAGCACGACCAACACCATCAGAGAGAACGAAGTCAGTATCCCAATTTACTCAGGACTTGACAGTCCATGCCTGGAATACTGGGCTCAGTTTTGGTGCCTGCTACACAAAACAGATGTGGGCAGGCTGAAGAGGGTTCAGAGACCAGCCACAAAGATGATCAAATATGGAGACTCTCTTTTTACAGGAAATTACATGAAGGAGATGGTGGTGATGGGTACAAGGTACTCCTGGGGAGATTCTGATAACACACAAAAGGAAAAGTTTCCACACGAGAGCAATTGGCTATTAGGACAGTCTCACCAGAGAAGGGGTGAATTCCTTAATGTTGGACACTTTTAAGACTGAGATGGACAGATTGCTGGGATGTCTTGTCTAGCCCATGTTTTTGCCAAGAAAGTTTGGAACAGATGATCCTTGAGGCCCCCTCCAACTGGCACTCTGATTTTATGATTGCATAGAATGAAAACAAAAAATTCCTTCTGTCTATATATATACAAATTATGTATAAAATAAGATACACTTTACTGCAATAGATGTAAAAATTTAAAATATATATACAATCATGCTTATCTCTATAAAGTACTACACAGAAGAGAATAGTACTTTTCCATATGGAGTATATATTACCTCTGGAAAGAATGGCTGCATGCACCTGAGCCTTCAGTTCAGGGAACTTGGGAATTTACAAATCCCTCAGTGTTGCAAAGCACAAGGCAAATAAAGCAATTCAAGTTATGATGGCCACAAATACCCATCTGCCTCTCCATAAATGAGCCAAGGAGTTGTCTTGCACTGGTCAGATCATCCAGACTAAAGAACAAGTTTTGAAGTTTTAAAACATCCTTCACTCCCATCTCTAATTTATCATCACTTCAAAAACAATTCACATTTTTTATAAATTTAATAATCAGCTGAGAAACTGAGGGTACATGGATTGATTGTTTAGATGTCAAATCTACTATGCAGTGCATTATTAAGACAAGCCCTATAAAAGACTTTCAACAGGGTTGTGCCATCTAACCAGAGTGTAGGATCCAAATACTTCTCAGATCAGTTTAATAGACTGTAGAAGTACTTTGGAATAAAACCAATTTTCTCACTTCCTACTTCACTTAGTAGAAGATACCATGCACTCTCTGATGTGCACATCAGTATTACATGAGAGTAAAAAATGAATTCAAAGTAGACCTAAAAGCAATATAAACATAAGACCCACAACAAATAGAGGTATAGATAACTTTCAGGTTTGTTGTGAAATGATGATATCTATTCCCCAGAATACAGCATGATTAAAACCACATTTCAGTTCTCTGCATCTCTGCCTACAAACTCAATTGTTCCAGTCCATCAAATAAGAAAACCATAAATGGCCAGCTCTAGCCCTATTTAAATATTAAGCCCCAAAGGGCTAAATTCCTTATATTACTGTCCTTCCCTGACATCTTTCTATTAACATGCAGCATGTGAAGCTATTAAGCTCTTTGTGCACTACTTACCCTGTAAGCAAGTTGCCTGTCACACATAAATTCACCAATACTGGGTCCATGCCTTTGCCTGTGCTCCTTTCTACAGAATTATAGAATAGTTTGGGCTGCAAGAGATCATAAAGATCATCTAGTTCCAAACCTCCTGCCATGAGTAGGTACATGACCTGTTTTCCAGTTGTGTAAAAAGACACTTTATTGTATGGGGACCTCTGAACTTCCCTACAGATGCTGGAGTGACTTATGCAAGATCCCCAGGGATTAGATTATTAATGATGCTTATGATTTTGCATGAGCTGGGTCACCAGGAATTAGAAATGTTAGCTTAGGAGAACCAAAACTAAATACATTTCTTGTCTGATTTTTTTCCTTTCTTCTTACTCGGCTACACATGGTCAGGTTTGCACAGCCTGGACTCCAACTTCTCATTCTCCCATGCTGGGGATAGAAACACAACTAGGAACAGCAAACTTTTACTGCAGTCTTGTAGAATCTCCTCTTCAAGACAGATGTCGTTCAAAATTTGTAAAATGGGATCTGCAAGTGTTGACAAGTCAACAGCTTTTCAGAGATTTCCCATGTCAATATCAAAATGACTGTTTAACAATATTTTTCCCCATTTCAACCCCATGGAAGAAATCAACCTTCACATCCAGCATAATGCAAAAGTGAGTGGGTAAAACTGAATCACTTCACAAAAATAATTTTCCCAAACTCACAACATTTAACATACTGACATGTAAGCATAAGAGGTGCATTTATACTTCCAGAAAGCTTTTAAATGATACCATTTAGGTATATGACAGATGTTAAGAATCTTGAGACTGGGAAAAGACAGTTATGTGTAAATTACAGAGATTTGTAATGCCCAAGTTATTTTACTATAAGCTCATTCATTGGCCAAGCTTTGTCAAGAGACAGTCTTGTCTTTTCATCCACAGAAGTAAAGAATAAACAAAACACCTCTAATGGAAACTCCCTGAATGGTGTATCTTACTTGATAATGCCTCAATCCCTATATTCTTTTCAGGCATTACATTATTTCATATTTCTTTAATATAGTCAACTGTTCTCTTTAGTATGCATTCTCCTCTTATTCACAGTTATAAAACCAAGAACACCATATTTTTAGCAGATATATCTCTTTGAAAATCCCCAAAACCGACAATTTCCTGCAAAACTAGAGGAAAGTCAAGTACAATGGAGGACAGACTCTCCTGCACAAGCCAGAGTAGAACAGATGCGGAACAGGGCCAGAACAGCAACAGCTGCTCGTAACGCTCTCATCTCTACAAACAGATTCTAGGAGCTCCTAGTCACCTTCAAGACACCACATGGGTCTGACAATTTCTACAAAGCCTGTGATACCCAGATGTGAATTTGGCATGGCAGGTCTGCTGTGAGGGAACTGTGTGGCAAGAGCGCAAGCAGTAATTGCATGCACAGAGGTGAGCATTTGCTTCCAGTTAGATGATTCTAACTTTCTCCAGGAAAGAGGCATTTTAAATTGCCTCCTCACTATCATTTTGACATAACCTGTACATGTACGAGATTTCAGAAATTCCTAAGTCTGCCCCCTAAGGTATTGGTATTAGCACACCTGAACTGCATGGGGTACTGCTGTGTTCTGCATTATAACCCACAAGTGTGAGGATTTGCCCTATCTCAAGTACAAAAGCAGAATCCCAGGAACTAATCTGATCCCTCTATCAACAACACATTTAAAGGAAGATTATCTCTTCCACAAAGACTGGCTGTCCTTCAGTAAGTCAGCTCTCTGCTGGCTGCTATTGATAGCTGAACAAGCTATTCCCAGAGGTACTGCTGTATTTCCCAACCAGTCATGAAGAAAAGAAGCACAACCCTTTCCTAAGTCATGTGCACAGTAGAGAAAAAAACAAAGATGAACTCAGGTGCTCATTTCCTTGTCTGATCAGAAATATCAGATGATCTGTGAAATGTGGCAAGCTGTCCCCCCTTACCATTTTCAAGTGCATTTCATCATGCATTTGTGAGACACTAGACAGGACTTGAACAGTCAGCATTTCACAACAGTGGAGGAGTGAAAAAAGTCTCAACTATACAGAGCTTACATGTACACATACAAAACGCTGCTTTCCTGAGATTTCAATCCAATCCACAAAATTAGAAGGTCCAATAAGCACCTGAAATTTCTTATACTTATCTGATCAAGATCTCCAAACCCTGCCTCACATCACAAACTTTGTCATCAAATTGATTCAAATAAAGCAGTGACTGATCTGGTCTATTAGGCTTTGGATGCCTATCAAAATTATTTCTTGATTGCAAAACAGGTATAAATGATAGCTGGTAAACACTTGAGAGTGCTGCTTTACTGCTTCATTGGTGTCAGAAAACATGGCCCAAAGGCTTCTCTTGCAAACCATTTGAGTGCAACTATTATTTATTAACTACTATTGCAATCTGTGGTAAGTGAGAAAAAGATCAAGCAGTTCAGCTGACTATATTTAAATCTACTAAACCAAGCACAAGCATTGCAGCTGGTCCACTACTGCCACACAGAAATGGTTTGGGGCAAGTGAATTCACTTCTGACGAATATATCCCTTCTAGTTCTATCCACAGAAATACCTGAACATCTTCCATTTGCTTTCTTAGATACCATCAAACCCTGTGTCACCTTAACTACTAAATCCCTTTCTAGTGACTGCTCCTCCCAGGTCCTTCTATGCCCGTTCTCTATAATAACAAGGCTTAATATTACAGAAAGGGGAAAAAATAACCCCCATACACTCTTTCCAAGTGACTCTCCATGCCCAAACTCTCACAAGGTTTCATTTTTAACAAAGAAATGTATACTTCTGAAGAAAACAACAAAATTAACCTTAGAGGATGGTATAGATCTATATTCCCTCCCCACATCCAACACACAGACACTTGTAATAAACAAGTAAATAATCCTTTTCCACAGGGAAGGTATTGTATCATTTTCCAATTGCAGTGCCATCAATCACTTAAAAGATTCTTTTTGTTTCATTAAATGCTTATCTTTCTGAAGTGACAAGAAGGTACTGATTATTACTTTCTCCAGTCCCAAACCTGGCATTTGTCCCAGCAGTAAGGGAGGGGGACAGATAGTGTAGAACTATACTTCCCCATCCATCTGCAAATGTGCTCTGTAACCACAGTTACCTGATTTTCCTGAAATGTTTAAGAACCTATTTTCTAAGTTCACTGTTAAGCGTCTGACAGGATAAATGAAGGCTACTATTTGGACAAACTTGTCAGAATTACTTCTAGATGCTAACACATTCCACTAAATATTCCTGCAGTACTGCCAGTATAAACACCAATGAAACACCCTGAGCAGGCACCATTATCACTCATGTTTCACAGTGATGCCACATGAACATTCAGGAGAGCACTGCCCTCTTCCAGACCTTCCTCTCCCATCCTTTACAGGATTCCTGTGCTTTTACATCAGCTGATAAAACAACTTTTAATCATCTGCACTGGCATATGCAGGCACAGAGTACATTTTGAGCCTGCATTTTTGGCAACACATCCTAAAACTTAGCAACAGCCAAGGCTTTGATTCATAAACCATAAGATCACAAATAATCACATAGATTTCAGCTTTTAATCCAACAGGTCATCTAATCTGCACATAAAACAGTTCAAAGAATATGTCTTGCTCTCTTCGCTTAGTAAAGAGACAATGGCAAAATACCAAGACTGCTTAAATATTACTGCTGCCTACCCTAACATTTTTTGCCCTTAGTTTTGGGACTGGTAGTAGCTCAATAACTCAGAATTTTATAATTTATGGAGAAATACATAACATTAAGCATTAATGAAGGATAATAAGTACATAGGGATGTTGTTTTTTCCTCTAAATCCTGAAATAAGTAATTCCGTAAGACACATTTTGCATGGGGCAGAAAGACACTTTTTGTGCATTATTTGTGTTTATGCATAAGGTAAGTATGCGTAAGTGTACATGTTTTCACCATGCATTCTACTAGGAGGAAGAACCTTGCAATGTAACAGAATAACACAAGCTTTTTCCTAAGCAAAGCCAACCTATGCACTATTTTTGAGTCATGTAAAGGATACCAGAGCAGAGAAAGGGTTCAAAGAGAAGAATATCTGTGGGAGAGAACTGACCAGACAGTAAGTTAAATCTACTGATGATCTTAAAAATTCTCCAATTATGGGTGCGTGTCTGAGCTTTGCCCACAGTGTTTACATGACCTCCAATGAACATCCTGAACTACAGCCAATATTCACAAAAAGCAACTACTGTGTAAACTACTGTGAAAAAAATATACAGGAAAAGCTTTGTCAAGTTTGTAGCCCACAACTGCATACAGCGGGAATTGATGGAGCCTTTGCAATACAAACTGTGCCCCAAATCTGTTCTCCACACAGAGAAAGTTTCCAGTGATAAGGGACACATGTGAGGCATGTTCTTTTAAAAACCTGACTCCCATTAAGCAGCTCATTGTTCATAAAGGGAATGGTGTTTACACAGGAAAAAGTCCACTTTCAACAAATCTGAAATCCAACAGATGTTTCCTTCTATCTAAGCAAAACAAGTTTGTGACCCATTTCTGCCCAATTAGAAAGCTTCAAAATTATTTCTGCAGGAAAAAAAAACCCTCCATACCTGACAGAATGATCACGGAAAACAAATTCAATAAAACTTGTATTTCAAAATTGCAACTATTACTACAGTGAATTAACCTTAAAAAAATCAGTGTTCTTTAAAGAGCATGTTTTATGATCTGGATTTGAAGCGATACAACATGATAATTTTGGTTTGTGAAAAAGTAGGGCAGACTGTTAACTCACAAGTGCTCTACATTGCAATTGCTCTCTTCAAATCATTTTAACCTCTCTTCATCAGACCTCCTCCAACACCCCTCCAAAACTCCTGGCAGCTCTTGGCTTCCTCAAATCTCATAAGACTTCTCCTCCTCTGCAAACAGCAAATAAATAACAGAAGCGGCTGAGCAGGGTATAAAAGGTGTAGTTTTCAATTTTATTTTACAGTACACACTAATCATTCAGAAAGCCTAAGCACTTTGTAGAAGCGTAGAATACAAAGAATTTCAGGCTCTGCCAAATTTGTGCTGTTGAGACTGTGCTGTTACACACCTGACTTTGACTTGCTGTCAGGAGAAAGTTTCAGGATTTTCAGGATGCACCTGGTGGCATTACACCATTAAGGAGCAAAGCTGGATCTGGTGACATTCTGTTGCACAACTGAATGCTGCAAAGACAGCATCTTCCAAGGAGTTGGTGCATTTTCTGCACCCAGCAATACCTTGCTCCAGAAGATGAACTGAGATGGACCACAGGTTGCTGAGGATTTTATCCATTTTTATACCTTTTATAAAACATAGCTGAAGAGGTCAAATAAATTACCTTAACAGCTAGATACAAACATCAAAGCCAAAATTAAAATAGTGGTAAACATGAGTATGACAAGTGTAATCAGCGCATCCAACCTTCTGGGCCGCCTTTACCTCCACAAGTCCCTTCTTCACTAGATTTCACTCCAATTATCTCTTGTCCAGCTATTTTGTGAGCATTATACAAAGTTCCCACCTCTGTAATGTTTTATGTGCAGCACACTCAGCACTGATGTTCCTTGCCCCAGCCAAAGCCTCTGCATGCCCTGAGATGAATATGAGAAGGTAGGACTGAAATCTATCAGCAACACAATGCACCATCATTACAACCAACCTGAATATCAGCAGTGTGAAGGAGACCCACTGAGATGCAATTCAAATCTGCCTATCAGACAATTATAGCAGAAATTAGAAGTGGTCTTCTCTCTCCCTCAGTAATCCTTTTTGTCCTTTAAACAGATCTTAAGCATAATCTCAAGCTGTCAGCATTTCTGTAAAGAAACGCCAGCTCAGACCAAATGGGATTTGTCAGACGATCGCAGCTAAGCAGTTCTCTGAGATCTAACAGCTGAACAGCTATGGGACAACCTTCCACACTGTAATACAGTAATATGAAAGAGGGAATATTTCCTTGGAAAGTAAGTGGTAAAAAGACATGATTTGTTGCACAGAACACTGCACCTTGGCAACATCCTGATGTGGTGTGGCATAGCCAAGGTTGTGTGAGCTGCTTCGCAGGGGCAATCATCTGCAGTTAACAGCTCAAACATGTCACTTTGGGCTGCTCTGAACGCAGGAAAATGGGGGTAAAAAGAATCACACAGAATTCTGACTTGAATGTGTAACAGTAGCATTTGAAAAGAAAGCAAGTACATATTATATCACACATAAACAAAAAAGATAGCAGAATATTATTTTAGCTAAAAAGCAGAAATACTTCCTATTCCCCTGGACTTTTTGTGTCACCTATATATATATGTAGTAGACACAAAAACTGCTCTCTGTGTCATCAGCTTTTGTTCTGTCCAGGCTTCTATGGGCTGGAATAGTGCATTTTAAAGACAATCTAGGGGACAATGGCCTAAAGGCCACACTATCTACATCCTTTGAAATGATGTAGAGGTTGCATGTTCAGGAAGTAAAATAAGCCAAATCTTAACACACTTCCAAAGCCTTCAAAATATGGTTTCTCTAATAAAGATCTGGATAATTTCATATTTATCTGGGCCCAAAGGAAAAGTTATTACATAGAAGTTATGTTGAAAATTTAACTGATGTTAATTTTCCTAATTTTAAAATAACAGTCATACATTTTACATCTGTATTTAGAAGAATATCAACTTAAGCACTCAGCAATGTTATTTTGTGTATTTGCAGAGTTGGCAGCCAGCCTGACTGAGGAATATAGGTAAACTTTGCACTGAATTCCAACCCATGCTTTGACCCAGGGCAAAAACTGAGATAATGTACTGAGTCTGTCACTATCAGGAGTTATACATTCTCCCACCTGTTGGCTTATCCACACCAAGGAATCCAGCCTGTCCCAGGATTTTAAACACTTTATGTGCTGGGAACTGTCCTTCTTCTTCCCACTTGTCCACAAAGGGATTAATCTCCTTGTCAATGATCTAGATTTGGAAAATAAATTGTACAAGTTATTAACACAGAAATTCTACACAAAAACTTTTGACTACTTTTACCTAAAACCTGCAATTTAAGAAGAAATAGAAAAAACAACATAAGAGAAAAAATTAAAAGCCCATTAATTTTCTTAGTTGCTGCTGGATACCCTTATTCTCCATTTGCCCACAACTATTACAACAAATGTAATGAGGCAAAAGTAAATCTTTCTTTTAGCAATTACTACTAAAGCAGGTCTTCAGGACTGCTTTGAACCTCTCCAAGGTCTATGAAAATGGCTGTTTCCCCCCACCATTTGTCACCTTTTTGAGTATAGTTTGTAGAAAGTGACAGGAAGGGAAATCTGGATTATCCTCAGAGGAGCCTTGGCATAAAACATTGATGATCTCTTCTCGATGACCACACACAGTACCAAGAAAGGCAAGTAGAAGAGATTAATTTCCTCTCCTTTTGCCTGAAATACTCTTAAGGAAGTCAGTGCTGTTCAGGGAATTTATGTCTAGTCTGTATTTAGACTTCCCCAGAAGTCTGACAGAACATGTACTGGAAAAGTTTCATCTTCTCCCAGAATTTATAATATTCCCAATATTGTGCAACTGTTGACTGTGCTACTGCTGCACACCTTCCAAAAGCCAAAGTCCTGAGCTGCCTGACTGCAGTCCTTACACCGTTCAGGCTGCTGCACTCCCTTTGAGCCTTTGCAAGCAAAACACATCTGGAGTATTCAGATTCAAAGTGTTCAGCAACACTTTCAGGTTTCAGAGCATAAGAGCTGGATGTTTCACTCCACAAAGTCCCAGATTTCCATGGCCATGGGAAAGGAGCAAAGTGGGAGCCGGCAGGTGTGTTCTTGCTGCCTACAAGCTCATCACGAGGCAGTGGTAGTGTGTCCACCTCTGCAGCCCACATCAGGCCTTGGCAAAGGCTGCTTCTGCTATGCACACACAGGGGTCCAAACGGGAAACATCCTTCCCCCACTCTAAACCCTACCAAAACAAACACCAGTTCCCAACAGAAAGGTAATGCCTTTAACCTGTGACAGTGATTTTACTACTGTGCTGTTTCATGAAGAGAGAATTTGTTATTTCAAGAACTTACTCCTCTTAAGTCTTCTCTTCCTGCTAAATAAACCACTCCTGTGGTGCTAACTATTTCTTGAGCTGGAAATAGAATCCTCTCCCTCCTAGACTGTTGTGTTCTTGAGACCCTGCAGAACCTTCTTCCAAACTATCTATTTATTGCACATTCTTTGGAGAATTTCAGCCCATATATGGCTTCATTCTGCCTTCCAGTTGGCCACAGAAATAAGCACACTTGATTGCTGGTAACAGAAAAATCACTTTTTCACTCCTCTCACCAAATTCTGAGGAAGTGACATATGGAATGTTCAACTCATTCAGTAATTACTCTCTTTCTCCCTCACTTATATTGATTAACATAGGACTAAGGATCAATAGTTAAAAAATACTCCGCAGAACCCTATCTAGGAGAGCTCATGTTTCTCTTCTGTATGGCCATATCCTATGTGCTCAGATCCTAAGATGCTGACCCTCAATGTTGAAGGAGGTGAAACACCTTTTTGGCTGTAATAGCATTTGGCAGTGCTCCCTGGATAACACCCAGGGGAATGCCTGGAAGAGCACACAAAAAGTTATTCCAGTGTTTTGATGGATCTTGGCAAAAACATGTGATGAATGTACTAACAGAGTTTGTGTTTGTTGTAGCTTGTACTGGGCCAAGTGTTTCACAGCCTACATACACAGCTACCTTTGAAGTTAAGCAGATTCTGAATGATAAAGGCACAATTTCTGCAGATTATAACCTGTTTGCTCCTGTGCCTTTGAGTAAAACACAAATTGCTTAACAGAACAGACTTATTACCAGGTGAGGTTTGCCACACTGAGCAAAACAAGATCTGCCTTGCATGACACAACAAAAAAACCCCCAAAAACAACCTGACTGCACAAACCATAAAGTTCCTATGGCTCTAAACTCAAGAAAAAAAAATTATATCACAGTCTGGACACTGATAGCCACAGATTCTTCTCAGCTATTGGACCATTCACTGTGTTTTTGCAGATTTAAGTAAGTCCTGTCAAAAGCTTTTATGCTTCAGTCACAAATTGCTTGCAGAAAATCACACATGTTATTTTATAATCATAAGGAGATTGGGGAAACACCTTCCCTTGTACTAACACAAACGTAAGCCCAGTTGCTGGATAACTGCAGTACTGCTCAACTGGCTGGCGCTTCAGCACTGATTACTGGATATTGCCATCCCTTCCTAGAAAAGCTAACCTGAAACAAGGAGAGGTAATTTTAAAGGGTCAAGCCAGCAATGACTTAACATTTCCTTAAAACCTTGCTGAAGACAGGTCAAATAGTGCCTTGTACCTAACCATTTGATTTATCCCTTCCCTTGGTTTTAGCAACTTCGTGTGCCACCAGAGAAGTATTTCACACGTGAAGTGCAGACACGTATTATACAGCCACCTCAACTTAAACCCTAAGGTTTCCATGCAGTGTTTCATAAATATACAGAAGTGAGCTTTCAGCAGTAATGAGCAGCTGGTCTGCTTATTTATATATGCTTTATTGTGAGAAACTCGGAAGTCGTGGGTGCCATTATTTACACTTGCACCACTAAGATGCCAACAACAAGAAGATCTAAAACTTGTATCAGTAGAAATATTTAGCACTGCCTATTACAGATGCCATCTGACAGATATTCCCAGCCACAAAGGAAATCTTTCCACCTGATCTAGCTTGCCAAATCTCAGTGGCATTTGGGATGTAAAGCTGGTTAAGGAGCCATATAACTTTCCTACCTGCTGAAGTACCAGTAAACCACAACAGAAACTGTTTTGTTCCTGACAGCAAGGGCAGAGTAAGTCTCATGCATGGGACTTTTTTTTTCTTGGGCTACTTCATGTGAACACTGAAGATCCAAACCTGGAGGACAAGGGTCTGGAAGCAGCCTTGGTTTAGCCTGCATCCCAGCAAGAGTTCAGGCTGCCCTCTGGGGAGCCTCCAAAAGAATGGTCTCAGGGCTGTTATCAGCTGTGAATTATCAAAACCACTGTGGATACTTGCCCAGTCGGAAATGGATCAAGCCAACAAAGTCACTTCATGTTGAATGATGGCAAGAAAAATAGGTGTTTTCATTTGAAATTGTCTGGACAAAGTTTTGTGAAAACAGCACCTGTACCTTCCTGCCCAAGACTAGGGAAATGCTATGGCAGGGTTGGAAAGGGACAGAGACATAAATTCAGATTTTTTAAAAATAGGTAATTCCAGTTTCTTTTCCAGAAAGAGCAATGAAAATATACCCCCTCCCCCACCCCGAAATCATTGCCATAGTTTTGACTATTTTCCACGAAAACTTAGTTTATCATTTAAATGAGAAAAGTAACAAAAACATGATGCTGATGCTCAGTACTTTGTGCTAGTATTGTACCAACAACTACCCAAAAATATTAGCAATTTCCATTTAATTCTGCACTCTAAAATAAATGCATTCTACAACAGTAGAAACAGTAATTGAAATAACTTTGGTACTGAGAGTGTGTACTGATGTCCCTTAGAGCAATTAAAGATTACTTTTCATTATCCACCAGCATGTTTACCTTCTATCCTGCAATTCAGAACCTAAAGGCCATACCACTTCTACACACAGCATCTCTTCTAAGCACCCCTTATAAGACTGTTCAGTGGTAGTATATTTCAGCACACTATTAGCAAGATGATGAATTTTGAAACAGTAAACCAGATTCTTAAAAAATGACACAAGTTTTTACTAGAGCTCACTGAGAGTTACACCACAGCTGAGATTAGACTAATTTACTAGAGAGGCATGAGAAAATGTCTGAGAAAAAAGGTATTTTGTTGTAAGAAGATTAAATGCAGTCTGTGGGGCCAGGGTTAGGTTAGATGCTAGGAAGAAATTCTTTACTCGGAGGGTGGTAAAACACTGAAACAGGTTGCCCAGAGAAGTTGTGGATGTCTGGAAGTGTTCAAGGTCAGGCTGAGCAACCTGATCTCGTGACCAGCACCCCTGCCCATGGCAGGAGGGCTGGAAATATATGATCTTTAAGGTCCGATCCAACCCAAACCATTCTATGATTCTATGACATAACTGTTCCATATTATATTAGGACCAGCATTTTTTTTCCCTTTAAATCAAGTTACAGCAATTGAACTTAACTCTATTAATATAATAACCAAAGATGACACAGTTAATAGGATCTTTAATGTAAAAAGCAAATAAATAAACAACAAACCACTAGTGACAGTTCTTGAGTGGTTACACCTAGACATTAGCACAACAGTGACTTGAATAGGAGGTAACAGACCAGAGATACCTTTGCTTTCCGTATCAGCAATAAATAAAGCAAATAATTAACAGCCTTAAAAACAACATTTCTCCTTTAGTTTTAATCAAAACCACAAGCAGCAATGACTGCACATGAGACAACTCAGCATTGTAGCAATACTGTGCTGAGGTCAAGGTAGCATTTCAGAAAGATGCAAGGCAAAGCTGAGGTGGTCAAACCCATGGGCCACACATGGATGTAACCAAACTTGGACACCAAAACGCACCCCAGGGGTGCAAGGCAGCCAGGACTCCACTGGCAAGCCTCTGGCTGGCCACATGTGCAGCCTGTGCAGGTCTTCTCAGCTGCTCCCTAAGAGGGCCTGGGGAATGTTTTCCATGAGCATATGGGGTCAAACTGAAAATTTTCATTTAAAAGGGGACATCCATTTAATGACCCTGTGAAAAACATGTGGCAGAAAAGAAGTCCTAAGTCCAAAGAGTAGCAGCCCACTTCCCACATGTTGATCTCCATCTGGGTCCCCCCAAGGTATGCATCCCAAGCACACCTGAGTGAGTTTCTCAGAGTTTATTACTCATTTCTTCTCACTCTTGGGCTTGGAGGTTACGGCCCTCCTTGACTCCCTCAAGACTCTTCCAAAGCCATCATAAAGCTTGATGAACAATCCTTTCCCAGTCATACTCTTCAGAAAGGGCACAGGGAAGGAGACTGCATAGGGAGAATACAGGTGCACGAGAGAAGCAGGTCAGCTCCTTGCAGCTGGAACCCACAATAGAGTCTGTGGAGAGACTGAGCTTCTGTCACAGCAGCTCACTGATGAGAATGTCTACGGCACGCAGGAGGCAAAACCATGTCCAGTTGTCCCCTCTGGCACTTGTGAAGTCCCTCCAGTTGCTTCTGTGCTTCCAGTCCCCACAACACATGCTAGGAGACCCCAGCAGAAGCCAGGAGCTGACCACGTGCCTGGATCACCCAGCATGGTGGTGGCAAGCCTGGACCTGACACGGTCAGTGCCCCAGCAGAAGAGGCAATCATTCAGTCTGTGATGACATTGGGTGCAGAAGCAGAGGCAGTATGGGACTTGAAAGACCACAACAGGCTAAAAATAACCCCATTAAACAAATGTGATTTAACCACACAGAAGCCAGAAAATGTTCCCCACAGTGCTAGCCTTGCCTGCTCATACAAAGTTATTTAGTGCACTTTCTTCTGGCAAGCAAAATCCAGTATTACAAGTTTGCCTGTGGTCTGCAGAAATCTAGAGAGCAAAGTTACAGCCTACTGCTTCCTCTTTCAGGATGCATCACCAGCACAGGGCAAAGGTCTTCAGGAAGTTTTGCAGGACCGTTTTCTGGGGATTGTTTTCTTTGTGGGTGGGTTTTCTTGGGGTTGTTTGGGTTTTTTTTGGGGTTGGTTTGAGGGTTTTTTAATACTAATTGGAACAAGGGGGTAGTCCTCACTCCTCTAATAAAATCATACATTATTATTATTTAGGAGCTCACCTAGGAAATCTATGTAAAATATGACTCACTTCCATGCAAGTGGTCCTGTCAAGGTGGCAAATGTCCCAGACGCTGCCGTAACACTTCTCTGCTTTACAGACAAGTCTCCTCTTGCCTACAACATAGAAGATTTGGCTTTTGGATACAATATGCACCTCTTACTCAATACTGCCAGTTGGCTACCCAGCCAAATATATGATGTGACATGCCTGGGCAAAAGACTGTCTACAAGAGTTGTCAATGAAGAATTTGTCCTGTTTGCATATGGGATTTGAGACTGAGCCTCAATGCTGATATGGAAACTTCCATGCTCTGAGCTGTCATTAGACTGTGTCTGGAAAAAAGCCAAGAAACATTTTCCACGATGATATGTGGTTGAACTGAAAAAGTTCAGTTTAAAAGTAGACCTTCATTTCATGACCCTGGGAAAAACATGTGGCAGAAAAAGGGTCCTAGATGCAGAATATCTTAATAATTAAATAAAGAACAGAAATGAAGTAATTTTGACGTAAGATGTTTAAACATTTGATCTCCCCAACCATCACGCACACATGTAATGTGCAGAAGTCAACTGCTCTACATGGTGCCTGCAGGACAAGATTTAGCTCACACAAAGAAAAAAATCTACTGGATGAAAAGAACATTTCAAGCCAGCCTGAATTTATCACTGAGAAGAAAAAAGAAAGTGGGTTTCTGCACTACTATTGCACATAGCTGTGGCCAGAGCTGAGCTTCCAGAGAAGCTTCCAATGGATTTTAAACCTATATTCAGTAGGTTTATACACGGAAAAAACCCAGAAAAATTTCCTAATAGCTGGGAAATATAAGGCTGCAATGGGAAGTATACGTATGTAAAACTGATTAATTAGAGCATCACAATTCCTTTTTGTACCTTCAAATAAGCTGTGCCACAGGCAACAAAATAATCTGCAATCTGCTACTGCTCTGGGTACCAAAGACTGCAGTGATCACCAAATACAAGAACAAACTCACTAAATGAAACTTTCCCCCTCTTAGAGGACAAAAATAGTGGAGGCAAAAGCTCTCTAATGTATGAGTTGGCAGCTTCTCATTGTGTAATAAAACATACCTGTACTCATCTATTTTTACAAGACCTGATTTTCCATGGAAAAAAAAAGCATGCACTTCATAAGTATTCTACCATTTTGCCTGGTCTATTCATTTGTCAGTATCTAGACACACGTCTGTTTAAATCATTGTGTTCCTTCCTTTTCACTGGAACACAGTTCTTTGCAACACATCTAACCAATAAAGAAAAGCAGATTACTGGTTCAGAAATGTGAATACTGATTATCTTTTGGTCCCATACATCTGCCTACTGTTGTTACTTCAGGAAACCAAAAAATCCAAACCCTTAATCAACCATGAAGTTGTTGCCAACACTTACTGAAAGCTTCAAATATTACAAGTCTGCAAGGGAGTGTAGAAGCATGTTCTGCCCTCCACCCCATGCAGCTGCTGGCACATCTGGAAGCCCCACTGCTGAAGCAGAGAGGGCACATGTCATCACCATACTAAGAAAATGCAAGATTCAGCCACCACCCTGGAGCTGAGCCCCATTCAACCATTTCCTGAGGAATGAGAGGCTAGAAGGCAGCTCCAGCTGGGGAGGAACACACATGATCCCAGACAACACCTTCTCCCTCCCTATGTCATTTTTCCAAAGACAGTCACAAGACAAATCCTTCCTGTGCAGACCTGAGTGTCTGGGCAATCCCTGAACACTCACAACCACAACCCCTTTAACTGCCCTATCCAAGAGAATGGCAGAAAAGGGGGGAACCCAAAATCTGTGAAAATGCAAGTGCTGAGAGCACAGCTATTCCTAGGATCTGAGGGCAGACGCTTTTAAACCAGGGTAGTCCTACAAGATGACAAATGTGTGCTGTGCCAATCTAGGCCCTGACCTTGGACAAGCCTTTTGGATAACTGGGAGCTCTGGCTACTGGTATTGAGTTATGAAAGTTATCCAGGCTGCTTGTCTTGAGTTACAAAAGAGATACAGAACTGAGCAAGTGACCATCTCTTTTTGCTCCTGCAAGTCGTTCTTTCCAACTCAGAGATGTTGAGTTGAGATATAGTGTAATGCCCACTAGAGGCTGGGATGTTGGGGTTTGGGTCCTCCTTCTGACTCTGGGTTACATCCCTGCAGGAGCAAAACGATTTATCCCACTGCAGCCTGTATCATCACATCAGTATCAACCCCAGGTGTTTGCTCAGTCATAAACTGCTTATTAAGACACAATTTTAGTTGTCAGAAGTGCATAACTGTATTACCTAATCAAATGTGTCAATGATAAAGCAATATAATAGCTAGACCTGAGACACAAAAATATCCACTAGGCACAGTTCTACTAAAAACTGTTCACAGAAAAGTCTAACTAGGTACAGTGGAAATTTGTTCTAATGTTAATATGGGGCAGACAAAAAATCCAATGTTAGGACACAACAAGTGCAATCTCAGATGTATGCACTACTCTGACACCAAGTAACAAAGAGGAGCATTGAGTACAAAATTGCCTTTATTGCACTTTTGCTACACAATGAAGCATTTGTACAGAAAGTGACTTTTTTCCTATTATGAGAGAAAGCTTTTTACAGAGAGAAAGCTTTTTTTAGAAAAACCTTGCTTGAATAAGCTACAGCTCTCTTTTTTTCTTTTTTTCTCCTCTGTTCTCCTACACGGATTTAAAAGCACTTCTTGGTAGGGCACTAGTAGGTGTACTGGATGGTCTCTCATATTACAGTGGTGTACCCCAGCTGCCTCTTCCAATAACAACAAAATTCAATTATGAAGATTTCCTCTCTGATAAATTGCTACCAAAAATTCTTGGCACCAGCGAGAGAGTTAGCCCCTAAAGGTTTGTGTGATGTTTCTGTAAGACACGAGATGGCAAAGGCTACTACAATACCCCAGAAACTAGGAATAATTTTGCTCCCTTAGACAGAAGGGCAGTCAGTGTAGAACCTGTGAGCCTTACTTACCAGTGCCACATCTAACTGTTTTCTTCCTGAAGCTTTTTAACTCAGGTGCATGATAAATTAGGTTTTAAAATTACAGGTGCCAGGCATATATTTTTCAGATTCAGCTGTGTGTTTTCTCTCTTCCAACTTAGTGAGAAACTAATGTTTAAGGGATTTTTTGTAATACCAACAAGTTACTACTTTGCTGTTCTATGCGAGGGGTTTATGTTTTCTTTAAAAAGATAAAGAAACCAACTCCGAGGTGCTCCAGCTCTTATACTGGTCACCCTTCAGTATTCTGCAGGTAGGCAGAGGTTTTTTTGATGGAAAATTTACGGAAATTTTACCAGAAAGTTAAAGAAAGTGTCAACATTAAATTCAGATCCTGCATGCTCTAATATGAAGAGACATGAACCCTTAGCAAAAATACATATATTAATAAACAGGAACTCATGACATTCAAGCCAAGAGTAGCAAATAAAGCAGCAGTGTCCTTTGATGGAGTCTCATTGTCACAGCAGAGATTTTCATCCTACAGACACAAAACACAGTGTAACTCTACCCAGGCACCACTGGGCATAAAATGAAATGTCATTTATGGTACAGACAAACTCTAGCAAAATATATGTCAAATGTCCCCATTTCCCAAAGTTTCTTACTACTAATGCCAGAGGAAAAAATAGACATATACATTCTGTATGTATATGAATACTGTTACATATGCACACAGAGAATAAGTTGTCTTTTTCCTTCAAACCAGTTATACTAATTACTGAAGCAAGCTGGAGGCTATCAGTGTACTACAAGCATTGTTCAACAAGTTAAGGAAAAGTTACGTTTTCAATCTCCAAGAGGAAGGGTGGTGACCTATAAAGTTGTAAAGGAAACCACTCATAGGATTATTTCAATACCCGTGCTAAAAACAGCCCCCTGGAATTACAAGAGTCTCTTCCTCATCCTGCTCAGAACAATTGGGAAATTATAGATCATTAAAGTACGTTAACTTAGTATACTAAAAAATAAAATTAATGGAAACAAACCAACCAACCAACCAACCAGTTCTCACTCATAGAATTGCACTGCTCATTTCTCTGATTTCTCTGGTACTTGCATCTGGATTTAGCTACTGGAAAGGGTGCCCCAGAATACATATCAGATATACTTAAAACGTGTTGCAGGTACTGAATGGTTATTTTCTCCCAAAGACTTTGGGGACACTTTTCAATTTATCCTAAAGTCATTGGGGCCCGGCTTAACTTAAGCCAAAACAAACATTGATTGCTAGAAGCTTTGTGTGAACAACATCAGACTGGATTTGACATAAATAGTGATTTTTCTTTTTTTCCAATATGAAATCAGATCAAACCTAAAATAAGTGCCACATATGCATTTTTTAAAATACAGGACAACGAAAAAAGCAGGTTTAGTTTGTCTACTGTGATTTATTCTGCAATATATTCATCACAGGGCTGTGATAAATGTAGTACCCCATTCCCTCTTAGCCCGTGATGTAATTATCTGCACTGAATCCAGCAAGGTAGAGCATATTGTTATCTGCACTTCAATAGGCATAAAAACAAGGGAAGGGAAAGTTTTTGCACAAGAAAAAGCATTGTGTCACACAGCAGAGCAGCAAACACTGCGCTAGCAGACACTAATGTAGCTACTTCCCCTGGCCTCAGTAAATACAGAGCTGCAAATACCTGAGATACAAAACAATGTGGGGCTTAGTCTATACATGACAAAGAAGTGGGACTTATAAAGTCTTCCAGTACACTGCCTTCACAAGGTCTGGCCTTGTCCTCTGTGTTTCAGGACACTAATGTTTTATTATTATTTTAATTTTTTATTAATACAGTTGTTGTCCCTGGGCAGGTAATGAAAAGCAGTGTGCCAGGGAACAAGTTCATTGGGCAGATAGCTCTGCAGATGCACAGATATATGAAGGCTCTCTCCAGAAAGAATCAGCACTAATTGACAAAATGGTATTAACTATAAAATTCTACACTGTTAGTCCAGGTGAGAGAGGAGGATTCATTTCCAGCTTCTTTTACTGGTTCTTTCTGTAGCATCTTATTTCTGTCTCGCAAAGAATCTAGGAATTTAGACTAATGAAAGTAATTTACTAAGAAACTGACAGGTTATGGTACCTCTTTTCATTCTTGCTCACATTTGTTTTTCATAAGACAGAAGATGCATGCCCCTCTCCAAAGCTCAGTGATAACAGATCTCAGTGATAGAAAACCTGATTTATTACATTTGGTTTGGGATATTTTAACACTGGAAGTGTGAAAGTTAATGCCTGAAGAAACAAACCTGAGGTAAACATGGCATGACTCAGAAGTAACTCCACTATCTTTTGTCCACGGTGAACTGGAGAAGAGGTGACATTCAGAAAAAACTTAGGTCTATCCAGGGAAATATAAGATTCTGCAAGTAATTTTTAAAAGCATCCACGAAAGGTAGGACAGCACAGCTCCAAACTCACGTAAAAAAGTCAGTATCTGGCAATCCAGAGCATACTGTTTTAAAAAATACTGCAGTGGAGCACTGCATGACCAGCTAGAACTTGGAAACTTGCCTACAGGTCAATCTGAGATAAGTCCTTACACTCCCTACCGCCTTCTTCTGAACCCATTGCATGTTTGTTCTTATGTGGTGGCCACAATAATCCTGTTTGGCCCTTGCAGCAGGTACTGAACTCCAGCACTCTTCTCAGCGGTTCATAGGTTAAAGGTGGACGTGTCTTTCCCACCGCTGCTCGACCCCGCAGCGGGCACCACGCCCGGGCTCCCTACAGCCAAACCGGCTGACCCTCTGGCTTGGGCAAGTGTTCTTAGTACCACGGCGTCCTACAGGTGACACTGACCTCGCCGACGGGAATACACAGAGTTCGCCGGCACTACTGTTACTTGCAGGTTGCCATTTGGCATTCAGTTGACACGCTACGTTTCCAGAAGCGCCCCGTTTCCCTTTGATTGATGACTTAGTTTGCAGGAGCCTCCCACTTTGTGTCCATCCGTGCGCCTCGAGAACGGGCGCGGTGCCAGGCGGGCTCTGCTCTGCAGGACCGAACCCCCGCTCCGCCCACGGTAGCACACGCAGGGCAGGGCTCTGCCACCCCGCGGGTTACAGGCAGGGAACACTCGGTTCCGTTTCTGGCCTTGGCGCAGGGAAGTTTACTCATTTAAGCACACCTCGAGCCGTTCCGTC
>VXAC01005955.1:253039-294344 GCA_013399225.1 Rhipidura dahli
CTCCCGCTCCCGGGCAAAGGCCGGGCCCGGGGCCGCAGCCGTGCCCGGACAGCGAGCCCGGGTCTCCCCGGCAGCCTCCGCCCCGCCCCGTCCCGTCCCTCCTCCCGCTACTCTCGCCCCCGCAGCAAGTCACGGCAGCTCTCGGGGTACGGGCAGGTTTTCTTTAATGCCAACGAACAGCCATGAAGCGACCGACAAGCGGCTGGCGAGAGGGCCCCGCGCAGCGACAGGGGCCGGCCGCGCCGGGGAGCGGGGCACAGCCGGCCCTGCCCAGCGGCTGGCGCGGGGCTCGGCAGCTTTCGCGCGGGTTTCTGTATTTTTGTAAGGAGAAATAGAAAATGAAAAGAAATCCGCTCCTGTGCTCGTTCGACACGGGCCGGCGGCGGTGGGGACACGCTAGTGACGCCCTAGGGGTGCAGGAGGAGTGTCTGCTCCGGGGGCAGGCGCGGGGTCCCTTCTCCTAAGCGATGACACAGCCTCCCTTCTCCTTGAAGGGGTTCTTGTCCTCGGGANGCTCCCCGGTCCCCCCTCGGTACCTTCCTGAGGGCCTCCCGCAGGTCCCGGTGCTGCGGGGTGTCCCCGGCGTCCCGCGGCCCCGAGCTGCGGCCGCGCAGCGCCAAGCCCAGGCGCGCCCAGCGCCCGCCGCCCNCCCCTTCACCAGCGGGTCCTCGCCAGACCGCTCTTCGATGTAGTTCTTGATCTCTTCGGAGCACTTGGACACCTCGAGGGAAAGGACAGAGAAGTGGTTGCGTTACGGCCGTGGAAAATGTACATCAGAAGAGGAAACCCGTGAATTTACATTCTCTCTCATTCGCCTTCCCGCTAAGCATAAAATATCTGGCCACAGAGCACTAAGCACGTGCAGACTGAGCTTGCTTCCTCTCTTTTCACAGCCCGATATTGACAGAAGGCGTGCGTATCTCTGAGAATGTAAACGCCACTCCGAACAGCAGTTCCTCCATAGTTAAACTTGTGTTCTTCATAATTAACCAATCTAGTTTTATTAAGCTGCGGATCCCACTCTCCCTCAGCAGCAGCATGACTTACGGTCAATAGTTTCAGGGTCATTAACTTCGAATTCAGTTTCAAAGTGTTTATGACTTTATGTGTTTTTTACAAACAAAACATTCAGCAATGATTGTTCAGTGGTAATACAAATTCTTACTTTGGAGTTCTGCTCTAGCAATGATGCACCTTGAATGAGAGCCTAACTAGGAAAGACAATTTATTTACTGGTTACCTGGGGTTATTTCGAGCATTGATTAATAAAAGAGCCTATTGTGTTATGAGAGACAATAACATGTCAATTCCCATGGCATTCGTAGCAAACTAGCACTGATGCAGGTAAGCCTGCACAGAACCCACCTATGGAGGTGTGTTTAGTTTCTGTTCACTGACACAGGAGCACATGCAGTAAGGGTGTCTGTGGAGTCTGAGGGTGCACGAGTAAGTGAACGTCTGGGGCTCCTGAGGCTCCTTGTGCACACACATCTCTTGCTCCGTGTCAGCAGAAACTGTCCTTAGATGCTCAAATACCTGACATGCCAGAGGACACGCTCCTTCTCTGTTCCCACCTCATCCCTTCCCACCTGCAGTCCCTGCAGTGGCAAAGCTGTGCAGAGTCAGCAGCAGGAACCAGCTGTTGGCCGGGCCACTAGATGATTAGTATTTCTAAGTTAGGCCCCTTGCCTCCTCTGTTAATTATACTTTGTTTCAAAGGTAAAACTACAAGAGAACCAATAAATTTACCATTTGTATCACAGAAATCAGAGCATGGCCTGGGCAAAATTAAGCTTTAAGCCATCAGAAAGAACAGTTAATTCCCAGTTAAAGAGTGCATAAAAAAAAGATCTAGCTGCCTTAGAGCAAAGAAGAAGCTGGACCTACACCTCCCTTTACACATCTCTTGTTCTTCTGTGCATTGCAAACTTTGTTTGTTCAAATTGGAGCATCTTACACCATAGTAAAGTTGCATGCCAAAGTATGGGCAGGACCAGGGGTTGTTTTACTTCAGCCAGCACTGCCAGGATCATTATCACTTATAAGAAAAAAGCCTGCTTAAATACACATTTAGAAATGTTTATTTATTCCAAAGGACACTTCCTTTTAATTCTCTAAAGGTGTAAGTGGGGGTCAAGAAAACTTTGGCTGATGTTTTTACTTTTGGTACCAACAGTAATGTGGTTTCTGCATTTCCCTGTCTCTGTAACATCCATACAGGTACCAGGGGACTGTGGCAATTACAACACAGATTTCATTCTCACAGTGAAGCTTCTGTTATAACACACTGGTAAAATTGAGCATGCTGTCTGTGCTTTACTACAGGAAAACTGGAAAATATCCATTTTCCTAAAGTGATCAGGGTTTTAGTTTATTCCGAAGATGAAGACAAGTATTTAAAATTAGTATTATTTCAAAAACTTTACATCCTGCAGAGTGAATTTCAGTTGTGTGAGAGCTCTCTGAGAGATGGTATTGATATCTACACTAATCGGATGTCAAGCCCTCAGTACTGATGCAGCTTTGTACTACACCACGACATCTAAAACCACTGATACCTAACTCACAGCTAAAACATAACTCTGGCATTCTTATTTTCTGGGCTGAACATCTAGACCTGCAACGTAATCAACATGACTAATGCTACTGGTTTCCACATATAAATGTATTTTTGGTCCTAACTAGAAGTGTTTTATGTGTTGTTTGCTTCCACTTGCATGCAGAATTAAAAAAAAAAAAAGAAAAAAATAGAATATTAGTTTAATCGTGGGGATAGATCAGTTCTTCACATCTTTCATCTATAGAAAACGTACAGAACCATAAACCTTTAACGGGAAAGTACCCGTGGAAAGGAGCAATCAGTGTAAACGTCTAAATGTTTCTATGGAGCTAGGCTGGGTCACGGCTTGGCACGGGCGGTCCTTTCGCTCCTGCCCTCCGTCCGGGCAGTGCACACAGCACGGGAAGCGGGGCGGGGGCGCGGGCAGCCGACATCCAGCTACGGGCCATGGCAGAGTGTAGTGCCATGCCAGGGCTCCCCTAGCTTCCCAAGGGAGGACCACACCTCCCCTAACACCAGCACGTCCCAGCGCGTTCTGCCTACAGAAGAGGGGGACAGAACGCGACGTGCTCCTCCCTCACCTGGCAAGGCTGCCTTGTGCCGGCCTTGGGCGCCAGGGACTCACAGGGAGGAGAAGTTAAGGGGTGCCAAATCCACCGGGAACAGCCGCGGCAGGCAGGCTCGTGCCAGCCCCTCGGGGCGCTTTATCCCATGGGTGATGCGCTGCTTCCCACCGTCCCCACAGTCACCCCCGAGAAGGACCGGCGCTCCTACGGGGAGTTAGCGATGCTGTGCCAACAGTGTCGTCTCCGGCCCCTGACCAAAAGTGGTGGCAGGACCCGTCGGTGCAAACCGCGGCCGTGCCAAAACAGCCAGGGCTCCACGGACGAGCACCGCCGCCCCCAGCCCCACCGCCCGCCCGACGTGCCCGGGGCCGCTCTCCGAGCCCCTGCACCGCCGCCCGCGGAGGAACGGGCTGCTGCCCGCCCCGCACCCGGCCCGCCGCCCGCCGGGCAGCTTCGGGCCCCTACTCCGCGCCCGCTCACCGGCTGCCTTTCCAGCTTCACTTCTTTCCGGAGCTGCTCCACTTCCATTTTCAGTTTGTCCTTCTCGCTCAGGTCCTCGATGTTGATGGCTGGCATCGTCTACACTATGGAATCGCGCAGGGAGTAAGGACAAAAGGTTACGTCTGGGCAGCGAGGGCGCCGGGGCCGGAGCCCCCGGGCGGTGGCGGGGCTGTGGGACGGCCGCCCCCGGCCCGCCCCCGGGCTCACTCACACGCTGCCGGCAGAGTTGCCCCGCTGCTCGGTGGCGGCCGCTTCCTCTCCGGCGCGCCTGCACCCCTGCCCCGCGCCGCTCCAGCCTTTAAACCTGCACGCTAATCCCCCCTAACCGGATTAGAGCCCGCCGCTCGGCCCGGCCCCGCTGCCGGGGCGTTGACACGGGCCCTGCCTGCACAGGGAGGTCCGGCCGTCCCAGCAGGAGCCGGGAGCTGGAAGACTCTCCTGTGCTGACCTTCCCGGCCTCACCCTCTACAATTCCAGTGCGGGGCAAGAGCAGCGAGCTCGGCTGGGGCTTTTGGCCCAGCAGGAGGTGTTTCTCCCCAGCACCTTCTCCTCACGCAACTCCCGGCCATAGGAATAAGACACGCTCTATGCCACCAGCATCCTTGAGCTCTGAGTTCTTCTGCCTAGCAGCTAAGGCAGAAGCAGGTGGTGTGCATGGGTACATTCCTCAATACTTGTGCATTACAACTACGGATGAACTGTATGGACTAAACAGATAGCGGAAGGAACGATTCCCATGTTAAGTGCCCCAACAGGCGGCCAGCCCGACAATGCCACACATAGCAACTTTTTGGCAGATATGTCTGCAAAGCAGAATTGCAACGCCACGTAACAGGGTTATTGTGCCTGGTTAGCACCAAGGGTCTCTGGACACGTGGAGTTATGACAGGTGTTGAGGTGGAGTACTCAAGGTAAGGCAAGTGATGCATTCAGAAGATGCAAGGAGTTAGGAAATTCTTCCCCTGTGGTTGCATACAGTTTTGAAGTCTAGATCCCAAATAGGGTCAGTTCCCAAATAGGAACAGAGTGGTCCCTCCTTGCATGTTCAAACAGCACCTAGCATCTCTCATCCTAGCAGCTGCTTTCCTACAATAGCAATGGAAGCAAAATTCAGGACCCCTGAGGCTGAACATAGCTGCGGGTTATGGACTTGTAAAATGGGCTTGTAGTCCTTCTGTTATCTGTCACTTCAAAGACCCTTACAGGCAGTTAGCCCGCCCTCTTTCCTCCTCTGTTTTGTCCCATTAGACACACTCCTTTCTGCTCCTCTCCCTACTCATCAGATGTAAGCAGCTGTCAGCAGCATGCAAGATTTACATCTTCTCCAACACTGCTCCTGTAGTGCTCCTGGGGTTTGTATTCATTTTACTTTAGCTAGTTCACTTAAAAGAGTTTCTCTCTCTCTGGCTACTGTCTCCCCCTCCCCAGCTGTTGGTATGCACTTTCTACCCTATAACCTACACTGACAGCTGCATTCCCAAACCCTACCAGCTGCTGGTCCTGGGCCAGTCAAAACAGGTGGAAGGAGCTGGCTGACTCAGAAGAGCCTGGGCTATTGGTGGGAGCAGAAACATTGTGATGTGGTGGTGGCAGGTGTAGGGTGCCGGAGTGAGCTGAAAGTGGGCTCTGGCACACCACTGACGTGCTTAGGGTGGGAAGAGTTTGGTTTCCATCACTCTGTAATGGAAAGCCTTCACTGACCTGTCTGCTGACATGACTAGCTCTGCAGATGGCAGTCAGTAATGGACTTTCTACCACTTGCTGTGTTATCTTTTATTGTGGTTCATATATTTTTATAGATATTTACCTGATCTAAGTTATAGCAAAGGAGAAGCTAAATAGCATCATTGATGGACAGGTGGCTTTAACTCAGACTGATTTATAAGTGTCTGTGCACAGAAGAAATGGAAAATATTGAAAATGGTGTTTACACTACGGCATTCACTTTGCTGCTATTGTTTAAAGTAGTATTTCAATTACTTTCTTTGCAATTCCAAAAAGTGTGATGAAAACTAAAGGACATCAGTCTAGGACATCATATTAAAGAACGGCATAATAAAATCACGCTAGCTTCCTAATATTAGAAAGATGACCTTTTGTTTTCTTTTGGAAATAGAAAAAGTATGTGTTTTTTTTGGTTTGTTTGTTCTTTTCTTCTGGAGGGACATAAGATTTAATATAGCTGCTCTGCCTAGTAAGTTGAACAAAAGCCCTAAAAATGAGGACACCTGTTAGTAACAGTTGTAGCTGTAAGATTCTAAAGCATGGCAAATATGTCCCATCATGATGACTCAAGCTGCACCAGCGTTTATTTTCTTGTCACTAAAGCACCCACTCTTTAGCTACTGGAGATTCTGAAAAAAGGCACAGTTCTGAAAAAGAAGGGAAAGAGGTACCATTCATATCCTTTCAGAAGTCATGTAGGTGGGGTAGGGATTATATTGTCTCCTTTTTTGCCCTTATGAAAAATAAAACTATGTCAGAAAACTAGGTTGTAATCCTCCACAACATAAGGAAAGCGGAGAAGACGTGGAGAGAAAGTCAGTTCAGATAATCAGAATGCTCTGAAGTTCCTCCTCCCTACAGACCTTACAGACTGTGGCTTCTTTCCTGCAGGCCACAGATTTCCAGGGCCCTGTACTGTAACCCATCGAGGGCAGTGCCTGCCTGCAGGACTACAGCCCAATATAAAGGGAGCAGAGAACAACAATAAGAGATCAGATTAGTTTGTCGTTATCTATGGAGAACACGCCTAATTTGTAGCCACTCTTATCTCCCTTACTATATTCAGTCTGGGGTAAACACTAATTAATGCAATGTCTCTAATAGATTGGAGAGGGAAAGTGTGCTGTTGCTGCTCACCCCCTCCGCCCACAGACCACACCCCATTGTCCGGTGGGGTTAAAATCTGCAGAATAAACCAGGTCATGATATTTCCTGAAATTCATCTCTCTTTGCACCGGCCAGAGGTGTTATCCATTCGGCCCCTCGGGTTTCCCCAGAGTCCAAGCCCTGTGAAGATGCCTCGCCTTTCTCAAGTTCACCAGCGTTTTACACAACGGTAGTAAACTAATGCCGCGTGTTTGTTTCAGCGGCACTCGCTGCGCAGCCTGTACTCGATCCAGCTGGATCAGGACCTGCAGCAGGCTCAGCGTTTGATTTTCGGCGTCCCACTGCCCTCTACCCGGAGCCTTCGAACAGGGAGCGGCCTCGGGAGGGGGGACGTAGGGGACGACGACGGCGTGGGGAGAGAGGGGGGGTTTTCGCTAAGTGACCTGTTCCGGATTTCGCCGTGATTTACAGGAAATGCTCTTTGAGCATCATCCCGTAAAGTGAGTGGGGCGNGAATCACCCTCCCCTCCCACCACCTGCGCAAGGAGGCGGCCCGGGGAAGCCGCCTCAGTGCATATAAAGCGCTGCCGTCGGGACGTGAAGCGCTGTTCGCTGCCGGGATCCCGTTGCCGCCCGCCGTCCCTCCCGCCGTGCCATGGCCTCCGGCCGCCGCCTGCCGCTGCCCGCGCTGCTGCTGCCGCTGGCCTGCGCCGCGCTGGCCCAGCGCCCCCTCACAGGTAGGAGAGGGCCCTGGGTGGGATCCCCCGGGGCCGGGGCCGCTCCCGCCGGCGCGGTGGCCTCAGCCCCGGTGGCTGCTGTCTCCGCAGAGAAGCAGCGCGCCTGCCTGCTGCCCCCCGACGACGGGCCCTGCCGCGCCCTGGTGCCGCGCTGGTACTATGACCGGCACACGCAGAGCTGCCAGGAGTTCACCTACGGGGGCTGCTACGGCAACGCCAACAACTTCCTCACCTTCGACGACTGCGAGAAGAGCTGCTGGACCATCAAGAGTGAGTCCAGGGACCGGCAGTGCCCCAGAGAGCCCCGGGGTGGCCGGGGGCTGGAGGGGACACCGGGGAGGCTGCGTGGCTTGCGGGACGCTTTGCACCTACTCGGTGTATCATAGAATCTTAGAAACATAGAATTGTTTAGGTTGGAAAAGACCTTTAAGGTGATCGAGTCCAACTGATGTCCTTCCTGCTTGTTGCAGCTTCTTGCTGATGTCAATTTTAGGCAGAAAATCCAGAGTGAGTTGGCCCAAAGATGACATGTGGCATTTATCTATTAGTATTTAAAATGTCATTTAATATTGCACCTAATTGCTAATGAATGCATTGGATTCTTCTAGTAAAATGCAGGTGGGGCAAACTGGGACTTGCTTGCAACTGAAGTAGTAGTGTTTTGTCTGCAGTAACATGTTGTTCTGTATGCAAAGCATGAAGGGTTGAATTTACAGAGGATGAATTCTATTTTCTGCAGAAGTGCCCAAATTGTGCCGGATGGAGGCTGATGGAGGACCTTGCAGGAGTTACCTAAGAAGATACGCCTTCAACTTGAGCTCGATGAGGTGTGAGGAATTCATCTATGGTGGCTGTTATGGAAATGGCAACAACTTCAGAGATTTGCAGTCTTGTGTGGACCACTGTCTGCCAGAAAAAAGTAATGGTTGTTCCAAATTTTTAATAAACTAGATGGCTTGAAAGTAATATGAAGATGATACTTTATTTGATATTTTCCTCTGAATACCCATACAGTAGTATGTTTGAAGACTTGTGTGAAGCAAATGTTTATATTGTCCACTTTAATATGTTGTCTTAGCTGTTACTGAAAGAACAAAAATGCTGTGATCTTAAATATACCCACAGCCATATGCAAACAATTTCTTTACTTCTAGAGAGGTGTATCTGAAGGGAAGTAATAAGATTGAAGATCTGTGTTGAGGCAGATGCGTCAGAGATTGTGATAGTCACATTCAGGAAAGTGGTATTGTAATATAAAGCAGAAGCACCTTTCTAAAATTCAGGCCTGAGAGATGGTGATAGATGGCTCAGGTTTCTGGCACTCAGCAGCTCTGCTTCTGACAAAAGTGTGTTGCCTGATGTGACTCTTCACTGTCTCTCTATTTGAGCTTTAAATAAGAACGGTGGTAATTATGAGCAGGTGACTATAACTAAGTTTGACGTGAATGCAAGATTAATATCCAGTTCAAGATAGGCTCTTTGAAGATCTACTAGAATGTATAAAAGCTGTCACTGCCTAAGCTTTATTAGTGCTTAGTGGCATTTATTTGTGGCTCATGACAGATTGTCAGCATTTTTTTAGGTGAAAGCTGAATTATTTCTCTTGCACTTCCCATGAGTTGATAAGGGGTCTACAGCAGGAGAAATAAAATTTTGTTGAGGCAAAAAGAAACATGCTCTTGAGTAAAGTTGTTGGATTTGTACTTTTTGCTATGATTTTGCCAGAATTTGCTGGCAAAATCATAGCAAAGTTGTGTCTTTTTTTCCTCTACAGATGTTGTTCCACTGAAATTATTGCTGTATTCCTATTTATGGAATAAAATTATATAAAGATCTTAGCTGTTATATGTATAGTATCACAAATAGGGAAAGCTGATTAATTTTACTTATGGGCTAATAATCCTGTTTTCTGGGACGGTCTGTTGCTTTTTCAAATGCACAGCTCACAGGAATAAGATGCAGAAAGTCTCTGAACTCATTGTTAATAGTGTCACTTCAAGGGGAAAAAGAGCTATTTAGACACAAAATTTATGGCAGAGTCAATTTTTAGAAGCCATGTACAGAGATTACATTTATGTAATTTTTTTTTCTCTCTCTCTTTTTTTCCTTTGTCCTTTTTTTCCCCAAGCTGGCCCCTTGCTGTGCTATAGCCCAAAGGATGAAGGACTGTGTTCTTCTTCTGTGCCTCGCTATTACTATGACTCCAAGACTAAATCCTGTAAAGAGTTCAGATACACCGGCTGTGGTGGGAATGCCAACAACTTCGTCACTGAAAAGGATTGCTACAATGTCTGCAGAAAAGGTAAGGGTTTTGTTTTTTGGGTTTTTTTGTATTTTGTCAGTCACAAGTAGGTAAAGTAATCCACATACCAGTAACAAGTGCTCACAGTGATCTTTTACTCACCTTGGCTTGCTAAAGGGGTATGCTTTTTGCATTTTGGACTCAGTGTTTTCAAAGGCAGGAAAAATTGAAATCCAATGCTAAATCCTTCCAGCAAGATCAGTGTGATGTGAGGTGGTTACACCATATTTGAATGCAGTATAGAGAAGGGCACACAAAAAGACTAAGCCTACTTTCTAGAGCCCACAAGGAATCAGTCTTTAAAATGTTCCATACATCCATGACCACTAATTAAGAGATCCTTTTATTCTGAATAGTTTTAAATAGAATTAAAGTCAGTTGTGAAATCAATTTACTTTTTTCCTTTGCATTTTCAGAAGTTACTGTACTACCTCAATTCCCTGTTGCCTACTCACATTTCCTATTCCCATTACTAAAGATTTGTGCCTCATCAATTGTGCTGTGTCAGCTGTTTCTGTGGCTGTGGGGGCAAAGCTTGGAATGATAATTGATTTTTCCTAATGGTTTTATTCAAACCAGCTAAACTTGTAAATCAAAACAGTTGTTCTTTTACTTGCAGTCATATGTTCATACCAGCTTGCAAGTTTTAATACTCTAGTTTAATTCATTTAATATGAATATAAATGAGAGAAACAGAGAAAAGCATAATTGTATGTTGTTCCCCAGAACACTTCAGAAACAGACATAGCATGGTATTTTAAAAATTGATACTAATGGGAAAAAAATTTAAGGCTGTTTCAAACATGTACATTGCCTTTGGGAAAAAAAAGGAAAAACTAAAAGGTAGCTCTGTTTTAAACAGAATATGCATAAGGTCTGAGTACTTTAGTATTGCAGTTGTGTAGTCAGAAACCTTATGTTGGGAGATGATTCTTCAGTTCTGGGCTGGAAATCCAGGACTGGGACAAGGACTGCACCCTGAGTACAGTCCTCAGAAATAAAAATATTGCCTGCCAGTTAGTCGTGACAGCAATATTTCTGTGGGTGACAAGTCTGAGTGTGTTTCTGGCACTGCATTATGAGAGAGTCTCAAATAGTATGTTAAGGTTATCTGAGATGCTTGTGATTATCTAATTTGCATCCATTACTACCTGTGAAGTGGTAGGGCCAGGCTCCAGGCTGGAGAGTGCGGGGAGAGGAGGAAGGAAACGGCTTCTTCAGCGTCTCACCTCCACACTGCCCCTGCCACGCCCAGCCAGATTCACCTGGGGCTTTTCTCTTCCTCACCTCTTTTTTTTTTTGTTGTTGTTGTTGTGGAAGAAAGAAGTAAGGAAATGCTGTCTGTCTTATAACCAGAGCACCAGATAGCCACATGTAAAGTATCAGTTACAAGCCTTTTCATCACCTTGTGGATTTCACAATTCAATAAGGCTTGGTACAGCCAAAGACCAAGGTTAAGGGCATAATTAGTGCTAATTGATGTTGTGCTATGCATATTCATTTCTATAGCTTGGGAGTGCACTGCAACATGAGGCAAATAATTCAGGCAACTTAAGCCACTCCTCCTCTCCTGCTTCCATTATTTCCTCCCCAGCATCTTTCTTGTTACCTTTTGGAGTCTCAAGTTGAATTCAGTTGACCTTCCCTGTGCAAATACGCAACTGCTTGTTAAACTGATCTATAGTGTTTTGAGTGAAAAGGTTTGTGATTAATTTAATTTTCAAAAGTTTATATTGGAAAAGAAAGCAAATGCATTGGGGTGACAGCAGAAGAATTGCCAACTGGCCATAGTGGCTCTGCATGCTGGTAAATAGGTAGCAGAAAGACAAAGATTTTCAGTCAAGATTGCAGAGTACTTGTTTTCTGAACTGCACTCACACAATTCTTACAGCCTTTGAAAGCATATCTGGAGTTAACTCTGACTGTCTTAGGCCATTCTACAGCTTCTGTGAGTTCTGTGCAGAAACTCAAATAATTTTCTTTTCATCTCCCGCAAACACTGGCTATATTTTAACCTTTGTCCCACTGTTCAGAGAAATATAAGAATACTTTGGGATTTTTTTTTTGTTTGGTTTGTTGGGTTTGGGTTTTTTTAATAGATGGCAGTATATTTAGTTCCATTCTGCTGTCATTGCAGGACAGCTAGATAAGGTTTTGATGCTTGCTCAGGAAAAGAGCTGCAAAGTAAGATTCCAGTGCCAAAGGCAAACACACTGGAGACCTTAGAGTGTGAGAATAGGGAATGCAGAACACATTTTACAGTTTCTGATATGTTTGTTATTATTGGACAACTGCTTCAACAGCATAACTTGAAAAGAACCCAAACAATAAGGAGTAGTAACAATTTTGTCATGCTGTTTCCCTAACTGCTTCCTTTGTTATTTTAGCAGGAAATCAGAAACCGACAATCAACAAGACAACAAACAGATTCCGCAGAAAAATAGTGAGAAAACTGATTAAAAAATCTCAGATGCATAACCCAAAATCTTAAAGCTGATGTGCACTTGGATGTTTGAAATACTTTTTTTTGATTCCACTTTCTTCTTTTGTAAGATATTTTTCACTACATTTTATACTGACATAGTTCTGTCTTTCAGGACTGCTTTTTGTGCAATTTACTTTTTTATAAGGAACTGCATTGAACAGAAGAATGAACCTAAGTTTGGTTCTTCTGCTCTGTTGTCTTTACAATAATATTTGGGAAAGACAGGTTTTTAGATTTCCATGTTTTTATGGGGGGAATATTACTACTGCCTTGGGAGAATTATTTCAGCTGTTGCAAATCAATTAAAATTTGAAAAATCAATTGTCTGTTACTATAATTAAGGAGAGTACAACACTGAAAAGCTACCATGGATTTTTAAAGGTTGTTTTGCATCCTCTGCTTACTAAAGAAAAGGAACTTTCCACAAGTGTGTTCAGAGGTTTATTGCTCTGCCATTTACATACTTTGGCTGTATCATTGAAGTAGATTGTCACTTGCAGTTAACATAGTCAAGGCTTTCAGAAGCTGTCGTAACAGTAAAAGAAGTATAAATTTAAATGTAGCTCATCCCACAGGAGAGAATTGGGAATAGGGATGCCTTGATAAACACTCTGACAAAGGCAGTGAATAAGCTAGTTGAGGATTAAAATAAAAATGTAGCCATTACTTTTCATGACATTTAAAATTTTTGCTGTTACTCCATATCCTCATATGGCATTAATCAGCATAGTTTTACTGATTTTAATGGAGCTATGCTGATTACATCTGCAGAGGATCTTGATATCTGTGATAATGCAGTGGCTGTTAGAGCAGTAGAAGTTTCTGCAAATTTAATCTACAAAAGAGTAATCCCTCTTTTGGGGCACTTTTATATTTCTTATGGTAGGTTGTGCCTATGGTGATACTTTTGCACATTCTTTTATGTTTTGTATTTTAGTCATGTCTGAATTTCAATTAATTTCACCTACAATATTTTCTAAATATAAATTTTTAAGTAATGTTAATAAAATTTTTTTTGTGAAAAAAGAACTTGTTCTGTCATTATCCTGAGTGAGTTGTATAGACCAATATGTGTAATGGAACCTATAATTTGCTGATTATGACTCTAGCAGAGTTTAGCTGTCTCTTCAATCATTTCCTTACACTGAGGTCTTTATTTGAAGAAAGCCAATAAATTGCATTGATGTTATTCATGCCCAGCAGTTTTGTAGCTCAACTGGCTCTCTCGAAAGACCTGTTCTCAAAGGGGTGCTTAGTTAAGCTGATTGTCTGCTGCTGGGTCTCCTGGTTGATGTTGCACTGTATGAATAGCTTTTGTGTGGGTAACAAGGTATTTGTTTGAAATCACACTGGCTTTCAGTTAGAAAAATTCAGGTGTGTTCTTTAAACCTATTTCAGAGAGGGAATATGATGGGCAAACTAGTCAAGATTTTCTTACTGATATTTCTATCACTGCCAGATTTCCAACTAAAGCAGCTCTCTGTGCTTGCCATTCTCTTTCTTCCACTCAATTTCTGGTTCTTGGTCTCAAAACCCTTTTTTATTTTAATCATCTCTCGCTTAGTGCAGATGAATGAGGACACTGTGGCAGACAATTGCAGGAAACTAGTGACAGAGCTTTGAGTGCTTGTCCCATGCCAAACTTCTTCTCTTGGTAACCAGCCTTCAAATAAAGGGGCCAGTATAAACTCCCTGGGGGAGCCAGGGTATGATATCCATGGACACTGCCCCTATCCCTTCCTGTGGATTATGAATTTTGGCTGTGTTGTTTAGAGCAGCAGCCCAAAGTATCCTTGAATATTTTTTCATACCCAACCACTACTGCTTAGTGCTGTGTTTGTTTCATGTTGTGACTATGGCTTACAGAAACATGAGACTGTTTAGGAAGTCAGAGTTCAATTTAAATATGGTTTTTAACTGTTGAGGATGGCTGTCTTTTAACAGCAACACCATGGAGTATAATGTTTGGGATTATGTTTGAGAAATTACTATTCCTCCCTAGGTCTCTGGGCCTTTGACTTTCATGGGTGTATCTTTAGGTGGGATACAAAAATTGACCTAGGATTTATAGGGAGCCCCAAGTCTTAGAGCAGCTCCACACTACTTTTTGATGTCAGAGTTGGGTGCCTTGTCACACATCAAAACATTCCCTGAGCAATGCAATACCCTGCTCATGTCCCAGAAGGGATCCAAGAGTTTGATGCTCTTCTGTTCATGCCAGCTCAGGGGCTCAGCAAGAGCTGTCTTGATGCATCGTGCAGTGACCACTGCAGCCCTTTATAATGCAGCTGCTCCACAGGCACTTTATTTTCTTGCATAAAAATACAATTTAAAGTCTAAGAGCTTACTGCTAAAGTACGCAGTGAAATATCACAGGCTTTGCTTTTAATCCCTTATCTACCTGGTATCACGGAAATTTAATGTGAACCATAATTTTCATAGGGTTTCCTAGTGAGCAGGCTGTAGAGTATTCTGGAGGAGGTGGGGCAGGGAAAGGAGGTGCTCATAGAAGTTTTTTTTCAGTTCCTTATTGAAGCTATTACATAAATTGTACAATATTTCCAGGCAAGTGCCTTCTTTTTTTTTTTTTAAGCTACAAATAATTTCAGCTCTTGCTTTTCTGCTCTGCTTTGTGTTCTTAGTTTACTATCCCTTCAGACTACTGTGACTGACTAATCTAAACATTGTCATCTACAGCCTTTTATATGATTCATTGCTTACTTCCTTTTTCAGTTTGCTGATGAAACAACACCGGCCCAAGGGTGGGCCAACTGTTAGTGTTTTGCCACATTGAAAATTAATGCAGCCCGTACCATCCTGCAAATTAACTTTTATTATAGTAGCCAGTGTCCAGCATCTACTACTGTGTGTCACAGTGCAAATTTCTACTGCAGAGGAGGGAAGCAGTGATTATAATCAGTTGGGGTTGCACAGGCAAACTGCCACTGAAACTCCTGACTAGTGATTTGCACAGGACAGTCATACCTGCCGCTGAAAAGTAGTTGCTGGAATAAGCAGATTTGAATAAACTGCATTGCAACATCACTGCTCTTTAACTTTCATTGTGACCCATTATTCCAGATAATTTCTTAGTGGTATCTTGCAAAGAACTGTAAAAAAATGAAAATCTGCACTGATTCTTCATCATAGGACTGTGGCAGTACTCAAGGATTTGCTTTATAAAGTATTTCCAGAGTGGAAGAATTTCTTCATCTTTATATTTCTATAGAATTTTAAATGTCAAAAAGAGAAAAGAAAAAAAAATCCATGAGGAAGTGCATAATATTTTTATTGGAAAGCTACATGATGGCAAGCAGAATTTTACCACATATCATCTTAACAGTGATTTGTCTCAATAAATGGCTTTCTCACAATTCCATACTTTAGTAAGAAAGTGACGGGTTCAGCTTGTATGTTTGGAGTCAGATTTCTGATTACTAGAAGCATTCCTGTTTTTCTGTCACTTCTTAAAAGTTGAGGAGGTAGAAAACATGGAACTTTCTTTTAGAAAGAAGCAATTATTAGAAAAAATGGGCCATGTTAAAAAAAGAAATTAAAAATCCCTAAATTTGTGTCTCAGATCAGAGGTGAGAGATTTTACCCCAAAGCTTGAAGTCGGCCATAGGGCTAAGGACAGCTGTTCTGACCCAGATAGGGATAAGAAATCTGTTCTGCTAGAGAAACACAGTTCAGCTATGACTATGTACATCTGGAAGAACCACAGAGCACTGTGGATGTGCCAGAATTATTATGCATTTACATCAGTGTTATTGAAAGCAAAATCTGCCTCATTGTCTTTCTAGAAAGAAAGACTATCACTGGCAATAATTAGCACGGAAAAACTTGCTCCTGTTCAAGTAACCCTCATTTTTCATTGTATGGTGGTCCTATACAGTAATGTCTGTCATCTGATAAATTACTTAATTGCTGAGAAGGGGTGTTAATCATAGAATATGCAGCCTGATGAACAGCAGTGATATTTAAAAAGTAATCTATGTAAACAAGATGCATAAAAGCATCAGCCACTGGTGTGGTCGTGAGCTGTGATTTCCAAATAAATGCTGGAGAAATGAGCGTTCCCAGCCCACGTGTGAACTATTCATAAAAGGGAGATAGTTCAGGCAAGTTAAAGACTAATCTGTGAAATGTAGAACATTGTATCCATTATGTGGGAATAAAACAAGTCACTTTTGATGAAGGTCCCCTTTGTCCTGGCAGCGCATTTCAGATGAGTATGGACAGAGCTGGTACTCTTCCAGACAGATCGGATTCGGTGCCTGACTGCTTTTGTGTGAAAGGTTTTTTAAATGCAGTTGCAAGTCAAAGCACATCACACTGTCTCACTTGGTGGGGCTAAACTTCAAGCTGGTGACCACACAGGAATCTTAAGCCTTATTGTTTTCCCGGGTCAGATCCTCATTAAAGGCCTTAATATATTAACTACAGGTTAAATACTTTACTGCATCTGCCAGCTGAGTTACAATAGTTTTGCTCAGTGAGTTTTCTTGGAGGTAGGGCACTTCCTAGGAAGTTTGCAGCAGCTTTTCTAAGATGGCAATGCCTGTTTACATGTTTTAAAGCTTACTGTGAAATGCAGTAATAAAACTCATAATGTCTAATAAATGCATATGAACTCTATTGTCTATGAGATTTTTTTTTCTGTGTGTGGGAAGCAAGATAAAGAGAATAGATTATACTAATAAAAGTTATTTAAAGAGTCAAGAGAGTAGAGGATGAAAAATGTACATTACCAAATCAGAAAGCTTTCCATCATTACAGCAATTTTCAACAAGGAGAATCTTGATTTTTACTGATGTTGAAACACTTACTGTGTCTGGTAGAAAATAGCACAACTGGCAAGACACCCCTCCCCCCCCCTTTTTTTTTCTCTCTAAAAGTGGGAGGGAAGTCTAATGAGAAAAACAGTGATGACAAATGGTATTACTGCTCTCTCACGGATCCAGGCTGCTGCACTGGAGCGCAAGGAGCCTGTCCAATTTCTGCTGTGCCAGCCAGAGGGACTCTACCACGATTTCAGTGAGAGCTGGAGTGAATCCAAAGACTTCAGTAACCTCCTTTTAAGTGCAGAAACGTGGTCTTGCAGAGCAGTGTTCCCCTGCAGCAGCACGTGCATCTGCTTTACCTGAGATCTACTTCTCCAGTGTTCATCAGTGGATGCAAGCAAATAAACAAAGGCTAAACAAAAAATTTCCAATCTTTATTTCAGTGCCCACTGAGCTGCTGTATGTTAGTGCTTGATCTGGTGAGGCAACTAACTCATTGCTTTACTCCAGTATGTCCTCAAATAGGATTAGGTCTAAAACTGCTATGAAGCCTATTCTACAAAAATACTGGAAATATCTGGTTTAATATTGAAGGCATTTCCTTGATTAGATTTTATCAGGGTTTGTTCCTTCCACCATTGACAAAATTTCTTTTTAAATCTGAAATAATATTCAGATAATTAGTTATCAGTTTATACTGAAGGAGGAATTTAGTATGGTTTAAATTCATCATATAGTTTGGATACTCTTCTTTCTGATACATTATGCACTAGTAGACACCTAAGTGTCCCTTTTGTACTGGCTACTAAAATGGGTCCCTTAACTGGTCTCATAAGAGCAATTTTGCATCCTTCTAGAGTGAATTAACCGAAGCAATACTCAAACAAAACTGTACAGTATGAATCACATAAGTTCTAATTTTCGTAGAACTTTTTAAAGCCACAAACACTAAAATGTGTTACTGAAGTAGAGCTCACCTCATTTTGTTTTCCAATTTTCTATTTTCTGATTTAATATGAGACTGAAAAAAGATTACACACTGTGGTCTGCAGTAATGCAGATGGAAAGCTGCTCTTGAACTCCAGATATACAGTAAAGAAGCTCTTTGCAAACCTATTGCAATGGAGCTGACAGAGTTATCCAATTCTTTATTGCCTCATTTTTGTACAGACACCCACAGTTTTTCTATCCCCAACAGACTGAATTATGCCTTTAAATATGACAGTGAGCACTAAGTAGCATTTAAGTTTGAGGTTATATTTTCTCTCAGTTTTGAGAAATCTGACTTCTCAAAATAGCTTTCTGATTTCAGCCCAAAAAGTGTTAGGGAGGAGCATGCTGAGTCCCAGCTGCAGAGGGTGAGGCTCCAGATCTCAGAGCCTCAAAATGCCCTCAAACTATTTATTGCTGAAACCCTCAGCTCTGTGAAGAGGCACTGACAAACAGCTCTGATGTCTTTGTGGAGAGAGGACAGGTAGAACATACCTTAAGCACTTGAGAAGGGTAGATCAGAGGAAAATAAAATAATCCCAGCTCTTGCATGGTCCCTCCTAATCACAAGAGACATTTTTGCAAGATGTGCAGTGATGATCATTCCTTGTCTGAGGAATCCTGGGCTGGAAGGAGGAGGGGAGAGCCTTTTCAGACTCATTGCACTTCCTTCTGCTTTGCCCTCTTGAACAGCCTCTGCCTGCACCATGTTTTGAAAAAGCCGAGAAGCACCGGACCTGACCATGTTCTCTGTGCTTATAGAGCCAGGTGGTCTGAGTTCCTTTCAGGCCCAATTTTCCAATGAGTACAAGTGACTGTCTCAAGTAAAGACTAACATAAGGCTGGGAATGGAAGTAAGTTTTCTGAGGACATCACAGAAAAACTAAGGATACAACTGAGTCCATCCTTCTGGGCACCCAGGGCACTTAGGATTGCCATTACCTGGGGAAATCCCTATTCCCAGTGCAAGTCACAGCCTGTGCTGGAAGCACCACTTCGATTTGGGGAGGACATCTGTCCCAGTGCTATGCAGGGCCAGGGGCAGCTCACTGCCAGGGACATGGGCTGAGAGGGGCAGAGCAAGAGGAGCAGGGCCTGAGGAGGGACACAGCACTGGGTGCATCACTGGAAAGGGGTGGGGAAGTGGCCATGGTTAGGGGGAGAGCAGGAGTGAACAACCTGGGCTGCTGGGATGCTGAGGCTGGTGACAGAGCCCTCCTTCCCTGCCCCTTCCTTCCAGCAAATCCATCCCACTGTCTATTCTGTGATAAAAGCTGCATATTTTATTCCAAAGAACAATGTTGATTTTTGTTCTTTGAGAGCTACATTGTAAACTTGTTGGTCATATGTTCATATTGCAGCACTATCATACACTAGCTAATGTACAAGAAGCAAAAGAAATTAAAAATCAGCTGTCTGGACTCTCAGGTGGGAGCATAGGGTATTAACAGAGTTTTGAAATGCATCACTGTACTCACCAACAGCCTAAAAGGTGGCGTTTTTCACCATCAGACAACAGAAAACAAAATATGACCATTCTGTTTTCCAGCTGATGCAATAAATCTCACCTGCAATGAGAATTCCATAAAACACACTAAAGCATGATTTTTGAGATTTTTTGAACTGGTGGATGACTGTGACAGCTTTCTCTATTTTATTGCTTCCAAACAAAGCAGATGTGAAGAGAAAATGCAATGCATAACTAAATCCATATCTAGCAGTGGTATGGATTACTGGGAGCATTCAGTCACTATGGTTTGATAATGTCTCTTTCAGACACTTGTATAGTCATGCTCTGAAACATAAGTAGGACTCAGTCTTCCTGTGTGTTACTTCTGCTAAATTTCCATTTAACAGTTAGTCAGTGTTCAAGAAAAATGCTTATTTTCTGAATCAACAGGTGTGGGATTACTGCCTTGGCTCAGTGCACAACCTTATGGGATATGTTTAGGCTGTACAATGTCCCCTTTACTAGTAATGCAGATTTTGCAGTCTGTGCTTTGGTCTCTGACATTTCTTCAGTTTTAGTAATGAAGAAGAATGAAAAGGAGGTTGTTGGTGAAGGAACTGCACAATCCTGTATCTGCACACAGAGTGTTTGTATAGCTGAAGGTGAAAACAGAAGGGATCAGGAAACAAAGATTGCATTTGCAAAGGTTTGATTTGTGGGATTTTAGCAACTGCATAGCTTTCTAACAGCCATTGATTGAGTTCCCAGAATTTCCCAGGAGCTTTAAAAAAAGTGTCTAGGGTGCCTTATATCTGTCCTTGGATGTTTATATCTACCTTTATTTGTTAATTTATCTTTGAAAATCTGGCTCCACCTCTCATTTTCAAAGTGGTTGAAGACCGGGTGGTTCACAGTGCATGCTAAATGTCCTGCTCAGAATCACACAACTTGGCATTGCTGAGTATAAGACTCTTTCTTTTCTTGTGTGCTGGGGGCCAGGATCTCACCATGCAGGTTAGATCACCATGAAAAGGGTGTGCATAATTCTGCCCATTAGGTGGGCAGTTGTTTAGAATGGGAAAGCTGAAAAACAGGAATATAAGTGAAAAGTGCATGTATAAATGCCTATCTTGGTGAATTGGCCAGAAATGAGTGGTCAGAAATGGTCAGAGGCTGAGACAAATCCCAGTCTCTTCTGCCTTCTGCTTTTCAATGTAAATTTGGGGCTGTGAATTTTGCAATATTAGGAGTTGCCCAAAATGTAGTTGATTTGAATAAAGAAAAAAACCCATGAATTCCATAAATGGCTGCAGTATGAGAAAGCATCAAGATGTGAACAACCCCTCTTTTCAGATTTGCAAATCACAAACCTCTCTGACATTTTGTGCAATCAAACCCACACCCTTTTCCATTTAGCTTTGATTTATAAATGAGAACGCTCCCATATCATTCCCTCTTTCCATGGTTGCTGGTACTATCTACAGTTTCAGATAACATAAAAGAAAACTTGCTGTGCCAAAGATGGCAGTGATTATAATTTTCATTTTTTAACACAGTTATCATTTTCACATTTCTATTTTATGTGTTTTTGAGTTTTGAAATGATTCATACATGGAAAAAAAATAAAACCACTTTATATTAAATCAGTCTCAGACTGACAAGAAAAAACATCTACCGCACCCAGTGATTAATTCATTAATCCATCTTTCAAAACAAGCAGTCTAATTAGCTTGCAAACAAGAACATGACGCACACGTGGCTCTTCAGGCAGTGTTGACATACTGAATAGTTTGGATTCCTGCAATACACAGCCTTTCACTCGCTACTTCCAGTTCCAGTAAGACCCAAGACCAGAATATTTTTGATCTCGAAGTTTACTTGATGCACAGTGTAGAATGAGCTTGTGGTCTGAGGCTGGGACACAAAGAACAGATTCTTTGAAGAAAGTGGGTATTTCAAGTGTGTCTAAGTGGCAGTCCTGTACTGAACAGAATTGACTAAAAAATATGCAGATGGTAAAAGATCTGAGTGCTATTGTTTGGCCTCTTCATGAGAACTAAAACCCAGCTGATGGCTCATGCAGTATATATGTATTTGCATACATGAAAGAGAAGGAGAATTGATGGGAGCAGACTGTGAAGGTTGCAAGGACAGATAGGTCTGTCAGCTCAGTTAAGGGAGCTGTACCACATCAAGAGGCTTTACAGTGCTGTCTAAAGTAAGGGTGACAGTTTCAGGGGGAAGGTGGGACTGAAGCTGAATTTCATATGTACCTCTCATCCAATTAAAAGGCAATCCAGAAAACCTACTGAATAAATCATCTATTCATAATGATACAATTACTTTTAAATATTTCTGAAAGATCAACCAGGATAAACAGGCTGGTTTTAATCTCTTGTTTTTTTGTCTTTAGGTAGTGGCTATTTTTACTCTCCCTGCTTATGTCTGACTCTGCTACTATGTCACTAGATCTCAGAAATGGACTGAGATGAGCATGTGGTAACCCTGATGGTCTCTGCCATGGCACCCACACTGGCAGTCCTTTCGGCTAATGGAGGTGCTGCTGTGCTGAATAAGTCCCTGTCATCATCCAACACAACTTCTCATACTGACTTCTTGACCTTTGCTAACATTTTTGGCATAGACTATGATATAACTGGAAATTATTTTTTTTTCTAATGTTCAGCACAAAAGAGAGAATTAAGATGCCAGCTACATTGCTCAAGATTTTGTTTATTTTGGAAATCTGTAAGGAACACAATCAGTTTCTAGGACTTAAATTCTCCCATTGACTGCTGAAAAAAATAAGAAAGCTATAATGCCACAGCAAAGACAAGGAAGATGAATGATCTATCACATTTACCCATGTCTGACAAGACGTCTTCTGTCACACCTAATGTTTGGTTAGGGGCTGGGATGGGTGAGGAGCTATGTGGGAAAATATACATACACCTTATGTGTTGTGTAATGGTTTTTGCGTTGGTTCCCTGCACCAGCTGAATCAGAAAGCTCTGACAGGGTGCCTTGTAGCAGATTATGGGAAAGGCCAGAGCTTTGGGTTCATGTGGATCCAGTCATGCTAGTAAAACAGCAGGGAGGTTCACAAATGCATTGATGGTTGAGAATGACCAACATATGAGTAAACCATGGACTGATGGAATTTCTCCTACAGAAGACACACAGAAAGGAACTGGTTTGGAAGCAATCAGAGCACTCAATACAATCACTCACAGTATGTGTGAAATGCAGGCTGGTAAGCAGTGCTGCTTGTTATAACCCCCAATTTCTGTCCTTTGGGTAATCTCCATGCTCCAAATATTTTCTTTCACTGCTGGACTGGAACAAAAATAAAAGTATAAATATCAGGCTTTAATGAAATAATATTTTTATAAGATTGAATTACATCTCAAATATATTGGTTTTAGTAAAAGAAGTACAAGAGCAATCAAGTCTAACCAAAAGTCCTGAAAGTAAAGATGCAAAATGCTTTGTTCTTTTCTGCCCTGTAAAATGTGTGAAGTATGTTCTCACTAAACAGTTTCACACAGACTGATACTCCTTAACACAAAGTTTTTTTCTTTTGTAATGCTTTGACAAAGCCAAGTCAGAGGTTTCATATATATCCTGTGCATACATAATTTTCACATCGATGAGAAATTTTGGAAGCCTGGTAGATGAAAAGTTGGTATGTTCATTTGACTGAGAAGTCACAAGCACGGGCAAACACCAGTGTTACATCATCTGAAGAACTGCAAGGCCTAGTAGTCCTTTCAGAGTGCTTGTACATCCACCATGAGCAGTTACCAGACATGCTTAATCTACACAGAGGTGCCCTTTATCTGGGCACTGGGGCTAAAGCTGAGTGAAAAAGTGACCATTAAGAAAGTGTTTCAGCTTCTGCAGCTGCACAGATCCCAGCAGAGCCATATCATCCGTCTCTGTGTTGTACCCCCAGGGCTTTCAGCCTGGAGATACCAACCCAGTCTCATCCTTGCATGAAAGAACCAGGGCTGCTGCTGGCCTGCATGACTTCAAAAACGTTGTGAAGCTGCATTATCTTGGCACTGCACATGAGCCAGGAAACAACACGAAAACTGGGGACATCTCAGTAGCCAGCACATGGCCAAGCCTCAAGGCACAGTTTCCCAGGTTGTGCACTGTCAGTTCCACTCACGCTGCCCTGGGAACAAGGGAGGTCCTTTCATCATCTTTGTGTAGAGCAGGAAAGAGAAGGTGTAGAAGTCCTGTCCTGCAGCACAGTTAGACATTTCACAAAGTTAGGCAAAATTACTTGCAAGTTGGATCATGAAGGACCTAACTTACTTGCCTAAAACAGAACAGAAAGGCTGGGACAGCAGGCAAACATCAGTTTGGGTCATTCTGGTACCTAGTGCCAAGAAAACCAGCTCTCGAATGGGCAGCTGGTTTTAGCACTAATGCAGTCATGTCCAGCCAGACCACAGTACAAGCAAGGCAAGGCTGGTCCATCTGCAAAAAGAAAGATGGTCATACTCTTAGTTTATTTAGCTAGATGTTTTATATGTCAATGCAAATTTATTTTGTATTTTGTCTTCTTACAAACTACTTTTCTGTTCCACACTATGGAATTTGGATTCTTTGGATTCTTTGGATTCCTTCTCTTTAAACACAGAACTTTGAAATCTAGTTTAATGGAATGCAAAGGTACTGCAGCAATATTTGACATAAGCAGACACCAGTGGGATTCTTCTTACACATCACTGACCCATTTCGGTATCTCAAAAGTGTTTCAAAAAATAAAATCCCACCAACCACAAGCTGCATAAACAGCCATGCTATTTTTTAAAGTTAAATCTGATCATCAGTTTCTCTTGTTGCAGAAGACTGGTCTTTCTTACTTAGTTAACAGCTTATTTGATGTTTTCTAAAGCACCTGATCCCTACGATTTGTCATCTAAAAGACAGATTTATAGAACACGACTTATACATGAATTCCCTTGTATTCATTTTTCTAATCACATAAAGTGGGTCTAGAAAGCTAAATGTGGGTAATAGGCTAATCCTGCTAAGTCATAATCTTAGGAGTAAGCATTTATTTTTTCAAACTAAGGTTTATTAATATAGAGTGAAAGAAGCTATTGACTCCCATTTAGTTGACTACATAAAATACTGTCTAGTTAGAAGTACTCGGAAGGAACATAGATGGTTCCTTCACTTCTGAAATCACATTTTCCTCTAAAGTTAAAATAGAAAGATTGGTTTACAGTGTTTGCAGTTAGCTTTTATTATGCACTGCTGGTTTTATAGCTCAACATTTTATGATGTTCTGTAAAACTAACCCAGAAGTACCCCACATGTTCTTACCATCCAAAACTCTAATCCTCCAGTCCTTTTCTAGGCAGTACTCTTAATGAAATTCTTGGTAATACCACAGAATTTGGCTTTAAAACATTCTTAGCTAATTTGATGTTTCTATTTGCTTCATCAGTTTTAATTTCAGGCATGCCCTGCTGCAACCTAATATGATGAGAGCATCTTTCAGAAAATCGTACTAGCTTTGCTCCACTAGTTTGCTTCCCTAAAATTTTGCTTTGCGCTCTTGTACCCCTTGTAACTCAGCTCTTTTTACTGCCTTTTTCTACTGATAGAGAGAACTTTACAATTCTTCCCACATGTGTGGTAAATAAATGAAAATCAGTTAGTAATGATAATTAAACCAGGAAATGTTCTTGAAAAGATAAAAACCAGGAAAAATGCTAAAGTAACTCTTTTTTTACTGTAACAAGGATTTCTTTCCAAGTTCAAAAAGCCCTTTGAATTGCCTGGTGGACTGTCTGTTTTCTTTCTTTCTTTTTTCACTGAAAAAGGCATAAAGTACGGTCTCAAAGATTACATTTCTGTCTGTAAAATCATTAGTGTCTGGAAGTGTTTTTGAGAAAACATTTTCATGGCTCAGAAGGGGGATAAACTCACTTGAAAAAATTGATGTCCATCTGATTTCCCAGTTGCTGCTCTCAGGGTGGTGTGAAGCTCAGCCCTTGTGGTATCATTTCTGTTTTGCTGGGGTTTAGCAGCAGACTGGGCTGAAATAGCGATCACCTTACATATTATTAGAAACAAGGTGTGGGTCGTACTGGGCTGGATTTGGACAGAGAAGTCATGTGGCATTGCAAGACAATTACAAGACAATCTGAATTTCCAATATGGAGCAGGCATTACCCTGTCCCCCATATAATTCCTCTTTTTATTCTATTCTAGTTCCACAACACACAGAGCTGACATACCCCACAATGAAGTGAGATTCATTTCACTAATTACTGGAAAACAGAATGGGAAATTATACTCAGTAAGGCTGACTGAGAAGTTTTTAAAAATATAAAATACAACTGAATCTGAAAATGAATAAAAAAGCAGATTTATATCATTGCTCATTACAGTCAGAGATAATTATTCATAAATGCTGAACTGCTTCAAAATATGAACTGCCTGATCTTCCAGGAGAGCCAGTTTTCTGTGAGACCCAACCTGCACATTATAATACAGCAAGAACTGTATTATAGCAGGAGTATTTAGCTCTCCTGTTCCTGATCTAGACACACACTTTATGTGTTGTGCCTTCCTATCAGCCTGCAAGGACTCAGAAACCTTCCAGAGTGCTGAGTTGGGCTGTATTCTTCCTTCCCAGAGCCGGAACTCTGAGCTGTGCTGTTTCCCAGCTGGAGGGGATCACTGGCCCAGCTGCTGCAGTATCCCCCCTCCCGACCCTGCTCTGCACTCTCCAGAGCCTGATGAGGACACCCCTTCCCTACACGCTCCACAGGCTCCCTGCTGGCACACAGGCACCTGTGCCATGCCACCAAAGCCCATATTCACTGGCTCCTGAAGCACAGCAGCTTGAAAATGGGGATCAAAAAGGCAAGATTCTAATTATACCATGGAAGAAATTTTCCTCTTCTTCTTCTAGCCTGTTAGAAGTACCAAGGAGTTTATCTTCAGAGCTCCCAGAGCCTTTGAGGTTATTTTTTCCAGACAAATTAAATTCCTCTTTGCAAGTGATGGATATTTGTCTCATATGCAGGTAATCTGAAAAAATAAATATTTCATAGCTGTGAAAATTTACCAAGAGCCTTTATCATTACCTCATAATACCACATAACAAGTGATTAATTTTGCCTATCATTTAGCAAGGTACAGCATTGTTAGGCTGTAATGGATGCACCCAACAAGGCTCAGTTGCTTAGAAATCCCAGCTCAGTGTCCATGACAGCTCAGAATGACTGCTGTCACAAAATTGCTGTGAAAAGATTTGATGCCTTAGGATTTCAGCTTCTATATTTTTCATACATCTGTAACCCTGTAATTCTTTAGTTATAATTCTTTAAACTCCATATACAGTGTTAGCTACTGTTCTCCCATTTTGGTCAGACAAAACAATTCCTCTCCAGGCCTGCAAACCAAGGACACCTTACTGTCCCAGGCCCTGAGAAATGAAAACAAGAGTGAGCTGGGGGGGGAAGGAAACTTGGGATTAAATACTTCATTAACTGAAGTTGTAATTGGAGGATTAACCTGTGATATGCAAATAAGCCAAACTTATAAAAGTATGAAAACCCGTGACCCATAGTCCATTTTTTGGGTGTATCCCCTGGGGGCTTTGACTGCCCCAAATGTACCTGAAGGCCCTTCAATAAATATAACTACTTTTTATTCTCTTAATTCTGCCTAGCCTCTGTTTTTAGGTAGTCCTACAAGGCATCATATCCTTACCATCTACAAATTGGCCCTGATCAGCTGGATAGGCCACCTGAAAACCTGTACCATATCCATAGTGAAATAATAGTAGTGATCTATTTTTTAGCAAATTTTTGGATTTCATTGCCATCTTTCAACCAGGAGCTGCTTTTCTGCTGATAAGGAAATTAGTGACTCAGTGGCTTAATAATGCAAGGAAATATTTTTGAGCCATTTTGATTTCTTTTGAATTGGATAGATTAAATACTTGCAATATTACTTGAGTTTCTGCCTGAGTCTTGTCCCAGATGTAAGATACTTTTTCTTTGTTTCATGAACTGTTGACTTTCTCAGTAACTGCACTGAGTATCTCAAAAAATCCCCCAAAGATGTACAGGTAACAGGATGTTTGCTTGCTCCCTCTTCACTTCAAACTCTTGAATGCTTGTTTTGCATGAAGTAAAAGGAAAGGGAGGGAAATGCTTTAGAGTAAGTTAAAACTTTTTTATCTAATTTTGTCTGTAAATATCCCAACCGAAGACATTCCACCAAGCATGTGCCTGTTTAGTGGAAAGTCTCTCCCTAGCTACAGTCACTAAGAGAGAGAATGAGAGAATAGGAAGAATATCAGGTTAGAAAGGAGCAATGAATGATTGGGAAGACACGAGAGAAAAGACACTGCTCTGGCTAATGCCATTTCACCACAAGTACTAAGAACATGACATTTACTTAGAGGTATTAGCTGCATCTCTGTGCATGTTACTTCCATCTCCTTTTTATCTGTAGCATTTTGCCCCAGATCTCATTGTTGTACTGAACAGATAAAAAAACATTTATAAGGATATTCTACCTGAACTGATAGAAAACATTATTTCAAGGTGTAAAAAGGCCACATAAAAGCTTAAGAAAAAAAGAAATATTTCCGGCCGAAGAGCCTTGTGACAGGCTGACATACAGCATCCTGTGGGAGTCTTGCCTTTCAGTGTCACCATCAGATTCTGCTCCCCAGGAAAGAGAATCTGGGAACATTTAGAAGCTGATTTAGATAGTTTCTAGAGAGACGACAAAAACATTACAGCCATGGGCCGGGCAAGAGTTGGAGCACTCTTGGCTGTTGCTGTTGTGGGAGTCTGCATGTCCCAGCCTCCTGCCAGCAGCGGGGTGCCAACACCATGGTGTGTGCTCATCTGGGTGCCAGCAGAAGCTTAGATGTGTACAGGAAAGATTCAGCTATGTGCAAAACCCTCCCTATTAGCTGAAGATAATTCACCAAAAGAAAAAAGAAAAATTCAAGCATACTTATTCAGCCTCATCACAGTTGAAATGCAGAAACCCATAACCTCCAAAAACATTCTTAAGGCCCCTAAATTGTACGTGGCAAAGGTTAACTGACAACAAGTAGTATCTATCATAGCTAACACCTAAGGTAGCCAGTAAAAAGCAGCTTCTGAGTGGGCCAGTGGGACACAATTCAATCTTAGCAGGGTAGTGGCCTGTCATTCAGGTGAGGAATCACCCACTGGTCTCTTCCTTGCAGGGAAGTTTGTGCTAAATAATATTTTTCCTACTGTTTCAGCCATCAGCTCAATGGTTACAACTCTCGCATAGATATGAAGACCCAGAGTCAGTTCTTTCTTCTGCTGAGGTATTATAAACTTACACATTCCTCTTAAACACTCTAGCCTCACAATACAGCCTATCTATTCCAATTTTTCTTGTTAAAATCTTTCAATAATTAAGTATTCATTGAAAGAGAAAGATGTTATTAAACATAACTATATTAAAAAAAAAATGGGAGAGATGGATTCCAGAAATCTGCATCAGGGAACACTTTGTACAAAAAATTTAAGTATCTGCCATCTGAATTTCTGCCTCTTCAAAAGAAAAGAAACCAACTTTACAGTCAGATTCCAGCATCTGATTAATGTCCCATCTCTCCCACAGCCCCGTGGGAGCAAGGCTTTCTCGTGTATGTGCTCTGAGAATGCCAATGTCTAGATGGTTATGGGACATGAAAGAATGACAACTCAGTGAATCTCACCACTGTGGTTATGAGAGAGATGTTTGTTTACTTATGACCATGTTTGAAAGATCTTCAGTCACATCTTTGGAGGAAAAAATGTAGTTATCTACAGAATTTAGAATCTCCTTGGTTAGCTGGAAATCTGAGGACCAACATTTTGAATGCAGAAAGCTGTAGGGCAGAAATGAACAAAATATTTGTATGTGCCCTTTAATTCTGCTCCTCATAACAATTGTCTGGGCTGTTTCTCCAGTGTTACTCCTCTGGGGCCAGTACTGTTCCACCAGCATGCTCAGCTGGTGGGGTCGGTCACAGCTGTTTCAGTTATGCTGCAGCACCAGACTCTTTCCAGCACCAGCCTCTCTTCAACATATTCAGGTTTTTATTCCATATTGCTAGTCAAATAAAATAATCCCTAAAATTGCCTGTGAAACAAAGTGCAGCTACAGATCAAGGGCTAAATTACAGAAATGAAATGTTCGCCATTCCAGATGAATTACTTCACCCTAAATATTTCACATGTATTTCTAAGTAACTGCATGTTCCCTCCAGAGTACTGACTTCATTTTTCAAATGCAATTAATCCCATAGGTTAAATAATTGCAGCTGCTAAGCAATCCTATTTTATCTATTCTAACTGAGCATTGCACAAGGCAGAGAAATAGCCAAAGAAGTAATTTAGCTAATAGTTTCGCTGTGCTAAGGACACCTATGCTAACTTATGGACTCCTCATCATGCTCTAAAAATCTCTTTTTATGGCAATTTTTCCAGACCAATTGCTAGATCAATTCCCGATTCCATAGAAAGAAAGGTGTCATCTTGTATTGAGATTTTAATTACCTTCTGCTGCCACAGCACCTTTAGGCTGCATCTCTGTCAGCTGTGAGAAGTGGGGGAGGTTTCAATGAATCAGTTTAGAAGGTTACACGAGTCCAGATCCCTTTGTGGAGATAATTATTGTAATGCTTGAACAAAAATCTATGTAAAGAAAATTTCTTGATTTTGTGGGCTAAACCAATCTGATTGCATTTTAAATTCTGCTTTCTCAGTGATTTCTTAAATTACACTAAAGTCTGAGCTGTATTCCCTGAACAACTAGGCAGAGAAAATACAAAATACCTAAGAAAAGAAATCTGGCAAATGAAATGCTGCCATGATAAGTTAATTTCCAGGTAACTCCATAAAGATAGAACAAAAAATGTTCTCCTTATCTTTTTTTTCAGATGAATTTTTAAAATGAAACTTAGCAAAAAAGTGAACGTATTTATTGCTACAGAAATCAGGTCATGGATGAAACGATGTTCCTACTGAAGTCAGTGGATGAATATAATGTACCCAAACTGGTTCTAGTGTCTTCCTTCATTTCTCCCTGCTTCTAGAAAAGTTGATCACCTCACCTGTTCAAGTAGGCTCCAGGTATCTTTTTCTAAACTAAAACAATTTTCATGTTAAAGTGATTAACTGAACACATATGAATAAAATCTCCAGTGATGATTGGTCTACGTTAAAATACTGATTAACTCCTACATTTAGTCTCAAATGCGGATGATAATGTCTGTGTGTAAAAAGTCAGCATTTGACAGACAAAAAGTGATTCAGTGCTTATCTCAGAAGATGAGGAATGCCAGAAGCTGAAATATCTTGCTGGAGGCTTTTTGGCACCTCCAAACCCTTCACTGTTTTGCTCCATACCTCGAGTCCCACAGGTTGCCTGAAATGGAGTGTGTGCAGGACTCTCAATAGGACCCTGACATTGCTCTGTGTACTGTGAAGGACTGCCCTGGAGGTGTGAAGGAAATCATTTTCTATACCCTCTTCTCCTTGTTTTATACACACTTATGCTGTCATGTTTTTACTCCAGTTGGCTCATCTGTTAAAGGTTGAGGACAAAGAAATACGAGAGGAAATGGCTTAAATTCTCGATGTGTTTCTGCCAGCTGGACAGGCTTAAATAAATAATGAGAGTTAACCTGTGCATGCAAAGCTTTTGTGAAGTTTTCTCCTTCAAGAAATCTTGCACTCAGCCACTAATAGTCTAGTGCATGTAGAAAACCTTTCTCATCTCTTCTTTTTTACAGGAAAAATCTAGTTAGAGTAGGGCATCCTCACTTAGACAAAGAAGGCAGAAAAAAAAAAAAAAGAGGAAAAAAGGCGAAGAAAGATTCTGTTTCTACCAAAAACTTCCTGTAATGAAGAGGAACTTTTTATTTGCTGGACAAGAAAGGTCTAAGCACCCACTTTTAGCTCTGGGTCTCCAGGAAATAAGTGGTAATCCACAGCAAACCAGACCAAGCTGTTTAAATGCTCAGCACTGTACCTCACCTGGAACCCCAACTACTGTTTGCCAAATATAAGTGGCATTCATTTCCCATCATTATTAATGCTGGATAGGTAGGAAACCACAGCCTCCAGGGCAGCACATTTGTCCTGTAAGGAGTCTGGTCTCATGACTAAGCACAGCTACCTTTCAACATCACTCCTACGTTTGTTTCCACAGCAGTGCTGCCCTTCTATCCCACTTAACTTTCTTGCAGATTTCTTTTCTAATGTCATCTTGATAACCACTGCAAGAATGCAAACATAAATTGTTGGATTTCACAGTTCAGGCTGTACTATGTGGAGCCAGATATTTTGTCTGATGAGTTCATGCCTGGTACTTTGAGACATTGCTTTCCTTGAAGAAAGGCATTCCTCCGTACTAGCTGGCATTTTATTTTGATAAAATCAGACAGAAAAATTAGTGTTTTTACTTCAGCAATTACATCTATGCAGATTCCAAGTAGTATATTGTTTGACTTAGTTTTTTAGGTGTCTTTTTATTCCCCTTTGGTTGCACAGCAGTGTCCTGCTCTGATGAGAGCTCCAAGACACTCCAGAGTCTTGGCTTACAAAACCAGTCATAGAAATGTTGCATATCAAATTAATTCCTATTTGGTAGCAAACAGCAATGCATTCTTGGGCAATTCTTTCTTATACTTACTAGGTTTGGGATCACTCTTCTACTTCATTTTTATAGGTCTCCTAGAAAAATGCTTCTAGTAAACATGTGGAGGAGGTTCAGTGTGTTGTTTGGTGATATCCTAGCAGTTAGGAAGGAATTAGAGGAAAATAGTAATATGAAATTGAAGCCCTTTGCAAAATGGAAAGAGCAGGTTAAAATAATTGTTTCATTATATAAAACCAAATAAACTTCATGGCCACTATTGAAATAATAGAGAATAACTTAACATTTTACAGACTGGTTTTTGCAGCAACACAGGGTATAGGAAAGAGAATGTAGGAAGTGCTTTGCTACAAGCCTGGTTGCTCTGCAGCCAGTTTTGCTCTTTAGAGCATTCAAAGGAGCCAGAAGAGCAACATGGCTTGCTAAGTTCAGCAAGAATTATTACTTGGAGAGTACGTGCACTACCAGGAGCCAGTGACTAGGGGAGTGAGGGGAGGAAATTATGTGTTTAGATGTGGGAAAAGCTAGCAGAGATAAGAGAAATACCAGCTCTGCTGTGGAATTCAAGAACAGAAGGGAGGCAGTTGGCAGAGGAGAAGAGAGAGAGTGGGGGTCACTACTGCAAAGCTGACCCAGAGCTGACATTATTCACAGCAAGGTTAAAAGTGAAGCTGATGATATTTTAATGCATTTTCTCAGAGGATATTTCAGAAGTTCATTTCTATCTTTTCCCTTTTATTCTGCAAATACTGAAATATTTTCTAATATGCAAACCTTATTGCATAGTTTCCTTTTAACTTTTGTTCTATGCTTATTTCAGTATCACATTTACATTGGATGACATGTGTGAGTTATGTAGGATGTCTGACAGTTGAAAAAAGGGTGGTTTATTTTTCAAAAATGACATCTTTCACAAGGGCATTTTGGTGGAAATTTCCTTCAGGTTCCTTAAAAAGATTTGAACTGATAGATGTTAAATAAAACCTAAACTGGGAATTTTATATGAAGATTAGCCAGGCAAGTGTCTATTACCACCGTCAAGTTAAAGAGGCTGTGATTTATATTAAATAGAGATAAATGATTTTCAGCACTAAATGAGATTAAATGAGGCAGAAGTAGGCCATCAGGCAATCTCTGAAAATTAGCAGGACACCTGCAAAGTTTAGATAGAAGCTGTTGGTGTACCTGCACCTGTCAGCAAAGCCTTGGCAGCAAACTCTCCTCTGGGCACCACTTACCTTTCAGATCCATCATCAATTTCCATAACCCAAGGAGGAGGAAATCTTCTCCCCTGCTTTAACAGCTGAAAACTGGAGAATTTCAGCAGTGATCCAGGACAGAGGTGACACAAGTCCACACTTAGCTTTATCTTTAAAATAAAAAAAAGAAAGCAACAAAAAGCTCTAAACTCTTCAACTGGCAGCTGTTGTCACTGGTTCTGATCACTGTGCCATCCCTGTGGGACACTGATGCAGTTTGTAGGGTAAGTGGTCACCTACTGGGTGCTTTACCCCCAAACTGCTGGAAGGATTGGCCCATGGTGATGGGTGCTGTGACTCCTGCCCTCTGGAGCAGAGGGTGCTGCATCCCAGACCTCGGAAGAGCCCAAGCTCCCACATGTGAGCAGAACCCACAGCATCGCCCCTGAGCTCACTTACAGGGGGTTGTTGGAGTGCAGGATCAGTGCTGTTTCCTTGGTTTGCAAGTCGAGGATTGTGAGCAAGCACCAGTGGTGCAGACAAAAAGGACTTAAAGGGCAAGAACCACCAAAGGAGCAATTTTAGATGTTAATCCTGTCATAGCAAAGGGATTGTAACCCAGAGGGCAGAATTTCAGATGCACAGGAAGCGTGAAAAAAACACTGCAAATAAAATTATAAGCAATGCATGAAAAATCTGTGGAGAAATGCACTTCCAGACTTTTGAGTAAGAAAAAGTAGGACATTTTAAAAGCACTCAAATTTCTAGAAAGTTCTGAATTCCAACCCTTTTGTAAATAAGGCTATTTATTGTGCAGCATATTTCAAAACCAGACAAAATTGTTTTTTAAGCTTAGATTGTTTGGATGTTACAGCAAACTGAGCAAAAGCAGAATTTATTAAGCAAACAATTTTGCTGCACAGTTATGGATGAAATACTTATCTGCCCATATCCCTAAATGTTTCATCAAGATAGAATGGGGCTTATCAGTAGTAATTTTAATTTGATCTTGAAAGGACAGACTAGAGATTAAAAGATTGCTTCCTGTTGCATAAATTCAATCCTTAACAGTCTCCTGCTGGGAAATGGTAGGTCAATAATATGTTGAGAAGCCTTAGTAGTTTCAAAATTAATTAAAAAAAATAATTAAGAGGGTGATATGACGCAGTTGGCTGGAATAGCAGGGATCCAGAACATGGGTTATATTCTTCACTTGAGTCAGATGTAGTGGTGTCACTGCTGTTCCCCTCATGGGAGGAAGATGTTTTAAGTTTTCAGAAAAGGGATCAGAGTTAGAAGAGATCATCATTTAAACCAGCAATAGGTGGGGTGCCAGTTTCCAGAATAAAATCTTCAGTGTTGGAGGGAAGTACTGAGGCTACAAAATGCAGCTGTCTTGGGGGCTGGGAATGCTGAACTTGCTCCTTTTGCTTTGGTAAGCAGCAAGAAGAGAAAGAATTGGCAGGGTTGTTATGATGACTCATTGTTTCTCCAGCTCTGGCTCTCCTCTGGCATCTCCTGGTCATTCTTCTGCCTCATGTGATCCTTCCCACAAAAAAACCCTTCTAAACACATGCCAGAAAATCTATTGATGTCTTAGGTTTTAAGTTTCATATTTTTCAAATTCTGTACTGCTTAGTGAGTAATGCTGAAGTTCCTTGTAGCCTGTTAATTTCTGCCCTCTCATGCTGGGTGGACACAACAAAGCCTCTCCATGCCTGCTCTCCAAGAACACTCAGACCATCCTAGGCCTAAAAAGTGTAAACCAAAAGCCTCTGAAAGGGTGGTGAGCTTGGGGAAACTACATAATTAGCTGAAGCTTTAATTGGAGAATTAACCCTGATATGCAAATGAACCAAACCTATAAAGGTGTGAAGAACTCGTGACCTGTCGTCCATCTCGGGGTCCATTTTGACAGCAGCCTCTGGCTCCCAGGGTGTGCCTTTGAAGGCCTTTCAGATAAATACCCACTTTTATTCCCTTTACTCCTGTCTAGTCTCAGTTTTTAGGGGGCTTCTCCAGGCATCACTATATCCACACTGCCAGCACAGCTTTTGTTTGGCAGCTGCTAGGAGTCTTCTCTGTTAGCTGGGACCTGTAAGGAACCACCAGTTCATGCAGTCCAGGTCATGCCAACTTATGTGTGAGAGATCTGGACAACAGGAGCATTTTACACCAGCATTTTATAGCACGAACTACATCCTCAGTAGGATGTAGTTCCAATACCACTAGGTATTTGGAAAAGATTCTTCTGATGACCTAAGTTGTCTAGGTTTGTTTTGGTTGTTGAAATTGCCTCATAGGTACAGAACAAAAGATTTGTGAGCAGAGAGCGACAGGTTCCTTGGAAAAACCACTCTGAAAAGAAAAACAGCCTTTTGACCTTGAAGGAAATGTAAAGTTGGAGTAATTTTGTCATGTAAAAAATCTACAACAAGGGGTGGCCAGAAAGTTTCATTCACCTCCTTAGAGGCACTTACACCAGCTAGTGGTGTTACAAATATGTGTTATAGATCTGTTGAAGAACAAGCCTGGATGATACATAGAGGACACAGAATAACGTAATGCAATTCTTCTACATTATGGTGCAGGTGCATTAAAATTTAAAAAAAAAATCTCTCAAGACATAAAAAATATTTGCACAAACCCAATGATGTATCCTGATATTTACTATCTGTGTCAGCAGCTGCCTTGGCAGAGTTCCTGCACATCATGGTTAGTCAACCTCTGGAGGGATTTGGAAGAAGGAAGTATCTTGTGCGTCAGGGGTTGCTGGAGAGTTTGATGGTTGGGTGGAAATACAGAACTGGCAATCTCACAGGGATGTTTTATACTCTCTTCCCTGTGCCTATGATGTTTATGTGTTTAAGCTTAGCAGTGATCAGTCAGCACCTGAAAATGCATCAATAAAACTGAACCTGTTCTTCCTCCCCATGTCAAAACTTAATATTTCATTCTTCACACAGTATTGTCCAGGCCCACAGGGCTGGGGGCTTTCTCTGCTTAGCAGATGAATGACAGTTCATACTATTTCCTTTACATATGTATTTTTCATGTCATTTCAGCTGTAGAAAAGACACTATCTAGTGCAAACATAGAGGTTTATACTATTAATGTGAAAGACCATCTTATATAGATTTTCGTCTGTGTAACAATGGGATAAAATGTTTACAAGAATCCAATCAAACCATGGCAGAAAACCAAGTCCAAGTGTTGTCTAGAAGAAGATCAAATGTTTTATTGTAATTATAGTGGGAGCAGATAGAAAATGAGCTTGGAGTTGTTCCACTGGGTGCATGTTATTCATGTAGCAACTTTTTATTGCGTTACTAATTTGAGCAGAAGACAGGGAAGATACATGAATAACTTTTCTGTTTGTTATCAAAGGAAAATAATTTTAATGGGCCAAGACTATACTATGCATCTTTCTAGGCCCAGATATTATCACAGAATCATATAATAGTTTGGGTTGGAAGGGACTTACAAAGGTCATCTTGTCCAACTCTCCTGCAATGATCAAGGACATCTTCAAGAGGATCAAGTTGCTCTGGATAGCTAAATCAACCTGACCTTGAACACCTGTGGGGATGAGGCATCCACAACTTCTCTGGGAAACATGTTCCAGCGCCTCACTGCTCTCACTGCAAAAATCTTCTTCCTTAGAGCTAGTTTAAATTTACCATATTTTAGCTTAAACCCATTACCCATAGTGTTATTGCAACAGGCCCTGCTTTCTCCATCTTTCTTATAAGCCCCCTTTAAAGTATTGAAATGCTGCAGTAAGGTTTCCCCAGAACCTTCCCTTCTCCAGGTTGAACAACTCCAACTCTCTCAGTCTTTCCTCACAGGGGAAGTGCTCCAGCCCTGGGACCATTTTTGTGACCCTCCTCCTGACCCACTGCAACAGGTCCATATCTTTCCTGTGGTGATGACCTCTGAGCTGGACACGGTACTTCAGATGGGGTCTCATCAGGAAATGGAAGAGGGGTGGAATCACCCCCTGACTGTTGGACTTTAGAATCAAGTTGTTCTCTTTTGCTTTTCTGGGGCATTTGTGCAGGTCTTGCTGTTTACTGCTCACACTAATTGGATGTTATAAATATAGTGTCACCACCTACTCAGTGATGCTGAACAGCTCTGGGACAAAGCCTGAAAATACCACTGTTCTTGGAACCACAGTCCTTAACCACTGTGCCAGATATGCAAATAGGGATCAAACAGTTAACCCAGTTTGTATTTGCATTTCACACTGCAGCTGGCTTAAAGGAGCAGAATCTGGAAATATTAAAGCCACCCAAGCTGTTATCTGTTCTGACACCAGTGTAAAAATCTTTTGAAATAATTTATAGATAAGAAAGCCTTCTATGTTAAAGATGGAGAGGAGACTCACATGGAGAGCAGCATTAAGCTACTGTTGGCTGTGTCCACTGAACTGAGCCTGAGAATGACAAAGCACACAGTGCCCAAGAACATGCACTTTAACATCCAGTTGCCTACAAAACATATAGTTCCTGACAGGATGCCAGACATGTTGAGGAAGAAGCTTGGCTTAGTTACCTTACAGAGCTTTTTCCTGAACATCTAATTTGTTAAAGGATGGAATGATACTGTTTTGCTTCCCATCAGGCTCCAGTACTTGGTCTATTTACAATCCTGTGGGCATGAGTCCAGCTCAGACTGTATTTGCATCCAAACAAGGCAGGTTTCTGACGGAACTACAGATAGATTCTTGCATTTAGTCATCAAGCAGTTATCAAAATATCAAAGTACTTCCTTGGAATATTGCAGCACTTAACTGTGAGAACTCATTCTTCAGCTGTCAGCTTACAAATGGCATTCCATAGGAAATTTTTTGCTGATATTTTATCTAGGGGTGTTTTCTTGGGAGTGTTATTAGATGTTATGATTTGTGGTACATGTGGAAGTGCTGGGTTAACAGTGGAATTAATGACCTTGAAGGTCTTTCCCAACCTGAATTATTCTGTTATTGTGGTAGGTCAGCCCAGTTCTTTCCTCTGCCTTTTCAGCTTTCCAAAACGGTTAATTTATTCAGTTTTATTCACAAATTTAATTTAGCTTTATTGACAAATTATTCAAGAATTATTTTATTTTTCTGTCATTTGCAAGAAACTGCAAGCACACAGAAAGGGTAAGAACACAATTTGACTGACTTCCTCACCTGCTGTCCTGGATCTGGTGACTAGCAGCCCTGGGGCTCAGTCCCTGGAGGTGATCTGTATGCACAGTGCTGGTCACCAGAGTCGTGCGGGTTCAGTGGGTAACACTTCTTGAATAATGGCTGAGAAATGAGCCAGACATCGTTACATAACGAGCTTGTCATATTTCATGCACACAGCTGCCAGTCTCTGCACTGTTTGCTGTTGTTTGTCATTTGTGTTTTCTGTCACCAAGATAAGATTTCATCAAAAATAAATACCTGAAGAAAATAAAAAGATGGTTCTGCAAAGCTTGCTGTGCTTTTTCTCTGCATGTATATATATTGTGTTATTCTTTCCCAATGGCTAAAAGAAAAGAATAAAAACTCAGATTAACTCTCCCTTTAAACAACCTATAAGAAAAATATTGCTTGGTACTCTTAGTCCAAATACACATAGTCAGTTTTTTAAGATAAATGTTAAGTTTCGGTTTGAAGAGAGGTTTTAAAAATCCAGGATCTGTAACATTTATCCTGTGTGTTTTGAATAATATTTTCACTGCTTTAGCAGTGGTCTTACAGGGAAAGGCATTCAGAGAAATCAGGCTCCTCTATGTGGAATTCATTGCTAAGAAAAAATGGTCTGGTTTTCCCAGACATCAACTGACTACAGCCCTCTGAGGTCAGAGCTCTGTCTGAGCCTGTATTTATGTGGGTATCTACGTCTAGATTTTGGAATGCATTTTTAGCAGCCAAATGTGAAAGTTTTGGAAATGCAAAAATTGCTGCTGGTAAGAGGAAGAGATGTTATCAGTGAGAAGTAATTGAAAGACTGATATTATTTCATGAAAAATCAAGTAGCAAGGGACTGCTTAGATCTTGTAGCAATGCAGATAGTGAGACACAGAAAAGCCCTTTCCACAGGGTAAGGCCAAGGTTCATGGAAAGGCAGCATTTCTTCGTTGCTGACTTCTCCCTGGCTGTTACCTGTCCATGAAGGAAAATGAAGCAAAATTAGAAACAGGGCAGAACTGCATTTTTTTTCTCTGTCCTAATTTGTCATTGTTAATAATGGTGGCTGGTCACTGACCCAAAACCATGCTGCATCTTCCCTGAGAATTACAGAGCTGCTGCTCTGGATGTGAATATTGGATCAAATTCCTGCCAACAAGTTTTTGACTGGATTTCAGCCACAGCATGTGGACTGCTGATGGCTCCCCTCATCCGAGTGTCTTAGGGGAGACCCTAACCCTAACCCTAAACACAGCCCCAATTCACTCTTAATGTTTTAATTACTTCATAACCTCCTCCAGGAAGAAGTGAATGATTCCAGAAGTACTATCATCACTCTTCCCCTTTCAGTGGCACTGCTACATCAGCCCCATTTTGTCAAGCCAGCTCCTTCAAGCATTACCATGGGGGTTATTTCTCTGTGTATGGCCCTGAAAGTGAAGGGTACTTGCCTTCCTCAGACCAAGAGCAAAACAAAGCTTGAGATGGGATGTGGCTCCTCCCTGACCATGACAATGGAATGACAATGCTGGCAAAAGAACAAATGAAATAGCAAAATAGTGTCAGTTTAGGATAGAAATTCGAAAGTGGTGTGTGTGGATCATGAGACCAATGAGGTTTTGGAACAGCTGCCTAGAAAAAAAAAATGAAGCAAAGAGTCCTTATTTTAAAAGGGATTTTAGCTTTTTTATATAAAAGAGATTTTAAGACGTGGTTTTCTGAGCAGTCAGAGGCTCAGTCACTTCCAGTCAGATGTGCTGTGTCAGGAGATCTCTCTTGCCTCCCAGTCTCCACTTTTCATGGCCGTTTCCCAGATGAAAGTTTGCCTGGTGGTCCAATAAATCTTTAGTTTGTGTGCACAAATGGCACATTCTCCAGACACCCAGGGCTGCCACAGGCCTGATCACTGTGAATGTGTCATGCTGCTCCTCACTTCTTGCACAGTTTTAACCTCTCTTAGAGGAGCTCAATTAAATGTAAATCTGCTGACAAGGCTTAACTATTATTCTGTGCTTGCCTCTCAGGTACCTCTTTTAACTGGGTCCAAGTAAACCCATTGTCCTCTATATCTGGTACACAGTAGGAATATTTACCTAGCAGAAATCATAACTCTTTGATGTTTTTTAAAGGATATATTGATTCACCTAACCTTGAGGTCAGTCTCATTTCTAACTGCTTAGATGAACCATGCAACGCTTCTTGTACATTTTGATAGCAGTGTTTTAGGACCAAAAAGGAGATGCCCTATTGTGCAAAAACCACTCTTGGGACTTTCTCTAAGTTCAGGACTTACACAGCAGGGCTATAACAGTGCCAGGCCATTTCTGATGTAAGACAGACAAGGGCAATTTCTCTGAGCAGATTCAGAAACCCTCACAGGCTCACCCCTGTCCAGACCATTCCCAATAGGCATCGGTCTGTTTGAGTTTTGCTAACTCAGATCTAAGAGAGATTGTCTATGAAACATCTATTCCCATTCTTAAGTTAGGCAACCACAGGCAGAGTCAACCCATCAAAGCTGGCCTTGCACAGGCAGTCTGTGGGAACTTGCTCGTACAACAAAGTTCACTGCTGGCAGGTGTGAAGGTAAATTTCATGTAGGAAAAGGCATATGGTTGTCTTCCTCAGGGACTTTGCAACTGCAAATTCTACAATCCATTTTGTAAGTGATACTACCCAAGCATATCCATCATTAGCAAGTTTGTCCTAAAGTCTAACTTGAGTCTTCTCTGCCTCTACTTAAACTGATGTTTTGTCTTGCTCTAGCCCCCCAGGCTGCCTAATCATCATATTTTGAGATTGTTCAGTTATGTCCTAATTTAGATATCTCTTTTCTATACAAAATTATTCTAATTTTCTCTTTTTTTGGGTTTACTTTCTAAATTTCAAATAATTTCTCCTGTTACTTAAATGTAATTTCTTCTGTTTTTTATGGGTACTAAAACTAAGGTGCCTAAGGTTTAATTCTCTAGGTCACCATTTCTTCCACTTCTAAAATAATTGTTCTTTTTATAGTATTTGTCCTTCTCCAGTGTTCTGGGACTTCACTATTGT
>VXAC01005955.1:294499-306569 GCA_013399225.1 Rhipidura dahli
TTTTTTTTTTTTTTGGTTAAAAATCATAATTATTTAAGCATATACAGTTTTTCCAGTTCTGTAAGAAATCAAGGGTATGTTCCTCTTGTTCTTTCAGTCTGAATATATCCCACTCACCTAAACAATCTTTAATCTGCTCTTTCCCCTCTCCTGGTGAGGACTTTCCTCCTCAATGCTCCTTACCAGTTTAAATAACATTAATATTTAAATAAAATTATTAATATTAATATTTCTGTGAAAGTGACACCTAATAGGTTCTAAGCAGTTTAATCCTCTTCCTGATGATTATTGTCTCTCCCTTTCTCATAAAAGATATATGGGTGAAAATGTAGCACATTATTTAATTTCTTAGGCATTTAGCCAACATTTGTTTTACTTGCCACTTTTGCACCTTTCTGTTTGAAATTAATTTCACCCCCTGCTTGTGGCAATCACCTATAAATATCTGTAGTTACTAGCACAGTTTTCCCTTTTTATTTCTCTTGGATTTTCTGGTTTTCCTCGTATGCCTTATCCAGCCCTTATCAATGCCTCACAATGGCATTTTCCTAATTTTATTCCACAGGAACACAGAATTCTGTTGTGTCCTTGATATTGCTTTGTATAGGAATTGGAAATTCTCCTGAAATATTTTTACCCTTTGGGATTCTTCTCTGTGAACACCTTACCTCCCTTTCTGCAGCCTGCTACATTGGCCTCTTTGAAGCACACTGCCAATAATAATCATCTGCTCAGATTCATTCATTTCTCTTGCAGCCATGAACTCTATCAGAACAAGATCATTTTCACTCAGGCTGTTTTTTGTGATTTAAAAAAAAATCCTGGTCAAACACAATAAAAACCAAACCAGCCAGGGACGCTTTTAGAGCCTCTGAGTTCTAGGACAGTGAGTTTTGCCCCAAGGAAGAGGAAATGTGCCAAGAATAAAAACAGATGTTCGGTTTTTGCAGTTGTCAACATTAGGAAAGGGAACACAAAGCAAGTATGCTGACTAAATAGAGAAATAGCTATTGTGTTAATTCAACTCTCAGAACAGCTAGGAAATGCAGGACACTTGTGCTGCTGACACAAAGGGGTGGCACAGTGGCTACAGCAGCAGCAGCTTTATGGGCAACACCATCTTCCTTGCAGAACTGACACAGGTGAAACACCAGCTCCCGTGGCAAAGCCAGGCAGTTGATCCACTGAACAATGCTCAGTTCATTCACCCTTTCTCTTCTTCTTCCAGTCCCCTTTTCTGCCCTTCAACACTCTCCTAGGTGGGGCTGCTAATTTTCCTTCTGACAGTAAATGCACAGGGTGTTGGCAGCCCTGCTTGTTCTGGCCTGGAGCGAGGAAGCCATAGAATGGCCAGGTTGGAATGGACCTTACAGACAATCTAGTTCCAGCTCCTGGCCATGGGCAGGGACAGCTTTCACTAGACCAGGTTTCTCAAAGCCCCCTCCAACCTGGCCTTGAGCACTTCCAGGGATGGCATATCCACAGCTCCTTGGAGCAACCTGTTCCAGTGCCTCACCACCCTCACAGTAAAGTATTTCTTCCATATATCTAATCCAAACCTACTCTCTTTCAGTTTGAAGCTATTTACTCTTGTCCTGTCACTACATATTCTTGTATAAGCAGCCTATCTCCATCTTTCTTGTAGGGTCCTTTCAGGTACTGAAAGGCTGCAATTAGGTCATTTTCATCAGATACACTTTTTTCCCTCTGGTAAGCACTCTGCTGCTGCTGCAAGAAATACCCTTCACTAAACTGAGTCCCACCCCATCAGCAATTGCAGAGATATAGGGAAAAACTACACTCAGGAATTGTTGAAAGCAGCAAATATATAAATTTGGAATAGACAGTAATAATAATTTTGCATCTTTCTTCTTCCTCCGATGTCTCCTTTATAATTGTCTTCCTCTGTCCTCACTACCATACCTTACCTGTTGCTCATGGAATTGTTTCATGGCTGCAGGTAGCAGGGCAGTTCTTTAATAACACAGCCTGAACTCTCTCTTTTTCTGGTTTTTACGTAGTTTCAATTGTGTACAGTCAACAGCATTGAAAAACTATGCTTGTCCACCAGGAAGTTATACAGAGATAAAAAGTAGGAGGTAAAAAAGTATAGATCTTGGATGTATTTTTCTCTGGTTTCATTTCTAAATTTAAAATGTTGCTTCTCCAGCCTTGGCAACAGCAACAGATACAGCTGATCAGAAAGTCAAGGAAAACTGCTGAAAGCCTTCTGTGAGCTTCGTCTCTGGTGAGGGCTGGCTGGCAAAGTCATGTACCATAGTACCAAGGCAGACCCTTCCCACCTGCCTTCAGTCTGAAGAGCCTGAAAGCCTTGCATTTATCTCTATTTTGTTTTACTGGAAGCTGATATTGAATAATTTTACATTCTTAATGCAGCTACAAAAGCCTATCATTTAGATCTTTTAGATCTTTTCTAGAACAAAGGCATGTATATGGAAACCTGCCATACTTTGTCAAGGCAGGGAGGTATCCACACAGATCATACCAGGTTTTTTTATAGCTGTGTAAGATAAGCAGACTATCCCAGTGAAACCTCCATTACAACAGTGTTTTTCATCATGAATGCAATCCAGGTGCTTTTATTTGGTTGAATAAATAATTTTTATAAGCTTGTATGTGTGTATGCCTAAGATGTATTTATCGAAGTGGTTGCTGCTACTATTTACCCAGCTAAATATATTTTATGTTTTGGCATAAGCAATTATTTTATGCACATTACAGTCTCCAGCTTCAAACCTCATAGAATAAGCATTCTGACATTTAGAAGAAGAATAAGGGTGTCTGTGAATACAATATTGTCATAGACCTTAGGGAAAGCTGAAAATATTTAAAAGGAAGATGGACTGCTGCTTTAAACTGGAATGGCAGAAATTAGTTCTTTTTTATGTGATTACCTTACACAATAGTTTCTGTGTGTCTGCATTTTCTCTGCACTAGACCACAGATCTTAATGCTCAGTGTTAGATTCCAGCTGAGTCTTGGGCATTGCTTATACTTCTGATGTACAGCAAAATTTTCATACCACAGAGATATGTATGCATGAAGGAAAGTAACTTTCAACTATGGTAAAGAGAACTGCTAAAAAAAAAAAAAAAAAGGAAAAAAAAGAAAAAAGAGAAAACATTCAAAAGGCCCATATTGAATATTTACCTTTAAACAGTAAAATATACCATGCAGCACACCCTGACACAAAACAGGAAGGACTATGCCACTAAAGTAAACTGTCTCCTGGGTATTGTAGCTGCATAAATTCCAGTTTTATCCAAATTATAAGATGAAGACCTTACTGGCTTACAGATGGACAAAAGTGTGCCTCAATAGCAAAAAAACCCAAAACTTTGTCAAGTTTAAAAATCAAAATAGTGAATTTTCTAATCAGGTGTCTGCATCTCACTGAACTTTGAAGAGATCTGGGCTCCTGAAGGTCATCTTCTCAATGCTGCTTACAGGAGGCTCCTGTCTCTCAAAGGACTTCTGCACTGGTGGCATTTTCAGAAGTATCCAGTGGGCAGAGGTCCACAGAGGGTGCTGTATTCCCCAACCAGCCTGTAGGCCATACTGTGATGGGCAAGCCTATTCTCTTCCAGTGTCATATTCCTATCACAAACGTGTTGTTATTTTCAGGGTCAATATTTGTAGAGGGTCTCTTGAATTTTACCAAATTCCTTGCTTTTCCCCCTTCTCCAATGTCTTTCATGTGAATATTTTTTTCTTTTCACAATTTGTTCTGAGTACTTTTGCTCTAGTTTTAAAAATGCAAATTTTTGGGAATGATAATTGACACCTGAAAGTGTATTTGCCTTTAACATCCATTGAACCTTGGGAAAAAATAAGCAAATAATCTTATATTTTAGCTGTCTACACCAACTTGTGCGAAGCACAGATAAAAAAGGTATTTATGTATGTGTTTGGCAGGACAAAGGATTCCTATTTTTGAACATAGGAGAGATGGGCAAACATTCTATTTCCTTCATTTTATGAACTATGTACCAGTAATATGTCATCTGCCACTTCCTCCCCACCACTGTGCAAAGAGCAAAGAATTGAGTTTAGGCCCTTCAAAGCCTAAAGAACTGATCCAGGATGCCTCATTCCTGCAGGTTATAGCTGAGCTTTGGTCCCAGGAGACTGACTCAGTCATGTCAAGGGAGGGAAAGCACAACCCAGAAAGCTAATTATTATTACTGTGTGTCAAAAAAGGAAAAGCCTGACACATTATTGTATGTAAAGGAGACTGTGAGATGAGATACCCTGTCTTCAACACAGGTCCCTCACTCACCCACTTATGTGACAGCCTGTGATAGGAGAAAGTTGACATCAGAGATATGAACTCAGCCCACAGAAACAGCACACCTGAGCCCATGTGTCAGAAAGTTTCTTTACTTGATAAGCAGCAGAGTCTAGATTTCACATTTGAGATTTATTTTGATCTTCTCATGTCTAGCTGATGATTGCAGTAACTTGCATGCTTCAGCAGTTAAATGAGTCCTGAAAGATGTTTTTGTTCAAAAGAAATGACTTTAAAAAGATTTTTTTTTAATTGATCCTTCGTTTTGTAAGCTGCTGGAGTCAATCATGGAGGAAGTGTCTTTTTTTCTCCCAACATCACACACAAAGGAGAGGAAGTTTTCCTCCTTTTTTAAAATAGCAGAATAAACACTGAAAAACTCACCCACACAAAGTTTTATGACAAATCTGCCATTTTCCCCCATTACATTGCAAGTTTTCCCCAGTCTTCAGAATTCTTGAATATACTCACAGCAAAGTTGAGATGTTCAATTAATTACCTATCCAATACACTGCACCTTGACAGAAACAGCTACTGTGGAGTCTTTTTACTTCATGAGGAAGTAGAGCAGGTAGTCATGGTATGCCTGTTTTACAGTGTATTGTTTTGGTCAGTATACTGGACCCTCTCTCAGCACTCCCATATTCCTCTGTGCAACATTTTCAGCTGCTGAAACAGTCCTCATACTCTTGAGATAGCCTCTTCTCCCTCCCTCCCTGCCTTGCTCCCTGCCTCCCTCCCTATTTTTTGATACCAACGGTCGAACCCAACCTCTGTGTTTGCACAGGGCTTTTAACTACCAGCCTGAGGCTAGCTGGAAGCAGCAGAGGAAGGAAGGGAGTAGATCAGGAAGCCACTAAGCAAATTTTCCATTAACCAAATGAGCAAGGTCCTGTAGCTTTTCTTTCAGGTAAGGAAAACTGACAAATGAAAGTCTCTCATAGCCTTCTGTAGGTCACTCATTAATTCACAGCTTACTGCAACTTTCAGACTGTCCAATAATGATTTTTGCTGGCAGGGCCACATTCAAGCTGTTGATACCTTTGATACCTACTGCCTTTTTCCATTCATATCTCAACAGACAGGCTTAATTTTTTAAAATTAATTGTCCTATGCAAAGTCAGGTGTCAATCTCCAGCAATATTGCTCTAAACAATGTGATACTGTTATTTTTCAGGAAAAGGAAACTAAAAGCAGCATTCTTTTGCTTAAAACAAAATTCATCCATTTCAATTTGGAATTAATGCAGAATTTTAGAGTTGAACCTATTTCATATGCAAATTAATTTTTTCTTAAGAAAACAATTCTTTCTGGACTTTACAATGCAATTGCACTTTCATTTTTTGCAGGTACCAAGAAAAAAACAGAACAAAGACATCACTACTCAAGTTGATTTTTGTCATGTTGGGGATTTTGCCCTTTGCAGGTAAAAACAATGAGATTTCAGTGGGAAAATGATGTCAGCTGTCAAAGTCTAAATAGGATTTATTTTTCAGGATGGACACAAAGGAGGTCTGTGGAAGTCCTAGGCAGATGAAAAGTTGCTCGGCAGTTCCATGTCAGATAATGTATATACACACATACCCATGATTCATCCCATTTCCTAGAAAGATGAAATGACTTAGTAAATCCACAATGCTGGATGAAAGGTTAAACTTTTCATTCTAACGCCTCATGTACAATTATCATTGTCACAGACAGTGGACAATACATCCTCATGGACAATTATCACCATTAAAAGAAAGTAATTTTAAGAAAATATACATAGAATACAAAGAGAAACTATTCCTCACTAGAAGCTCTGGAACACTTTCTGTGAAAACCAGGTCACTTTATTCTCTCATCCTAAATAAGACTGGCTAAAAACTAATCTGACATGCCTTTCCTAGTGTCTCTCCATGTCAGAAATATTTAACTGTGGGTTATGCATCCTCTGGAGTTTAGCAGTTCCTTCGTTAGAGAAACAACTCCAGGTTCTTGCATTTCCGAAAGAAGAAACTAATACCTCTCTGTCAATCCAGGGAAAGACCCCAGATTTTACTCTTCAGCTTTTGCACCTGGTAGCAAAGTCAGACTAAGAAGTTCTTGGCTCTTCTCTTCCCTTGGTGCTCTCACTTCTTCCCAGGTGCTTTGTTCCTGCTGCTGCACCACATGCTCCCTTCATCTGCACTGCTGCTTGGTGCTGGAAACCAAGTTAGGAATTAGAACTAATTTTTTTAAAACTAAATAGTATTATGTATTTAACCCAGATCAATCCCCAATCTGTTTCCCAGAAGACCACTGGCAAAAAAAAAAAAAAACCAACCTGAATTATGAAGTCCATATCCTACGACAGAAGGGCAGGAATGAGGTGCTAATGGGGAAATAAATCTTGAGAGTGGCTGAGAAACTGAATGCCTGAGTGTTGGGTTGTCCCTGGCAGAAGGTGGAAGGACACATCAGAGAATGAAGATGAAAGAAAATTAGGTCTTTAAAAGCAGGTTCCCAGACTAATGAACCAGATTTGTTAAATGCTATCATTTCTTGCTGTGTATCATCTTTAATGAATTCTGGCAACTATTATTGACTCCTGACTTGTTAAAAGAATGCACTCATTATAGAGGAAGGTATAGACGTCAAAGTGCAGCATTCTGAAAATAATAGCACAGTGACATTTGTATCCCAGGGGCTACAAATTATGGCTTAATTTCCATGGTAATCTTTGCAGTCAAACTTACTCACAGTGCTCACAAAAGGGAAAATTCTTCTTCCCATCCCTTGGGTACAAGGATGATCATCCACTGTATAACAAGGTTCAGAGTTTCATAATAGTTTCACTACATAAATTGACTTTACCTGGTTGTCTGCTCAGCTGTTAATGTTCAGGAAATGTAGTAGGAGATGTCTTGAGTTTATTAAGGAGGCACAAAAAGAGTGATGGCTGAACAGAACAACTCAGTGTAGGGAGGTGAATAAAACTATGTAGGGAGGGAGGGAAATTAGACCTCACACGCATTACAGAAATGCTCAGCACATGCAATGGACTAAGCAGGAGAAATACTCCAAATACAGCCTTGTATGAGTCATAATATTTCACCAGGTGACTGATCAGCATATCCCCAAGGCTTTTCTGTGCCTCTGATATGTGCTGCTTGTGATTAGATATGGCATCACTGAAATGGAGAGTAAGTGGGTTGTTATTCTCTTCCCTCTTACATCAGTGCACACCAGGAGCCAAGGGAGTCAGAGATGTGTAAGGGAATTAGCTCTAATTCCTAGGCTTTCATACGACTAGTCTGCTATTGAATCGTTAGAGCAAAAGAGATTATTTCCAAGTTTTGTCCCCAGGATTATTTCCTCAGCTGCCCTCCTATTTCTCAAAAAATAGCAGTATCCAGAATAGATTCAAGCAGGAAAGGGTAGGTTTAAGAAGCCACCCAATGCTCTCTGCAGAGAGAGCATTGGATATAGGATGGATATAGGAAATCCATTGTCTTTTTCAAGCTGCCTTCAGTAAGTTTTTCAAATATGAATCACTAGGAGCAACTGATAGGCATAGTAAAACTGCAGGTTGTTAGTCTGCTTATGAGCAGGAGCCAAAGGCTAATAACTTTCTCCATGCTGGGAAGCCCTTTGTCCAGCCGGCCTAGACTGAACTCTGCCTCAAGACATTGTTTTGTTTCAAAACTTTTGAGTGTTCCTGTTTCTTCTGTTCCACTTCACATTTGTTGGGTCTGTCAAGTCACACAGCTGCCATGATGAATGTTTGCAAACAACCTGGGTCTGAAAAAACACCCAGGCAACACCCTCATGAAGAGGGAGAGAGCAAGCAAGAGCCAGACCAAGAGCTCTGAAAGGAAAGAGAACTCACCATGATCTTCAAGGCAGGAAACAACTGCAAGACACTGAGATGCACAGGAGGATGTGGGTGTCTGCAGCTTAGGCACAGTGGGGCTGGTCCTGGGGCAAAGGAGGAATGCCCATCCCCTTCCACATGGATTGTAGGAGTCTGCAGAGAGCACCAGGGGAGCCCATGCTCTGCAGGCAAAGGTGTCCCACCCAAGGGAGTGCCCACGCTCCCCTGAGACCCCCAGCCTTTGGGTGACATCATCTGACACCATGGGCAGCAGTTCTCGTGTGACATCCTGCTCTGCCTGAGAGGATGAATTCACCTCTAGAGCATTTGGTTTTCATGGTGAGTGACTCTCAGGGTTCCAGCTGATCTGCTGCTCACCCGGCTGAGCAAAGCCCACCCTTTTGGCAGGGCCAGACCTGGCATCCCTTGTGCAGGAGATGCTGACTGAGCCATGAGAGATCTTCTCAGTAGAGAGGGAACACACATCCCATCCCTGTTCCTGCCCAAGGGAGACCCAAACTCCACTTTCATTAGGAAATATGAGAAAATGTCTCAAACCTTAGAGAAGAATGACATGCCAGATGTAACTCTTGTGCCTGAGATTTATTTTTTTTTTGGGGCAACTTCAGGTCACACCCTCAGGAACATCAACCTCTTGGGGCATCCCAGAGCTCTGTGTGGCACTCTGAGGACTGTTGGACATACATCACTTTCATCTCAGCAGCTCCTTTGCTGGTGCCAAAGCAGCAGACCAAATATTCTTCTTGCAGTTAGATATATTCAACATCTAACCATACAGAGATCTATCTCCTCTGTTTCAGTTATCCACATGGCTGTAAAGGGAATTACAAAGACTTTGGTTTTGGCCTAGCATTACTAGGTATGGAAATTGGCCTAGGATTTGGCCTAGGATTACTAGGATTGACTCATCCATAGCTCAGGTATATCAGAAAAAAAATTCTTTGAGGAAAGAGAGATATTTGTGACTGATTCAATTGGAATTTTCCATCAGAAGTATTTCCCTTCCAGTGTTAGCCCTGAGGACAAATTTTAGATGCATTCTTGACACAGAGAATATCCTAACTTTCTGGGGATACCAGTTTTATCCTCCAGGACACGGGAAATCTCTGAGGTGGACTCATAGCTTCACTCCTGGTGTCAGAGAGACAGGTAGCAGTGCCTATTTTATCTCAAATCATGAAATGCAGACACAGAGATGTGAAGTACAAGCCCACAAAAAATGTTAACCAGTACTGCTTTGGAGTCACAAATCTGGTAAAAATGTTCTCCTTTTGCCAAAAGCAGTTCCCTGAAGCACAATTTATTCTCAGTTTTAGTAACTTAGAAGTGTTGTGATATTAGCCTTGTTTTGTTATAAAAGCACTGAAACACTAAACAAGACTATAGAAGATTAGGGATTCTTTTTATAAGTAGAATATCTATGCTACTTCTCTGAATAATGTCTAGGAAGTTATTTTTTAACCAACCTTGTGGATCTTTCAGCTTTTTTTACATTATGTTAATGTGCTGGGACCAATTTCTAGAATTCAAAAAGGCAGGAAAAATCTCTCATTTTCTTATAAAAGCAGACATTTTCTCAACCATTACCAGTAACTAGGTGTTAATAGAAACATGTGAATATATATGCACACATAGATAATATACATTTTAAAACAGATAAATCTTTGAAATATACAGCCAAGATTGCTGGTACTGTCCACAGTAAATAGAAATTTAAACAGAGGGTGATTCTTACACTGCAGTACCAGCAGCTTTAGAAAGGGCACAGTGGCATAGCATTATGAAGGAATCTCCTCACATGTTGATCATGAAAGATGCAGAGCACAGAAAGGAAGGAGTTAAATGCACAGAGTCTGTGTTTAATCCTTCTGTTGTAATAATCACGAAAAAGGAGAATAATCAGAGAATTATTATTATGACATCTTTGCTGACACAATTGACCACTTACTAAAGTATTAATGCAGGACATACAGAAATCTTTGCCATATCAAGTGAACAGAGAGTCAAAAGTTTCCAGTCTCTGCTTTAATAAAAATCCTAAACTTGGTGCTGGGCACAACCCTCACAATGGATTAAAAGCCTGGGCCTCTTACATGTTCTGCCCCCTGAGATTTGTCTAGACACACCAACCACTTCCTTTTCTCAAGGATGTTCATACCACAACAGGAAAAGCCACAAGGTCTTGGTCATCTCCTCTTATGCAAAATCCTACAGCAGAAGAGGGGCTGGGGTGGGGGAAAGAGCCCCTGAAATTTTCTCCACCACTAGTGGAACACCAGTGCTGGAGGTTGCCTCTGGAAACTCAGCTATGGAGACCTACCCTGTGCACAGCAATTGGGCCATCCCATCATTACAGCTCTATCAGCCACGGTCCTTTCAAGATGCTGTGTCAAAAAAAATCCCATGAGTGAACATTAAACAACATTTTCTATAGCATAGACCCCAGAGAAGTCTTAATAATGCCACAGGTTTTGTAATGCTTTCATCCAAAAAAAGGCAAAAATTTGATTTATGGCTCTTTTTATCTTTCTCACTTTCCAGCTCCTCTTTCCCTTATATATAATTTACTACCTGTTCCTTTAGGTGAAGAGATGGGGCCTCACTGTCTCTTTTTCCACACTCTCTTAAGATTATGGCTTTTTTTAGTATATAAGAGATTAATATCCATAGTTTGGAGTGCTGCTACTACCCTCTGCTATCTACATCACTTTGGTCAATGGGGACCAGTACAGAAGTTGCAGAGGTGGATAAATCATAAAAGGTGCCAAGTACATCATGTAGCAAGGGCTGAGTGTGATTGTGAATAACAAGTAGTGTTTGCTGTGAAAAATGATGTCATGAAGCAGCATTTCTCTTACAAGTGTTGGTAAGAGTGTCTCTGCACTCATTGGCTCTCATAAAAAGACCTTTTTCCTTCCTGGGACAGAAAAAAGTGCCATTTCACACTCAGTGCTTCTCCAAAGGCTCTCAGCACTGCAAGCCTCTCCATGGCTGCAGCACCTCCTCCAAGGCTGCAGAGCCTGGTACTGCTCCAGCTGCTCCTCTGCCTCTCCTCAGCTTTAGTGTCCCCCAGACTCACAGAAATCACTGAAGCAGGAAATGTGCTGGGGCTTGTATATTAGCTAGAGCCTGCTGGCACACACAGCTGTTACTGAGGTTATATCTGAGCCTGGTGATTCCTATTGACCAGGAAACTTGTTGCTAAATGGGGAAAAGACAGGCCATCAAAGCCTCGGGTAATCTGCCAAAATAAGCCAAAAAAAAAGGAAAAAAAGTCAGCACCTTCATCAACATGACCCAAAGAGGACGACTCAGCCTCCAGACAGATTTCTACCTACACATTCTTCTCTGAAATGTACGTGGTCTGCACCTTCAACTAATTTGAACTGCAGTGTCTGCAGATCTAAAGCATCAGCTCTTGATCTGTGTGGTGCTTCCTCTACACTTTCAGAGCAGGGGCTCTGCTTCTGTTGCCTTCCTCTGCCACACTGACTCTTAACAGAGTGATAAATAATTCACATTTAATTAAAATTAAATCAATAAGGAAAACAAAGGATTAAAATCCATGACTGACCAATTCAGCTTCCTGATGCCACTTTAGGCATATGACACTACAAAATTCTGTTATAACTTAGCTTAATTTATTCTACATGCCAGTAGAATAATAGGGAAAGAAATTCAAATAAATGGGCTCCCCTCCCATGAACAGGTGAGGGGCTGAAGTTATCTGGCTCACAATACAGTTGGTTTTGCTGCTCATTCTGATCAACTTCTGTGCCTGTGCCAAGACTGAATTGTTGATTACTCCACATACTTGTTTTGTGAACAGATTTAAAGACAAAGAAAGAGAATTCAAAGGCAATTGAGGTGTTCATGAATAAGTACAGCTCTGAGCATGGCACAGA